>CM053773.1:71772815-71802856 GCA_028658325.1 Potorous gilbertii
GTCTTTCTATTCCACCATCTTGACTCCATTCCCCTACTTTTTTTCAATTAGGAAATTAAAATCAAAACCAGAACCAAATCTTTTCAAAGCTGTTACTTTTAACTTGCAGAGTAAAGACAATATATGCATGAGTTTATAGATCTGTTTGTTACTGAAGTTATCAAACCACATTATCAAAGTGTTTGAAGCACATCTTTTTTCTGCTAGTTTAAGTATGAAATTAATAACATGATAGTGTATCTATCTCTTTATTACTCAGGGTTTACTCCAGCTTAGCTGAATGACCATAAGCAGGTCACTTAATCACCTCATGCTCCCAGGTCACTCTCAAAGACAAAGTGTTGGATGTAAATCTTGGGAGATCTGAATTCAAACCCCACCTTCCAAATACAGTAATTGCAGGATTCTGAATCAAATCACTTAATATCTTTGAGTAACCATTATGAATGATTCCTTAATCTGTAAAATTGAGATTGTAAAACCATGTAACTAGCAGCTTCATTATGAAGCTCAAATTAGGAAGTATATATAAAGGGTTGTACATAGTAGTGTAAAGCACTACATAAATGATAGCTATTATTTCTGTTAGCTTTATGTTATTATTTTTGTGTTCATTTAACCTTCTATATATAGGCAACTTGGATGTACAATGTACAGAATCCTTCATTTTTCTGCAGAATATGAATGCTGCTTTACCACTTCTTAACTGTGGGACCCTAGGCAAGTCACCTAACTTCTCTGTGCCTCATTTTCTCCTTCTGCAAAATGGGAAAAATAATGGCATCTGTCTTCAGGAGTCATAAGGATAAAATGAAATACATTCAAAAAGTTCTATGAAGTGCTGCTATATAAATACTGGCTCTCATCATCATCATCATCATTTTTTATTCTTATTATCATTGTAAGGACATAGGGCATTAAAGGAGTCAAAGAGTTTGATATGGGGAAATGTCAACTTGAATACATTATGATTATTAAAAACCCTTATACCCTTCCTCCACCTCTAGCTTCATCTCTTTGTGATCAGAACCTCATTACTCATCTGTGCAATGGAATGATAATGATATTTGCACAATGTTCTTCACAGCAATTGTTTTGTAAACTATACCATGCTATAAAAATAGAAATTAAAGATATTCAGGTGAGTTAGTTTGGAAAGAACGCTGAATTCACAGACAGAAGAGATTTGAGTATTTTTCTCAGATCTATACTTACTAGCTACATTGCACTCACATTATGAGAGGAAATATAAAGGCTAAAATTTGAAAAATGAGATGCAGGAAAAGGTAAGGAGAGAGTGAAAAGAGGAAAAGTAAAGCAAGCAGATCCAGAGAAGTTTACCTTTTCCCAGAATCACAGTGCCTCTACAATTAAAGCTTTGAAAGGGAAAAGAAACTGAAACAATTCTCTCTTTTTCTCTTTTCTAAATTTTTTTCCCAAACTAGTTCCTTTGACAATTATGTAGAGTGGGGCCAGAATGAGAAGACATTGTTAATATCATCTGAGGTGGAGTGGGTAAAACCATGACAAATCTGAAGCAAAACTTGAAACTGTAACTTGCATAGACTGAGGATGAAATTGTGTCATTAGATTTCAGAACATTCAGCGCATTTAGAACTGGAAGTCATCTAGTACAAAACTGAAAATTGAGATATTAATAAATCTATACTGTCAGACAAGAAAGAATTACAGGATACAAAAGGAGGAAAAAGACATTCCCTGACCATAGGAAGCTTATAATCTAAAGTGAGAGACAACATGCAAATATATGTACAAAACAAGCTACATACAAGAGAAATAGGAATTAAGTCACAGAAGGAAGGCACTAGAATTCAAAGGGATTAGGAAAAGCTTCGTGTTAAATATGGAATTTTGGAGTATGTATTGTTCAAGTGTGTTCAGGTGCTGGGAACATCAGGCTCCTGCCTAGTCTCACTATGTCACACTCTTTTGTCACATTAAACACTATTTTATGAATCATTTGAATTTTCTTACTATAGTCTCAGGTAGAACACGAATTTCATTAAACTCAAGAAATAAAGAGGCAAAAAAGAAATATCTCAAGACTTTTCAAAATATCCAAAGAACCATAGAAGTCTTTTTCACCCATATGCATCACACTCCTTTATTTTTCCATCCATGCTTCTTTCTTGTTGAAATGAGACTTTGAATGTTATCACCCTCACAAAACCATCTCCCTCACAATAGTATTTACTTGCAAATGTATTTGGTAACACATTCTCTTCCAGATATTTCTAGTACATATAGAACAAAGAAGTATTCCCCACCTGTCTCCTTTCTGCATAAATCAGGAGACAAACTCATTTCCAATTACAGAGTGCAAAGCATAGTGAGGAGTTGTTTTTTTTTAAGAGGCATGAAAATACTTCAGACCTCTCCAAATTTTAGTTTATTAAAAAATAAAACATTTCCTTAAACAAACAGCACTAGATTTGAATGAATGCAATGGTCTTCAAGTTCTTACTTACCACTTAATATATTCCTTCTGTGCTTTTATGATAAAGCTCATTTTTTTAACATCAATGCCACAATTATGCAGCTCTTGATACTGGATTCTAACACTGTTAACTGATAAATAATGAAGGGAGAATATCTGCCCAGAACTGACCGATGAATTCTCCTTCTTTGAAACTGCATTGCATTTGTGATGAGTGAAAATATTGTTGGCTGTGGTCAATGAGCAAGGTTTTTACAGACAATGTGCCAGTCATCTAAGAGCATGATTGAAAATAACTGTTGGATTGGCATATTAATGATCACAGGAGACTGATGTAAATGTCATGAACTATTGAGAAAGAATAAACTGAGCATTAATACTACTCCTCATCTGTTCCCAGTGTGCACAGATAAAAATTTTATCACAACAAACAGCATGGTAGTTTGCATGAATTATTAAATCATATGCATACAAGAGGGTTAGTAATTAAACAGGAAGACTTACTGAGGATTATCACAACTGACAATGACTAGAGCCTATAAAGTCCAGCTATAAGTCAAGAGACTTGCATTTAATTTGTATGACAATTTGTGAGTTATTAATTTATAACACTTTCAGATATTGCCAGTAGGGAGTAAAATGTGAAATCAGTCTTTCAATATGTATATGTTAAACATGCACAATAAATGCTGAACATATAGAATTCTTTATTGGCAACAATTTTATCTGTCATTTGAAATTACATTAATTTAATCAACTATTAATTTAAGAATTTTCTCTAAATTTGAATTTGAATTTTCTCTAAAAATTTTCTCTAAAATTTTCCCTTGTGCTGTATGTTTCACAAAGCCACCTAATATTCTTCTTGTTACATGTTTTTATATTGAACAGCTTGATCTCATGTCCTTCCTTTTGGTGTTTTCAGCTTCTTTTGCTAAGGATTAATTCAGCCACAAGTTGCTAAATTTAGGTTTTAAGGACTGTGAAAATTAGAACAATACGTAAATTATTTCCAACATATATTGATCACTTATGATAAAGAATGGTTGTGGCTCCTAATAAATTATCATCTGCCTAAACTCACTTCATAATTTAAAAAAAAACTCAGATGAAATATGTGAGTATTAATGCAAATGTATTATTAGATATTGATTATCAGTGTGGAAATTCTTAAAAAGAGCATTATACAAAATCTGTCACCTCTACCAATACTTCTTCCTAGACTGTAGGTAACCTTATTATTAGTAAAGAAGACAAACTATGATAATGTGATAACAATTCGCTTAGGAATCTACACTGTGTATGTATACAGATACATTCATTTTCTCTCTCTCTCTGTATATACGTATATGAGTGTACATATAATATAGATATAATGTATGTTTGTGTATGTGTGTATGTACACAGAGAGAGATAGAGAAAGACACCATTCACAAAGGGGCAGTGTGATTTAGTAAGTAGAGAATGGGTGAAAAATCTAAGTAGACCTGAGTTTAAATTTCATCTCTCCCACATCCTACCAATATATATGACTCTGGGTGAGTCACTAATTTTCTTAGTGCTCTAGGTAACTATTGTGATTGTAAAGTGACCAAGAATGTTCAACCTACATTAGCAGAGAAAGTTTCCTCACCCAAGAGCTTAGTGTAATAGAATAGTGAAATAGAATTACAAGTTTAGTACCTATCCCTACATTTGGAAAATAATGTTTGTATTGACCTCAGAGCATTAACAACATGCTATCATTACAAGCAATGCTATACAGAATAGCTAATATTTACCTTGCTTTACATTATTTTACAAAGTACTATAATTCATATTAAGGATATTTTTATCATTTCCATGAAAAATCAGCATTAAGTATCTAATTGTTCATGATATATTTCCACTGCTTTTATAAATAGTTATATATAGTCCTTGTCTCTATCTTTAAGAAAATATAATCTAAAACACACACCATAACTTAGGCAAACATGTAATAGAATATAGCAATGATAGGAGTTATGGCGGAGTCAATTTTTGGAATAGCAAGGTACTTTTATCTAAGTGCCTTCATTGTATGAGTTAAGAATCAGAATCCATTATTAGAAAACATGTAGAATATCTTTGCCAAGCATATTTTTTTTGAAAAAATAGAACTCTATTTTTCCAGAATGGTTAGCTGTAGTTTTAAATCATTTAGTCCGATATCTTAAGTTGGATCCATAGAAATAGTATTGTAGTGGAGTGGAAAGCACTCCTGTTAAATCTGACATCAGAATCAGGAAGACTTGGGTTCAGTTATCACCTCTGAAACATAATGACTCTATTATCATGAACAAGTCACATCATTCTCCTTACCAAAGAAAACTTAAATCTGATCCTATACAGATAGACACACATATACATTTGTATATATGAATAATGTGTGTACACATGTTATATAAGGTATTAAAGAAGAATGATAATCTGATACACTGATGGCCAGCAAGGAAATTTCTGTTTCTGAACTAAACTAGGACTGATTTGTTAACAGGAAATAGAATGCTCTTTTGGTATAATTAAAAGAAGATTACAAAATTCAAAGACTTTGATGAAACATATACATTAACTAATGCAAACAGTTGTGGTATAATTTTCTCAGCATGAGGATCATTCTGGCATGTTGTTCTTATTCTCATGGTAAATTAATATCATGCTTGCTTGTATTGGATAGTTAAGTTCCCAATGTTGTACTTGCCCTTCAGACGTAGTCTAAGGGTCACAAAGCCAATTTTGTTTATAAAAATGCCGGGTGGCAATCTATAGTTTTAAATCAATGTGTGAACACTTAATTGCTGATGTTAAAAAGAGCCATCACCATGGCAAAGACTACAAAAATAAGTGTTGCCACAGAGGTATACAAGTGCCATTTTATCATCTACATACCATCCAGAATACATGACATTGGATAAATAATTAATTTGCCATTCTTCTCAATGAAGGTAAATATCTTCAAAGATTAAAATTCTGAGGCATATGGAAGCTTGTAGTTTGATTTTGTTTGTTTCTTTTACAAAGAACTACAAAACCCAAGTAGGAAAAACAAAACAATATTGATGAGAAATAAATTGACAGTGTGTTCTTATTCATCATGTAGAAGGAATGGCCTTCAATGGCAATTTATATTCATAGACACAGTCTATGACATTATACACAGATACTTAGCTATTATGATGAAGCAGCAAAATTCCATAGATTTCTTTAAATTTACATTTTAAGATGTAAACCTTAGGGCCTTTATTTTATGTGCATCTACTTTGCCTGCAAACCTCACCTATAATACATCAAAAACTCCTGATAAGTGTCCTTGAACTCCTCTAAATGGGGCCCACTGGGATCCAAAATGGTACCTTCCACATTAAAATGCAAATGAGCATCCTTGAACTGTAAACCAAGATCATTTTATACAGGTGTTTAAATATAACAAGGCCTTAAAATCAATCCTTCAGGGATAACTCATCTACCATACTTGCTGAGTTGCATCTCCAGCATAATGCTTTCCATATACATTGCTTTGTAGCTCCTGTGTAATAGTCACTAAACTATCTAGAAATCATTCTGCTAAATCATGTAAGAAGGTCTGTTGCAAGTGACCAAAGTAAGTATCCACTGCAGGGTAAAAGAATGCAGAGTGGAGTTCATTTAATCATTTCTATTTGTTCAATATGTAATATCCATGTTATCCAATGTTGCAACTGCATCAAAATTTACTGAGCTCTCTTGGGGCAGCAAAAGACAACAGATAGCAGGGCATGTGGGACATATTTCCTATACCTACCAAGTTTACATTTACAGTGAGACAAATAATAAAACTGTATGCGTGTTAGACTTTTTTGTCTTTATTGTCATTGTTTTGTTATATTTTGTATTAATTAATTTTAGTTTTCAATACTCACTTCCATAAGATTTTGAGTTCCAAATTTTCTCCCCATCTCTCCCATCTGTCCACCCCAAGATAGTATGCATTTTATTACTACTTCCTCCAATCTTCCCTCCCTTCTATCATACCCCTCTCTTCTCTCATCCTCTTCCTGCTATTTTCTTGTTGGACAAGATAGATGTCTATGCACAATTACCTGTATATCTTATTTCCCAGTTGCATGTAAAAACAATGTTTACCATTCATTTTCAAAAGTTTGAATTCCAGTTTCTCTCTCTCTCGCCATCCCCATCCATCCTCATTGAGAAGGCAAGCAGTCCAATACAGGTCATATATGTGTAGTCATGCAAAACACTTCCATAAGAGCCATGTTCTGAAAGACAAACTATATTTCCCCTCCAACCTATCCTGCCCCCCATTTATTCTATTCTATCCTTTAACCTTGTCCCTCCTCAAAAGTGTTTACTTCTAATTACCCCCTCTGCACATTTGCCCTCTCTTCTATTATTCCTAACCACTGCTTAACCCTTCCCCTCTCTTTTCCTGTAGTGTTAGATAAGTTTTCATACCAAAATTGAGTGTGCTTCTTATTCCCTCCTTAAGTCAAATCCAATGAGAATAAGGTTCCCTTTTTCCCTCTCACTTCCCCTGCTTCCTCTCCACTGAAAAAGCTTTTTTCTTGCCTCTTTTATGTGAGAGATAATTTACCCCATTCTATTTCTCCCATTCTCCTTCTCTCAATATATTCCTTTCTCACTCTGTTAATTTTATTTCTTTAGTTATCATACCTTCATATTCAACTCACCCCCTGTTGCCTTTGCCAATGCAAAAATAAAATCCCTCCTACTTCCCCAATGCTGAGAAAAGTCTCAAAGTTACAAATATTATCTTTCTATGTAGAAATGTAAATAGATCAAATTTAGTGAGTCCTTTATGATTTCTCTTTCCTGTCTATATTTTAATGCTTCTCTTGATTCTTGTGTTTGAAAGACAAATTTTCTTTTCAGCTCTAGTCATTTCTACAAGAATGCTTGAAAATCTTCTATTTCAATGAAATATCATTTTTTCCCCTGAAGGATTATATTCAATTTTTCTGGTTTGGTGATTCTTGATTTTAATCCTAGCTCCTTTGACCTCTGGGATATCATATCCCAAGTCCTCAGATCACTTAAAGTGGAAGTTTCTAGAGCTTGTGTTATCATGATTATGTTTTCACAATACCTGAATTCTTTCTTTCTGGCTGCTTGCAATATTTTCTCCTTGACCTGGGAGCTCTGGAATTTGGCTGCAATGCTCCTAGGAGTTTTCCTTTTGACATCTCTTTCAGGAGGAGATTGATGGATTCTTTCAACACCTATTTTACCCTCTGATTCTATAATTTTCTTCAAAATACATGTATAGGCTCTTTTTTTGGTCATGGTTTTCAGGTAGTCAAATAATTTTTAAATTGTCTCTCTTGGATCTGTTTTTCAGGTCAGTTGTTTTTCCAAGGAGATATTTCACATTTTCTGCAATTTTTTTCAATCTTTTGGTTTTGTTTTATAATTTCTTGACTTTTCATAAAGTTATTAGCCTCAATTTGCCCCATTTTAATTGTGGTGGAATTATTTTCTTCAGTGAACTTTTGGACCTCCTTTTCCATTTGGCCAATGCTACTTTTTAAGGCATTCTTTTCCTCATTGGTTTTTTGGATCTCTTTGTTCATTTGGGCTCATCTACTTTTAAGGCGTTATTTTTTTCAGCATTTTTTGGCCCCCCCCTTTAGCAAGTAAACGACTTGTTTTTCATTATTTTCTTGCATCACTGTCATTTCTATTCCCAATGTTTCCTCTACTTCTCTTACTTTCTTTGCAAAATTCTTTTTGAGCTCTTCCATTGCTTGAGACCAATTCATGTTTTTTTTTGGAGGCTTTGGATGTAAGAGTTTTGACTTTGCTGTCTCCTTCTGGTTTTATGTTTTGATTTTTCTTGTCACCAAAGTAAGATTCTATAGTCTGATTTTTTCCTTCTTTTTTTGCTCATTTTCCCATGCAATTTTGAATTCTTTGTCAAAGTAGTTCTCTACTTCCAGGGGGTGTAGGGGAGTACTGTCACCTGCTTGATTTTCCCACAATCTTGGGCCTAAAACTCCAGAAACAGCTGTTTTCACTGTCCTGCTGCTCTTGTAGTTGCCATGTGCTCCTCTACCCCCAACACCAAGGCTGGTGCCAGACCACTCTACTCTCTTACACAACTCTGACAGGTTTTTTCCACTGACTTTTCAATTTTTCCTCAAAGTTGTAAGGTTGTGAACTGTGAAAACTGCCACAGGTGCCAGTGATCCAGTCCCTCAGGCCTGCTCTGGTCTTGTCTGTGCTAGTGCAACCCATGGTGGACTGTATTCTGCTCCCAGCCTGGCACAATTGGTGCCAGGCTGTCTTGGACTGGAGACTTGGTCACTCCATCATTCTGCAGGTCCAGAATTTGCAGTTCCAGAATTTGGTTAGGCTTTTTTTTTTTACAGGTATTTGGCTGGATTTGGGAGAAGAACTCAAGCAAGTCCCTGCTTGTACTTCACCATCTTGGCTCCACCCCTGTTTTCTTATTTTTAACCACTTTTACAAGCAATTTACCTCTAGGTCATCTGAACTGTGGTTACTCTATATAGACTATCACATCATTGTCTACGTAAGGTTAAATAACCCAAAACCTAGCAACATAATACATGGCAAAGGATGCATCTATTATATTCTCTTAACTATGCATCAAAATACTTTTATATTATCAAAGAAAATGATGATGATGAATGATTATGATTACAGTTTATATATATATATATATATATATATATATATATATATATATATATATATATATATGTATACCTAGACACACATATATACATACATATATGTATATGTGTGTGAGACAACTTTATTGAGCTTCATGAAGCTAAAAGACCTTTGAAGAGTATGTGATCTTAGTCTACACACACACACACACACACATACACAAATTAAGACCAAAAATGGTTAAATGATGTGACCAATGTATCTTACCTAGTGAGGCTAAAACATTGAAACAGCACTTATTGTGATGTCATGAATAGGATTGACCTCTGAAAGAAAAGCAGGATAAGGGATAAAGATCTGAAAAAAACAGTTGTTTTTGAGTATGATGAAGATGAAGATGTTGTTTATATTTTGAGATTTCTTAGCCTCCTCCCCACACACACACACTACTGAACATTCACTTGAAGATACTTGGAAATTTAGATCTGGAGCAAAAAGATGGTTCAGGGTTAGAGTTATAGTACTAGAAGTCATTTGAATAGTGGTAGTAATTGAGGCTATGAAAGTATATGATCCTTACAAGGGACAGAGTGAAAAGAGAGTTGATAGGAATAGATCCTTGGCAACCATCAATATTAAGGAGTTAAGAAGAGAAAAATGAGTTAGAAAGCAGAGAAAATATAGAGGTAGAAGAATCAAGAAAGTCTGTGATATCTAAAGATTAATGAGGACAGAGCAACCCATTTTTCTCCAATTAAGATATCACAGCATGTGAAAATTCCAGTAAAGGAGGTGTCACAAGGATCTGTTCCCTACCACCATCACCCCTAGTCCCCCCAAAATCAAATATCACTAAGGTCTCAGCAGACTCAGCAGTCACTCTGGGGAGCCCTTTCTTTAATACCTGCCCTCTGTTCGACTTGCAACAGGATCTCTTCTCCCATATAGCCTTTCTTCCTCCTGGACATATTTCTTATCCCTGGGCCAGAACTTCAATTCTATTTCATACCTCAGGACAATTTTTCCCCTTCCTGTAAGGAAGGTCTTCCCACCACTTCCCATCTCCCACCTTTATCTTCTGGGAAGACATAACCTCTTTTGCACTCTGATGAGCAAGAAATGAGCTATCATCCTTTTGATGAGTTGGACAGTTTACAGGGTCATGCCATCTATATTATCTGACCCAGTGGAACTGAGTCCTTGCCCTGCCATTAGTCCTGTAGAACCTTGACTTGACATCTGACCTACCACTGACTCGTAAGCATCATTAGGCCTTTCTATATACCATGTAGCTGGACTCTATTGCAAAAACTGTCTTGCTTTTCTATTTCTAACACTAGTTTATGTTTTGTAATCATTTAGCACCTAATAATGTTTTTAGTTGAATCATTCCTTAATTCATTCATGAATTTTTAGTGGGCAAACTCAGTCCTTTCCTTTCTTCTGTCTTTCCTTCCTTCCTTCTTTCCTTCCTTCCTTCTTTCATTCCTTCTTAAATTCTTTGGTGTAACTAGGTAGTGACACAGCAGGAGTAAAAACCCAGAGGATTACTATTTATAATGTGAGAATAACAAATAGATGGGCAAGAGATTTTATGATAATAGCTAATGAAATCTCAAGTTTCAAAGCCACTAGTATAATCCTACAATGGATTTGTAGTTATACTGATATAGACCCTCCCTCCATTGGTGCCAAAGGTATTAACTACATTTAAAAATGACCAGTTGTCCCCATTAGAATAATTACATTGATCCTAAAGGTATTAACTAAATTCAAAAAATGCCCAGTTATTCCCATTAGCCTGTGATTGTGTTAAGATTATTTGCCAAGATTAGAAGTTCAATGAATATTTATGGAATTTTACATTTTGTTGTGATTACACTCTCAAACAGCCTAAAGCATAGTATTACATTTAGAGGGTTATCCCACATGCCATGCTCACATCTAATGACTTTAGCTGACACTTTGCTGAGAAGATTTTCAACATCCATTATGGATCACCTTGATTTTTGGACTCTGTATCTCTGAACATCTCAGTAAAAACTTCATCCATTTATCCTCCTGTAGCTTTTATTTTAATAACATCAAAATTCCTTTGTCATTCAACATCTTCAATCATCTGGCACTCTCCTCCTTTTCTAATCTTATTTCATAATACTCTCCAGTGTTCCAACCAAACTTCTGTTCCCCGTATATGCCATATGTTCTCCCACTCTATAGTTTTGATCATGTCTGAGATGCTCTCCCTTCTCTGAATCTGTTCAGTTCCTATTCAGCCTTTAAAATACAACTCAAATGTCACCCCCACAGTAAAACCATCCCTAGGAAAAGTTAAAACCTCTCCCCAGTGTGGTAGAGTAGAAAGAGCACTGGGTTTGGAACTAGAGGATCTGGATTCAAATCCCAGCTCTTCTACTTATCTGGCCTGAAGCAATTCATTTAACCTCTGTAGGCATCAGAATAGCTATCTGTAAAATAAGCAGAAGTTGGACTAGATTCAGGGTTGGGGAACCTGCAGCCTCAAGGCCATATGTGGCCCTCTAGGACCTAAACTGTGGTCCTTTGACTGAATCCAAACTTCACAAAACTAATCCCCTTAATGAAAGGATTTGTTTTGTAAAATTTGGACGCAGTCAAAAGGCAACACCCAAGGACCTAGAAGGTCATATGTGACCTCAAAACTTAAGGTTCCCCAGCCCTGGTAGATGAATGGATGGATAAATGAAAAGGAATTGATTAAGTGCTTACCTTGGGCAAAGGATCATACTATGTTCCAGTGATGCAAATAGCAAGAAACCCCAGTTCTCAAAAATTAATATTCAAAACACATAAGAGTTTTGAAGTAAGAGTAGGATTCAGCGATCCTATGGTACTTAGGATACAAAGCAACACAGACAGTGATGCCTATTCTTTAATTTCATTTCCACTACTAAAGTTATATTTATTTCTGATGTTGAACAGTTTGATTTTATAAAACACCTTTAGTAGTAAGAGCTTTATTTTCTAGGTCTTTAGTAGCTGTGACTGCTAAGGAGGCAGAACTATAGCACCCACAGAAGAAATACTAGGTCTTATCTCCACAGAAGTTTATCCCAGATATGATGGCTGCAGGAAATGAACTGGTAGTAGAGTTGGTGGTCTGGGTAGAGGGACTAGGGAGATTTGCCACTCTCCCAGTTCTTAGACTACGTTGTTGCACATTGGTTGCAGCTGTTGTTATGGGTGGTGGTAGTGAGGTAAGTACTCCCCATCTTAATAGTCATTGCTCATTTCAACAATCTCTATGGGAATTGACTGGAAGCAAACATGATGGTTTTTGGAGGGGTGTTGTTGCTCATTTATTCAGTCTCCTCTGACCAACTATCCATGGAGTTTTCTTGGCAAAGATGCTGGAGTGGTTTGCCACTTCCTTCTCCATTTTAGGAAGAGGTTAAGTGACTTGCTTGGGGCCACAGAGCTAGTGAATATATGAGGTCAAAATTGAACTCTGTTCTTTCTGATTCCAAGCTCTGTGCTCTATTTACTTCACCAGCTAGTGGGGTTAAAGAGGAATGATTACTATTTCCAAGGTTCTTTGGTTCAGAATCCTAGGAAATCTCCTTTGGGAACTGAGGGGAGGTAGTGGTTGAGATGAAGGTGATGTTTTCATTTAACTGCCACTTGGTGGGTGGGTCTCTCTCTCTCTCTGTCTCTGTTTCTCTCTGTCTCTCTGTCTGTCTCTCTCTGTCTCTGTCTCTGTCTCTGTCTCTCTCTCTCTCTCGCTATCTCCTATTGCAACTAAGTCCCATGAAGTCTCAGACCTTACATGACACTTCATCTTAATAGGATGAGAAGAAGTAAAGATAAGACCCACTGGGAACAAATTAAATTTTAAAAGGTCCATAGTCCATATTTATATTTGGGGGAGGAAAAGCTACTAGATATTATTTCCTATAATGAGGCTATACCAAAATATGTACAACGAACATGTAATTAGACATTTTATGATTTTAATTGTGGTTTGACAGGATTATAATGAAAAAAAGTATAAAAACATATTTTTTAAATTCCGAAGCCAGGGATCCCAGTTTGCACACTTTTATTGTTCTCTGATAGAGTCTATACTTAGAGGACACTCCATCAATAACCAACCATTTCCATGGGTAATGAGATAACGTTCTCCAATTGTGCAATCGCAACCTCCCCATGCCTTTTCAACCTTTGTGTCGTTTGTCCACATCCCCCCATCAATCTTCCATAGACAATCTAGGATTTTATTTTTTAGGTCTTTCAACATTCCATGGATCATGGTTACTATTGGGTCATCCATCTGTTGTTGCTTTTGTTTTTCTTTCCAGCCCACTTCTCTATCTGATCATAAACTTTCAGGATAAATTGGGGGTGGGGGCAGAGAGGAAAGGAAGAAGAGGAGAGAGGGAGCAGAAAGGGTAGGGGAATGGGGGAAGAGGTACTGGGTCTAGGACAGGGAGAGGGGACTAACAAAAATAATTCATCACTGGAAGTTCCGTGCTCAAATATAATCACAGGTCTTTACTAAAAAGAAAAATGTGTAAAGCACTCTAGTAATTGTCAACAAAGAAATTTTGTTGCATCCAGAGGAATGACTATCCCCTTTCCCACTAAGGGGCCCCATATCTGGTTTCATACATGGAAGCCTATGTTCACTACTGGTAAAAATTTGGCTTCAAGAAAGGGGTAAAGTCCTTTATAATTATCTCTGGTTCTTTACATCTCTGTCAGAATTAAGACATGACAGTTTAGGATCTCTTAAAAAAGAAGAGTAGAAATATCCTCAATATACATCCTATATCAGAAGGATAACTATTTTTTTTTCCCAGAGAAAAGAAATGATTGCAACATAAAAGCCTCATCAGCTTACATTAACAAAGACTTAAAGCATGGAGCACTTAGTGGGACTGCTAAATAGGCATTTCATCACAGCTCTTCATTATGTTAATAGTTCCCTGAAGTACCATGGCTTCTAGTCTGCCAGGTCAAGATTTAGAATAATCCCTTTGTGATGGTATTCTATTAGTAAGACATATTTGCACAATCCTCCAACTCCTAACTCTGATTGAAGGACCCAGGAATTCCAGACCTCTCAAACTTGCTGATTTCCTTCATCTATAATGTAGTTGTTAATCATTTTAGTCACTTAGGAAAAAATCAGAGGAGGCCACCGAGGTCTGATTTCAGGATTGCACATGTGTACGCTGTCATTTGTGAACATCTGTCTTAGTAGCTGGGAGTGGAAAGGAGAAGCTAGTTTTTGAGTTGGTCACTGAAAGAAGGAAGTGATTTGAATTGATAGAGATGGGAGGGAAGATAATAAATACTAGGTATATGGGTCTGAAATAACATTGATACAGGAGGGTAAAGGATAAAATGGTTGGAAGGTGGTCGAATTTGATGGATAACATTAAAAGGAGAAGCAAAATTAAAGGCTAGATAGGCTTGGGCATACCTCTGAAAGGCTTTAAGGATCAGATTCAAGGATTTATATTTCACAATTTAGGCAACTGAGTCATTGAAGGCTTTGGAGTAGAAATGGATCAATTTAATTATTGTAAGTGTTGTAAGAATTAATCTACAAATCCATAAAAAAACATAAACTTGATATATGGAAGACAAAATATATTTCAATCAAAGGGAATAAGTTTGTGATATAGATGTATTATCATCCTTCCCTGTAAACCCCTAGCAAGGGCAATAGGCCAACCACTCTCTTGAAGCTGACTCACCCATTCCAGTATGCCCTCACATAGTCAGAGAAGAATCACTATCACATTTTTATACTCAAATTAGTTCAAGATCCTAGGGAAAATCCTTTTGCAGAAAACATATTCCCACTACTCACCACTCTTCCTATTCACCATTGTATAGGATCTCGATTAAAAAAAGACAATGACATTGATATCAGAACTTACTATAGTAATTTATAAAAGAGCAAGACAAAAACAGTAAAAACTACATAACATCCACTCAATATAAGCAAATGCTGGAATTATTAATATATCACAGTCTGAATATAAACCTGGATTATTCTCTCTCACGAATGAACTCAGTATCTGTAGGGAATAATGGGCACACACTTCCATAAACTTGGCATGGAGATAAATAGATGCAAAAAAACCATGTGTCTGGAGTACTTCACAACTATGGACATCAGCCTTTGATGTTGTTAGCATATTCAGGAAAATTGCCCCACATAAGGGTATTTCTTTGCTAAATTATGTGTCTTCTGGTCGTGACCAATCTCTACCTGGGCAAATCTTTGACTCTATAAACTTATGGAACATTAACAAGATCTTTTAACTCACAAATATGAACTGCAAATATATTATATTAGTTGTATACTATTATATAGAATTTCAAACTAATTGTATAACATTTGTTTATATTGTTTAACACATTTTTAGCCAAAGAATTGTAAATCTCAGTTAGCTATCTCTCTTAGGGAAAGGGAGAAAAACCCAGAAAAGCTGTTCACTCACCTTAGTTCCATTCTTACTCATTGTGCATCGTTTAATTTCCTGTCAGCAAGGTAATCCAACAGCAAATCAGCTACAAAGTCCCTATTCCCTTTTCTCCATTTTTCCTCTCTAACCACAAGGGCCACAGAAAATAAAAGACAATTCTGAGAAGCTTCACCTTTCTCAGACTATAGATGGTGCTAAAGGGAAAATTAGATGTTTTCTAATGAAATGGGCCTTTCTCCAGCCAATTAAGAAAGAAGCATTCTTGGCAGATGGCTGACTCTCCTGTTGTGGGTTTCTTCACACAGCTCCCACAGTAGTGAATTTTCCACCTCCTACTGAGTTCACTCCTTGATCATTCCAGTCAAGTTCTTCACCCTTTCTGGTGGTGCAAATTGCTATCACCTGATGCTCTGTGATTCACCTTTTCCTTATAAGACTGAAAAAAAAACCCCAAAACGCATGAACTCCCCTTTCCTGACAGTTTTAAAACCCACAGTCCTTATTTAATCATGATAGTATTTAAACTTTGTCAGTTTTGACCTCTTTAATCTGAAAATCAGTTACCTATAAATGAACTGATGGAGTAAAATTTTCTGTGCTTTATTCCATCTTCAGACTGGTCCTCTTTACATAGTTCATCTCTGAAAATTGTTTATTCATAAGGCACATGTACATTTTAGCTTGTACTACATAAAATTTCATTTACTGCTTAAACTATTCATATATGAGAACATAACTTTACATCCCTTAGAAGGCAATTTAATCCTTTTTTACTGATGTAAAAGTTTCTTTTCTCTCTCTTTCGGCAATCAAATTGCTCACCATGAAAATGGTTTCTTAACACATGAATTTTAGCTGGTTTGTGCAGCAGAAGTTATTTTTCTGTCCCTTTGGGGTAAAAAAGTGTTTGCCCATGAAAGGGTCCTTAATTTACGTTGTTCCAAATTGACTTATTTTTTTTCTTCTTTATTCAAAAAAGGTTTTTTCCTACTCTTCTTTCTGTAAGCTTCTAATTTTTTTTAAAGGGGAAGCACTTTACAAATATATATTATTAATTTTCAAATGTACAAAGAAACTTTTAATGAAGAATAAAACACAAATTCACTTAAAAGCATGTCAAATTCATAATTGTTTATTGCTATGCAATTTTCATTCAAAGATATTTATCATGCCCCAACTACGTGGTGGACACTTAGGACACAAAGAGAAAAAGAAGATGATCCCAACCCTCAAGGAGTTTGCATTCTACTGGCATGTGCATGTACATAATGGAGAACATCTGACGTACAGATATGACTATAATATTGAGGATAGTTAGGTAAATGTAGCCCCAGACTGGAGTTAGGAAGACCTGAGTTCAAATGTGACTTCAGACAATTAATAACAGCTTGACTCTGAGCAAGTCACTTAACCTTCGTTAACCTCAGTTTCCTCATCTGCAAAATGAGGATACTATAGCATCTAACTCCCAAGTTTTTGACAACTATCAAATGAGGTCATGATTGAAAACACAGGGGCTGGCACTGAGTGCTATGTAAAAGTTAGATACTGTTGCTATTATTATTAATAATGAAAGATATAGATATTAGATGGTAATAAACATAGATCTTTAAGAAGATAACAATTTCAACTGTTGGATTAAGAATGGAGACATTGATATTTGAGCCAAGTCTAAAAGGAAAGAAAAATCCTGAAAGAAAGAAAAATGGGACCAGTTCCTCAAATCTAATCCTACCTAATCAGGCCGATCACAGAAAGACGTAAGTTATCCATTGTAGAGAGTATTCAGGAAAAGTAAGTCAAATTCATTGTGCCCTGTCGTCTCATCTTTCTCTTTCCCAACTCTTGTCATTTGACCTTGCTAATGTATTTATTTTAATGTGCAGCATAGTTTATTTTTTTTATTTTTAGACTCATTCCTTCTATCACCTTAGTTATACTTGTGTGTGTGTATGTGTGTGTAGCTCTATGACACTCACACCATAGCTTCACGTATTTCTAAGACCCCTTACTACTTCTACAGTTGAGTACTTCTCTAAGTCATAATCTGTTTGTAACTGTGACCAAGCCCCTACCATACCCCTCTTTGATGGATCATGCTAAGGACATAAATAAATTCAAAAGCAAGGGAATCTTTAATGAAAACAAATCAAGGGAAACAACAAATAATTAAATCATATCTCTCTGGGGTGGGAGGTCTGCAGCCTCAAGGCCACATGTGGCCTTCTAGGTCCCCAAGTGTTGCCCTTTGATTGAATCCATACTTCACAGAATAATAAAAGAATTGGTTCAGTGAAGTTTAGATTCAAAGGACTGCATTTAAGGGATACATGTGTCCTCGAAGCCTCAGTTTCCCCACTTCTGGGATAGATTCAATCTTCTACATTTCCAGGGAATAAGTAACATCTTTTATTCCCCTACTTTCCATTCCATAGCAGATTTAAGAATTCAATCACTTCAAACTCATGGCAACCATAAGATTATTTCCTATCCATTCTGTATATTCTTTGCATGTAACTAGTAATTTTCATTTAAGAAAATAATATCCACGTTATCTGTCTTTCCTATTAGGTTGTGAATGCCTTGAGGGCAGGGAATGTTTTGAATGTTGTTTTGTTTTGTTTTGTTTTTTAATCTTTGTTTCCCTACCGCATAGCACAATGCCTAAAACATATTAAGCACCTTTTTATAATTCCTTGTTAAATTCTGTAATGACTGATGAAAGCTTTTCTCCCCATTTTCATGTCACACTAGGGTGAGCTGGCACTTAATAGCCAATAGACACTTGCTAAACCCCCTCCCCTCTCTCTCTGATATGTATCTTCCTGAGTTAACACATCAGTGCTCTATTTTCATTGAGCTGCGACCTTTTCATCTCACATGACCTATATTTACTTCCTTCTCATAAAGAAGTTATTATGACTTTCAACTGTATGGCCACCTGCTTGTCCTTTGTTTGCTGCTGCTTTTCTCCTCTTCTGAACTGTCTCCCTTCCCTCTTTCCATGATTGCTATTTTCTTCCAATTGTACTCCAGCCTGATGCTGTACTTTCAGATGCAAGCCACTCTGGAAGTTCCAGAGCTTTCTATAATAAAAAATGACAATGTCCATCACTTACGTTAGTACCTAGCACATAGTGGAAACAAAAAATGCTTATAGATTAAATGAACACTAAATGAAATTGAAATGGAGGACATCTGTGAAAAAACAAACAAATAAACAAAAAACCAGGAATTATATCTTTCTGTATTACATTAGCTTGTGTGTTCTTTGAAGGAAAGGAATAATTTGTAGTTTTTTGTACTAATGCCCTACATAGTGATATTTTTTTGAAGAAGGAACCTTACAATTGTCCATCCTATGGACTTTAGTTAAAATAAATGCAATATATTAGTGTTCTTATAATTTTGCACTTAAGTCAAATTTTCTATTATGCACCCACTGTCTGCCTCAAGGACCTCAACCTCATACCAGGCTATGCCCCTTCAACAAGCATTCAGCCTGAGATGCAAATAGGCAGACCTATCCAGTCGATTGTTGCCTTAATGTGCCAGGAGAAAAGTAATCCTTAACTCTAAAAGTAGAGACTGACACAGAACATATGAGTGATTTATTCCAGCCCACTTCCTGATTTGCAAAAATTTGCAAAAATGGTACAACAATGATGGTTAAACTCAGCTGAGGTACATTAGTCTTGTAACATCATTCTTTTAGGGAATAGAGCTATAGATAGTAGTGCAAGAAGTTCTATGCAAAGATTCAAAATCCAAATCTTTTGCAGCACTTTAAAAATAACATTTATGGGATTTATGATGCATTGGCTTTACCTTGAATTTTGCATTAAATGTCTTAGCTAGGGACAGCAGCTGAAGATGAAAATGCATCTGCATTATGAAACTTTAACCTTCTGTGACATTTTAAAATTGTATTTTTGGCTGTCTGTGTGACATGTTGTAGCTTTTATTTCAAAGGGCATTTCCTTTCTGTTTGTGAAAAGTATTATTCCTATGTGAGTTAAGACTAAAAGGAGAGAACTACTATATATAAGGCACAACTCTAGAGCAATGAAAGATTTTTTTTTTTACAATAAAACAACAGAACCAATATGTCTAAATGAGTGTAGTTTCTTTGAAGTACTGCCCTTGGGAGACATATCTCAGTGTTTCTGTTTAAAATGTCTGTAGTAGTACTATTTTGGACCTGTCTTCAAAACTTCTTTACAAGATACACTAAAAAATATTATTTTATCTCCACACCTCTTTTTTAATCAAAAGTTTTGTTACCTAACTTGGCCTCATGTTTACAGGTTTTTCCTTAAATGAATTTTGATCATTTACAAAAGTTAAAGATACTTGTAAAAGATAAAGATATATGTAATCATTGAATATTCATGCGAATGCCAACAAAGTGTACCTGGTAGATACCATCATCAGATGCCTCCTTAACTGATGCCTCCTAGCCATCATAAGTCTTTACTCTACTCTCATCTATGGCAGATATTGATGTGGCTCTATTTGGAAAACACTGTAAGTCAAGATTATGTCATACCATTTTAATTATGACCTTGGGAAAAAATTTAGCATTTGTAATTATCTATATTTGACTCTCTTCTGCTGCATGGCTAGAAAATCTCTACTCTTTTATATTCTAATCCTTGTGATTCAGGGCACTGTGGGGAGTACACAGATGTCTGCACAGTCAAAGACCTTTTTTTCTTCTAATTTTAAACCCTATCTTTAATTGACTTAGTCCTACTTGTCTTTAGTTCCTAACCCCCTTGGTCACCCTATTCTGCTGGAATCTTGTGCCCCCCTTTATCCCCCTTTCATTGGCTTGTTTTGGAGGCAGTTGGAGGTAAATGACTTGCCCAGGCTCACACAGCTAGAAAGTGTTGGAGGCTGGATTTGAACTCAGGTTATGCTGACTCCTGGACATGCCTTCCATTATTAACAAATTGTCCTTTATCCTAGATTTCTTTCTCTCAGCTTCCTTCCAACTCTTCAGTTTGGCTTTCAAAGCCTTTCAGCCTAAGCTTCCAGACTTATTTTATATTCTCTTCTCGTTTAAGTAAGTCATGCAACAAACACTTACTAAGGCCTACTAAGTTCCAGATACTTGTATTTGAGGACACAAAAAGAGTCAAAGGCCAGAACTCACAATCTACTCAGGGAGCCCACAAATGTACAAAAAAGTACAAACAAGCCAGATGAGATGATAAATAGGAAATCATCAAAGGAGGGAATACACTAAATTAAGAAGAGTTGGAAATGATTTCTTAGGAAAGTGGGATTTTAGTTGGGATTTCAAGGAAGTGAAAGAAGACAGTAGGTAGAGATGGGGAAGGCATGCGTTGCAGGTACAGAGTTCAATCAGAGAAAATATCTAGAGCTGAGATGCAGTATCTTCTTTGTGGAACAGCAAGAAGGTCAGTTTCAGTGAGTCAAAGTATATGTGGTGGGATATAAGATGAAAGAAATCTAAAAAGGAAAGAGGCGGGAAAGGCTAGGTTATGAAAGCTTTGAGTGACAGAGAATTTTGTTTTCAAACCTGAGATAATAGTCAGTGGGATTTATTTAGCAGAGGGTCACATGATCAGAGCTGTACTTTAGGAAAATCACTTTAACAAATTAATGGAGAAATGAATTAGAATTAAGAGACTTGAGGTAGGCAGGCTCATCAGCAGGTTACTGAAATAGTCCAAGCATGAGGTAAGAGGGCCTGCTCTGATTGGTGACTGGGTCAGAAGAGAAAAGGTGGAATAATAGAGAGAAATAGCAAAGGTAAAATTGATAGGCCTTGGCAACAGATTGAATATAAAGAAAGATGCTAACACCTAGGTTGCAAGCCTGAGGGATAGGGAAGATAGTTTGTCCTTGACAATAATAGGGAAGTTGTGGGGATTTGGGAAGGGTTCAAGAGAAAAAATGAGTTCAGTTTTGAACATACAGACTTTAAGATCTCTACTAGAAATCCAGTTCTGGACACCTGAAAGGTAGTTAGAGATGATAAAATGGAAGTCAGCCAGAAGTTTAAGGCAGGTTACATAGATTTTAGAATCATCAGCCAAGATGCTTCCATAGATGTTTAAAAAAAACTGTAGCCTACTTATTGTTTTTTGAACTAAGCCTCCTATCTCCCACTTCTATACCTTAGCAGAGTCTGACCTCCCCTATTCTTTGAAAATACCCTCTCCTCACTCCCAGAATCATAAATTACTTTTCAGTCTCAGATTAGATGTCACCTCCAACTGGAAATTTTCATAATCCTATGAGCTGTTCGTGTTTTCTCCCTCCTCAAATGACCTTATGTCAAATTATCTCGTAATTATTCATCTGTTTACAAGCACCTTGATAAATTGAGTTAAAGGGGTATTCAAAAAGTAATCAATTAGGGTCAAAAATTAAAGCCAAGTTTGAGGTGGAAAGATTGTGGCAAGGATTGAATTCAATTTTTTGTCTGTGTGACTCCCAGACTTCTCATATAGCTGGCACATAATAAGTTTTTGGTTGGTTTAGTTGAATTTTCTCATACTCAAACAAGTTATGTTTTCCTCAGAAGACTTGGAAATACTTCAGTACTTGTGACTTTTATATTATGACTGCACCTCCCACAAATATAAACATTGGTTCTGGAGGGAGAGTTGGGATATTTATTACTCAGAAAATGCCACTGCCAGATCCTTCATCTATTATTTTCTCTTCCTTTGAAATTCACACAATTTGACTGTCATTCTGTCCAGATGATCACAATTCCCATTAATTCCTCAATGAGTAAAATGATTTCCATAACTGACCTACATTCTTTCCATCTCCAACTCAACCCTAATCCTTAACTTGAATATTCTAGTACCACAAGTTATTAGCATTTTCAACTCCATTCTTGCTTGATTACCCAAAAGAATACAATATCACAAGTCCTATCATACCCCCAAAGTATTCTAACTAAGATTTTGAAATCTGGCATTTCTCCTCTATGATCATGATTTCCTCTCTGTGTCTAGGTTAAAATTGGAGTTAATTTACATTGGATATAGTCATTATAACTGTGCTGGTCTACAAATACCATATATATTAACCTTGGTTTCATTCATGACCATCAGTGTTCAAGAAATTAATAGGAATCCATGGACCAGGCAAGACAAAGGAAATTACAGCAGCACAATTATGCTACTACTGCCTATTTTGCATTTTTGTTTCACTAGATTGGGTGTGGCTGATGGCATCCTCGCTCCCACATTCCCCATTCCAAGAAGTAGTTGGCAATTCATGTGCCACACTTGGATTTCCCCAGGTTTGGGGGTATATTTTATTCTTTCTTCTTGTTGAGTACCTCAAATAGGACATGTGAGTGATGATGACATGCTACAAACTAGAATAATGTACCTGATTCTCATAGGTTAATCCTTCAAACTATCCCTCATCCAGAGGAAGGTATGAGAATAGTTTGAAAACACCAGAATATGGCAAAAGCACAATGTAAGAAAGCTGCTTTTCTTCCCCCTAATTTAGTGTTTTTATTTGTTCTGAGAACAACACCAAAAATACACTTGCCTGACTAATACTTTCTTTACTTTAAGGCAAGTGTCTCAGTACAGTAAACTTAGCACACTTTTATTTGTGCATTTCTGTTATTCCTTAGACTAAAAATGTTAGTGGAGAGTCTATCAACTGCAGTAACACTTAAACATTTCATTGTTTTTAGTAAGGGAAGTAGATAAGCTAAAGACAAGTCATGTTTCTGGTCCCCAAAGTCCAATTGTTTAGAGCCATATTTAAGAATATTTAATTATCAGAGAAACATTTGAGGGTAACTTTCCTGGCACTCAACACAGATTCAACTCATGCATTTTAAAGGAATTGAACATGTTAATTATCTAAACATAATTATACTTTATAAATGTGAGTTATACACATTGTTTAGCAACAACCTCCACCATACGTGGCAAGCTAAACAAGATAGTAAAAAGACCAAGAAACATGTCAATAGGATTAGTTTTATCTTCCTTTGATCTTTTTTCTCAGTTGGTGGAATTCTCTGTCAGTTAGATCGCAGATCATTGTCCCCATTAAGGAAAGAAAAGGAAAAAGCTATTTTATCCCACAAAATTGATTGGAAACAATTAACTTCTGGAACATCTTGAGATTCTCAGCATCTTGTTGAGTTTTCCCTTTGGACAATGACCCTAACATAATTGATTAATTTTTTTATCTCCTTACTTAAATGATTGACCTTGAATCAATTCATTGTGATTATCCTTATATTCCATAAATTATTCCCTAGAATATCCTTCTCCTTTAGTTAACATACATTCCTTTTCTTTCTACAGATCATGCTCTCCAACCTCCACCCTCAGTACAGGGATATCAATATTCTTTTAAACCTGAACACTTCAGTACCATTCCTAACATCTACTGTCTCTTGCATATAATGTCACACGTTATCCATTGAATAAAATTTGTCTGAATTGAGTTTGTGGGGAGTCTTTCTGGCACTTCTTATCTATCCTTGAACTATACAAACACACATACACACACACACAACTGAAAAAATGGGGATCAAAAATTGGCACCCAACTTCTGAGAGGCAACTGATACTTTGATTTGATAGGATTAGGTCAAAGAGCTTAGTTACAAAAAATCCTTGAATTTTTCAAGGAACAGCAAAAATTCTGCCTAATTAACTATTCAACACTCACATGCAGGTCATGATCTAATCTTCTGTGGTCCCATTTGTTCTAGGTAATCTGAAAGAAACACAATTTGTTGGTCCAGAAAAGATTGTTTGTGTTTCCACATAACAATGTAAATAGACTCAATATATAGCTCAAACAGTTTTGAAGCTTTCTCATTACAAAAACAATCTGTCTTTTAATACAACTTGTGTCTAAAAGGTTTTCTTTAAAAGTCCATGAGCTGAAATGATCTTCTGTCTTTTATCAGTTTGCCTGTTTAATTCCTGTCACTTCTTTCTTGATTGAGACACTGCATTATCTTGGGAACAATTGGCTTCTGTCACTTACCCATTATCAGGGTCTGGGAATTGAAATGAAGAAAACCATGTACCAAAAGCCAGAATGGACCTTGATGAGTTGCTAAAAACAATAACAAATTCATTTTTATTTTTTCACATATGCCACAGTTTATAAAATACCCTTAAACAACCAAATGTACCTCCCACACAAAACTGGTTTGAATAGAATATGAATGCACATATCAATATTTTATAGAAAATACAAATTTTAAAATTATATATATATATAAGAGTACTGCAAACTATGTAACAGATAATTGAATTTTGTTTCCATAAAAATCATACAAACATAATTTATGAAACCTAAGGAGTCACACTTATGACTAATATAAGAGATAAACTGATTTTAGGAGAAAGCAGGGGGGATGTTGATAGAACATTTTACTTCTCAGGATGTGGTCACATGCTTATCAATATGTCGAAGGGCGAACATCACCTTTATTCTTTGCATAAACCCAGGAATTGTCTCTCCAGTATTAACCACCATAAAGGAAGGAGGAGAATTTCATTCTACAACATTTTGAATAGTAAGACTTTTCTTATGTTAACACACATGTCCTGGGTTCAACTTTTATCAATTGAAAAAATTCCTTTCTCATGCAATGGAAATGTATTTACAACTTGTCATTCTTTTGCTAAATAAAGTACAAAGAAAATGGGCGATGTAATCAGGGACAGACTCATGAGGAGGGGGGTGGTTAGGTGTTTTTGGATAGGCTGTGAACCCTGAAATACACAGCCACTGAGGAGCAGGGAAGGAAAATACAAATCAGATAAGAAATAAAAGACTTTGTAATTGTCTTAAAGGATGTGCCTATGCCTGTTATGTTACCCTTTACCACAAGGGAGTGTTGGCCAGGTCACCCATCAGAAATAGGACAAAATAAAAATCTTTTTTCCTAAATTCATTAATGGCCAGGTAGAGTTTTTAGTAAGATGATTATTTCTCATACTATGTACAGCATAGTATATATTTCATCTACATACAGTATAAAATACATACGAAATATACACATCTAAAATATATATTCATATATGACTCTGTGTATATTTTTGTGTGTATATCTGTTTATCTATCATCTGTCCATCTCTCTGCTGTCTATAATCGCTCTATCTAGTTATATCTCTATGACTATAAACTATTGAAATTGAACAATATTAGATCTTCTCCAAGCTAAACCAAGAATCTTTTATGCCCATTTTTCACCAGCATGAAGCTTTATAGGACATTGATATGAATGTCCGAGCACTTGTGGCTCTGAATCTGAGTCACGATCCCATTTGATTATCTTAGTAACTTGGGCAAACCATTTATCTTTACTGAGTTTCAACTTCCTTATCTATAAAATTAGGCAATTGGGCTAATCAACTTCTAATGCCCCTTTCAGCTTGGTTCTATGATTCTTTGAGAATCACTGAATAGTTAGATTAAATCTTCCTAAACTTCATTTAACTGCACTCTGATAAGTATAATCCAACCCCAACTCTCCTCCAAGCAGAATAGAGTAAGGTGTCACAAACGAAAGGAAACTCATTCATCGATTTCACTTGCCACTATCCTATTACTGTACAGTGCCTGAAGACAGAACAAGTGGTGCTAATTAAATAACCTCCAAATTGTACCCAACTATAAAAGTAACATTAGCTGTAAAAAACAACTGAGCATTTTAAAAATTTTTAAACAAAAACCCTTAATAAAGCAATTGAAACAGAGAATGAATATGCATTTGCACTAATATACTTTTTATTATCTTATTGTGCTAGAACATCCACATATTTTCTGAATTATATTAATATATAAATAAATTATATTAATAATTCATTTGGATGGTGTTTGTGTGTGGGAGTATGACCTTAGCTGAAGGGTTCCAAGGGAAAGAACTTGTGGTTATATATTTGAATCAAAAGATCACAGATTTAGATCTGTGCAAAGATCTTAGAGGTCACTGAGTTCAACCCTCTCATTTAATTGATAAAAAAATTGAGGGCAAGAGAGTTTGAATGACTTGCTCACTTCACAAGTATTAAGTGACTGAACTAGAACTTGAAAACAAATACCCTGGCTCCAAAAGAGGATAAAAAGAAAAGGGAATAAGCATTTACTAATTGTCTATTATGCACCAGACATCATACTAAATTCTTCACAAATATTATATCATTTAAATCTCACAACAACCTGATGAGGTAGATGCTGCTATGATCCCCATTTCACAGTTGAGGAAATTGAGGGTGACTTGCCTAGAGTCACACAGCTATAAGTGTTTGAGGTCAAATCTGGACTCAGGTTTTCCTGACTCCAAGTCTAATATTCTATCTGTTGTGTAATCTAGTTTGCTTGAAAAAAAAAAAGGTATTGTTCTCTTCATTGCACCATCATGCTCTAATTTCCCACTTATCAATTTTAATGTACCGTAACTCTCACAGTTGATGGGGTGTTTGGGTGCCTGTGCTTGGACCCCGATTCTAAAATTACATTTCTCTTTAAGAATAGCATTTCTCCCTAGCCTAAAACACTATCCCAAGCAGTTTCTCCCAAACCCAAGTACAGAGGCTGCCCTAGCAAAACTTTTGTCTCTTTTCCTGATACAGTAGCCAGCTGCACCTATACAACTTATTAGTCTGAACCAGCTGTGTACTGGATGAACAGGCTGTATACTGGGTCAAAATGACATTTATTACATATTATTGATCAATATGTATCCTAGACGCAGACATACATATACTCCCATACGTTTATTTTGTCTAACAAGACACTGATGAGAGCGGCCTGGTATTCCTTAGTCAACCCTGACCATTAGTTGACGTAGTGACATTTCAAGCCTAAAACCACACCTCCATGTAACTATTTTTCAATGAACTCTGGGTAAAATATCTGCCAAAAGTGCATGTTTCTTTAAGAACTAAACACTCATTAACCACTCCCTAATCCTGCTCTGCATCACCTAGTTAGCATATTTGGCACATGTTTTGCTATAGAATATCCAATATAAACTTTAACTGTACCACTCTAAGGTTGCAGGTTTCCTAAGAACTCTTGCCTGCTGAAAAGTGTAATAAATTTGTACCTTGACCTCGGCAATACTCGAATTCATGAATTCTTTCCCAGAGGGTTCATACAAGTGAGTGGAGTCAGGTTAAGTGAAGAGCCCTCAGACATGACTTCCCCTAAACACCCCGCCTTCTTGCTAAAGCTAAAATAACTAAGAATCTGCCTTATGCTCCAAGATGGAGGAGAACCATAAAAGTTTCAGTCACATGACATAACATTCCCCTCCCCTATTCTCCCCCTTCACCACTCACTTATGCCACATCAGCACTTTTCCCTTAGTTCCATATCTGGTAACAAAAACCCTCATTGGTGAGCAACAGTGATCATTTCCATGCTCTTTGTCTCTGGGGTAGATTTCTGCATTTAGATTGTATGCCTGAATTCCCAGCCAATAGTGGAAGAGGTTAATGGACTTTCACGTTAGGGACTATATAATATTGTACTCTGATCTGCTCAAGTGCACTCCCTTGCCGACACTGCTCATTGTCTTGGGGGAAGTACTCCTTCTCATGAGATTGTAATAAACTCCTTTTTGCTTTCTACCTTGAGCCCCTGAGTTTAATTTGAGTAAGGATTGTTGCACCCCACACACAAAGAACTCCAGTCTTGGAGTTCCTGTACCTGTATCCTCCTAGCCCTCATCAACAGTCACTCCAATATAATCCCCATAGTCATCTTTGACTGTTCTTTTCCTTCAACATGACCCCCTTAAAACCAGTAACTAAATATTTTATATTCTAACCCCTACAGCATCACTCAGATCTCTTTATCTCTTAATGCTACCATCACTTGGTTTGGGAGGAAAATGTTTTCATTTAGCTAGATGAAACTTTTTAGTCTTCTACCACCTCATTTAATATTTTCTCTACATTCTTTTATTAACTCTGTTTCTCCAGAGCAGAAAGTTTGTGGTTTAAATGTAGTATAATGAACTATGAAGATAAAGAGACAAAAAAACAATAAAGAAAAAATCAAGGAGTTTCTATTGTTTTCAAAGAGTTTACATTCTACTATATATAGCATCATCACCATCATCACTAACATTAATACAACACTTTAAGATTTTCAAAGCATTTTGCTTATCTGATGTCAATTTGATGCTCACAAAAGTCCTGTGAGGTATGTGCTTTTCTCATCTCATTTTCAAGATAAACTGAGGCCGAGAGTTTAAGTGATTTGACCAAGATAATGTAGCAAGTAAGTTGATGACAGGTTTTAAAATCAGCTCTTCCTGACTCCAAGAGTGACATTATTTCTACTATGTCACATTACTACCTTTCATACAGATAAAGAAATGTAATTTGAAGGTGGAGAAAGAACTAACACTTAGGGGTAGGCTTTCTGGATGAAGTTGAACCTGAGAGTGTATTTCAGGCAAATAGGATGATTATTAGTGAGAATACACACTGGTAGGAGATTAATCATATAATCTCCCCCCCTTCCCAAACAAACACCCACTGTAACAACAACAACAACAAATTAAAAGGGGAAAACAAATTCAGAAAAAGCAACCAACACATCAATTAAGATTGATTTCATATTCAGCTTTCCAAATAATTACCTCCCTTACCTCTCCAAGAAAGAAAATATGGAAATAAGGTCATATGTCTTATATTTGGGACTGTTTAATGCAGCTGACTTTGCTTGACCTCAGACTGTCAATTGCCTGAAGGCAATCAAAACCAGTCAGAGGGTAATTATTAAAAGCAGTTTAAAAAGAAAAGAGAAGAAAAAGCTTCCATTCTGCCCACCTGTTACTACTCCAGAGGCTCCCCCAGCCTCTTCTAAGGACTTTTAGTTGTTATGCTTATGATATGTTATGTTAACCTATATTATAGCTTCTGGAGACTTGTGCCTCTCAGGAGACTCCCTCCTGGTTAAAATGTATTTAACCCTGCCCGCTTCTGCCCTTCTTGTGCACTTCTGCCCTCTGATGCTGCCTCATGTTAAAAGGCCCTAATTTTTGCTGTTTTGTCAGTCTTCTTTATTTCAGATTGACAGGATCAATCTTGGTCGTCATAATTTTCTAATATTAAGTTTTCCTTGCTGTTGTATTCACATATTGTTAGAGGATTTGTGCATATGGTTTTCCTAGTTTTGCTTACTCCACTTTGCATTACTTCATTTTTCTTTTCATATTTCTCTATATTCATCATTTTTTTTCAGCTCAGTAATATTTTATTGTACTTATGTACCACAACTTATTTTGCTGTTCCACAGTTGAAGAGCATCTACTTTGTTTCTAGACCTTTGCTCACACACACACACACACACACACACACACACACACCCCAATATAGACATACATTTTGGTGTGACCAATAAAGTGATCACTCCGAGTTCACAAGGAAT
>CM053773.1:71803356-71822726 GCA_028658325.1 Potorous gilbertii
CATGTAAAAGCCCTTCATAACCTGATCCCTTCTCTTCTTATTTTTCCAACTTTCTTATAATTTACTCCTGCTGATTCATTATACGATCTTGCTGTACCTCACACAGGATACTACATTTCCAAACCTTGGATCTTTGTATTTACTACCTTTCATGTCTTCTTTGCTACCAAGGTTTAGCTTCCTTGGATTCCTTAAAGACTTAGCTCAAATATCATCTTCTATATAAGGTTTTTCCTACATCCATATTCCTCAATTTCTAGTACTTTCACCATATCACCTTCTACTTTCACTATATGTATCTTGTATGTACATAGTTATTTTCCTGTGGGAACTGTTCAAGGGCGGAAACTATGTTTTGACTTCTCCAGTTGCTGGCATATAGTAAATACTCAACAAAATGTATGTTGACAATGACTAGCTAGATGAATAGTATTTATTGTGCAGATTATAGCATGAAGCTCGTTGGACAATCTATGGAGAACAACTATCAGTGTATTTACATATTTTATAGACTATGATAATGTACAGAGATTTAAACTCACAATTGAATAGTGGCAGGATAGAGTGCCGACTTGCCTTTGATAAAGTTAAAAACTCCTCCGATTACCCCAAATATCTATCCAAAACAAAAGTCTGTCTTGAATGCCAATATTAGAATGGTGCTATTGTATGATATTAGATATATTACATATGTTTTTTCATACAACACTAGTCTCCAAAGAAATAAAAATCAATATCACTCACAGGGAAATGTCATGTTCTCAGTATGTCCAGGCTGCCCTACAGAACACCAAAAAAAACTATGAAGAACTGAGTTAAAGGATGACATTCAAAAATAGAATGACTAGGTAGGAGAAGTGAGAGACACCTGATGAAGAGAATGCCTGCTTCATTTCTGTCCTAGGAACATTAGAATAAAGTGAGCAAATCTTTGAGCACATTGGTGAGACCTGTTGCAATCTTTTAACAGGATGTGGACAGAAGACACATAGGAATGGGTGACAAGGAAGCTTACAACCTTTGCCCTTGAAAAGTATAACCACATCAGTGAGGTCATAAATCAATTTCAATATTTGAATATCGTTATGGTTATAATTAGTAGTCATAATGTTAGTTTTAGTCTTGAAGATGCAGCTCTGGGAACGAAAAAGCCTCTATTTCTTCTGAAATAGTTCACTTGAAGATATTATCAAAGTTCTCTCATTATAAGGACAGGGATTTTGTTAAGATAGAGATCTCCCAGACAATAAAATTTGTCATCCTTTTTAACTGCATAAAAATAAAGTGGCAGAACATTATTAAACAGAACATATTTGGTCACAAATATAAGGAACTGCTTGCTACTGTTGTTTTATTTCTGTTTTCTGACAGGAAGTTTTTTGAGGTCATGGAAAATTTTTGTTTTGTTTTTTTTTTTATCTTTATATTCCTAATGCTTAGCACAGTGACTTATGCGTAATCAATGCTCTTAACAAATATAATAATGAAAATAAATATTCATTCAATTGAATACTTAAGATGGGTCATGCACAACTATCTCTATCCCTTTGTATTATCCCTGTGTCCACAGAAAGAAAATATCATATTAAAGAATGTGAGATATCTCGATACTATTATATGGGCAACACTATGAATTTCCCAAATAAATCTGAAAAAGGGAAATTTAAAAGTTATTGGGAAATGTTTATCTTGGAAAAGAAAAAGTGGAGTTGTGGCCAGGTGGGATGGAGTGGGAATGAGAGATGGGAAAAGGATCAGAATAGAATAATCATGGACTGTCATGAGGCAGAGGGGATAGAGTTATCTCCTGCTTCCTGGCGGACAAGAATTAAAGGAATGAAGTAAAGTTGCAGGGAAACATTTTTGCTCAATACAGGGTAAAGGTAAATAATAATTAAATAAAGTCCAAAACAGAAAGGACTGCCTTAGGTAGTAGTGGTTTCTTCATCACTAGGGGATCTTCTCATGGAGTTTGATTATCTGTCTTTTAGGGATGTTTTAGAGAAGATGTTTACTTCATTTGAAGAGTTGGATGGCTTCTAGATTCCTTTATGAGTCAGAGAAGTTATATTTGTGAAATAGTAATCCTTTTTTTGGTAGTTTTAAAAAGGCTTTATTTTGAAAAAGAAATTAAAATTGCTAATATTTACTTTATTCAAGCCTATATGTGTGTTAATTAAAATATATTACATTATACATGGAAATTTAGAATTATTTGTCATCAAAATAGGCCACTAACATTGTAATAAAAATAATTACATAAATAACTGGTTAGGACACCATAGTTAGGAAATTTAATTGAAATATTAGAGTACATATGATTATATATTGCTATAATATATTCATGGTCAGGATGATGAAAACTATACCACTTGGAAAATAAGTAGATTCACCCTACATTGTCATTTTTAGTCATTTCATTAGTGAATATTAGATCATCTATGCCAATTAGTCTGTATTCACAGCAAGCTGTCTTTCTTTTATTTGTGTTGGACTGTAATAAAGGTCTTATAGTATAAAGCTTACTGAGTTGGCAGAACATGACCCAAATGTTGTATTATATTTCAAATCTACAATTAACATTTTATCCAGTTAAACTCAATGTGCTTATTAAGCACTGACTACAAAGCAGATGGATCTATGTGAATCTATAACCATCTTTTCACAATACTCCATTTCCTTTTCATATACATGCATATGCACACAAATCCAAACAAAAATATGTTTACACATACATGTGTGTATACACACGTTTATTTATACCATTTATTCAACTTGCTAAATACATTATTGCTATTGATTATATTATTGGAAACAGAAAAGAAATTCTCTAAGTTACCTTAAACCACTCTATTAATGTAAACATCATTATCGTCTCTTAATCACTGGTGGATGAATATGGTACAAATGTTGAGAAAGCTTAAATATTTTTAAATGTTTAACAAAATGTTATTTTGTATATCAGATTTGCCTTAAAGTCAGCCAGCTATGTCTATATTTCCCACATTATATTCTCTGCTCTAATTAGGAATACTTCCTCTCTTTTGCTTCTCACGATTTTCATATAAATACATTGGATGTGCTTTTGATATTTACACATGCCAATAAAAACCTGTGTTCACAGGAACACCTAATTAACTAACATTTCTTTTGATTTAAATAACTTGAAACTCACTACTTCAAAAAAAAAACTTTATTAAAGCATTTGGCAGGAGCGCATAGGAGGAAAGGATTAGATTTGGAGTAAGGGGATCTGGGTTCAAAATATGGCTCTGCTCTTTTTTACCTAAGTGGTCTTGTATAAGTCATTTATCTTCTCTAGTCCTCAATTTTATCATGTGCAAAAAAAAAATAGAATTGGGAATCTTTAAAGTCCCTTCCTGCTTTCAATCTACTTATATCTATGAATTAAGTAGTGTTAACTCAATTCACTACTATTCCCTTCTAACCAGTCTATATTTACTCATTACAGTTATATTTATCTTTAATTTTGTATAGATGATGTCTTTTTTTTCCCAGCATTTAAATAGTAAGATCCTTGAGAGGTTGGAATGACTATTATATAGCATGTAGTAAAAGACAACTAATTTGTTTTCTTCTTGTTGTTGTTCAGTCATGTCCAACTCTTTATGGCCCCATTTGGGGTTTTGTTGGCAAAGGTACTAGAGTAGTATTTCCTTTCCAGCTCATTTTACAGATTAGAAAACTGAGGCAAAAAGGCTAAATGACTTGCCCAGGGTTACGTAGCTAGTAAGTCTTTGGGGCAAGATTTGAATTGAGGTGTTCCTGATTCGAGGCTGAACACTCTATCTATTGTACCACCTCACTCCCCATTGGTATGGTAATCTGGAAAAATGAATTCTTTTCTCAATTACCTCTCTGGAACAAAGTTGTTGGACTTGTAAAATTAATAGATTGGATGAGCAATCATCTTTTACCTAACTTCTAGCTCTAGAATTTCATAACACATAAAAATTTCAAAGTAATCTGCAGGTGTAAGGCATAGAATAAGTATTCAATATCTACCTGCATTTATATATACACATTTGCATGTATTCACATATGTCAATTTCACATGCAACATTAGTAAATTTAGGAAAAATAAAATCATTGCATAGACTATGGGACTTTGTGTTCACAAATCGTTACTTGTTTATCCATTCAAATAAGTTTGGTATCATTCTTGCAAATAGATGAATAGATTTCTCTAAGAATAGATCAATACAGATATGATCAAATTGGGCAAAAATCAATTATTCCAATTTCAGTATCCCACCCAAAATTTTGAATTAGGTTCATTCCAGTAATGGAAGCCATTTTGAAATCTCAACATGCCACTAATTTAGCAGATGTTTGTTGAATGGGTTTCATAGCAGATTTTAAAACTTCATCAATAAAGAGAATTGTGTGAACTTAATAAACAATCAATGTGAGCCTTATCAATCTTTTTTCGTCCTTTTCCCCAGACTACCAGGATGTTTGACACATGGTAGGCACATAGCAGGCATCTAAATGACATGGTGGATATAATGCAAAACTTGGAGTCACAAAGACCTGAGTTTGAATCCTGTCTCAGACACTGATTGACTATGTAACCTTCAAGTCAGTTAATTTCTCTTAGCCTTTCTCAGTTTCCTCATCTATTAAATGAGGATAAAAATAACATACTTCATAGTGTTGTTGTGAGGATGAAATGAATCAACCTATGTTAAGCACTGGGTATAACTTAAAGCACTGTATTAATATCATCATCGTTAAATATTATGTGAATGTTGAGAAAGTGCACAAACACATACATGCACATACATATATATGCATGCATACATACATACATATATCAATTCTCTGATTCACAAAATGTACACAGTGAGCTAAGTGACCACTAAAGTCCCAACTATGAAATTCTTTAATACAGATGTGAGCAAATTTAAATATCTAAAATTTGAGTTATTCCAGTGGTTTGTTTCTCTTTCTGTGGATATTATTTTCTGTGGATAATATGACTGATACTACCAACTGTTTTCTCCTTATAGGGCATGATACACTGGTTAGGATGAACACCCCCTCCCACCCCACACCCCAAAATAGCACCTCCATCTTTGGTACTTTGGGTTTAGCTGTATTCCTAGAGATTTTTAGTAGACATATTTCACTGACTTTTAATTTGCTTTCTACACCTTTAATCTTTCTAAATATTACTATTTTACCAAGGTTAATTTATCTATGAAAAAGATACTTGTCAGTTATTAAGAAGCATAACAATACAAAAGAAGTTGGGAAACTAAATTGCTCCCTTGATAATATTTTAGATTAATCTATTACCTTCATTATCAAAGGAGAAATCATTTTGAATTAAATGCCACCAACCATTACAGAAAATTTCTTCTCTGCAATTGTTTGATTTAAAGTTTCAATTATCTTTCTGTAGAAAACCCAGGCAATGACCTCAAGTAGAAAATTTTAAAGATGCAATGAAATAAGGAAGTGTTTACATGTTTCACATTAAAATGCCAAGTGAATACTTTAAAATAATACCATTAATGAAAGCATAATTCTTGGTAAATTTCCTCTCAATTTAAGCTCACATTGTAAACAAAATGATAGTTTTGACTGCAAATAACCTTAAAGGATGACTTTTATACAAAAGTAAACTTGAAGAAAGATTTTAAACTCATTTGACTATCATTTCCTGTTTTCTATTTTCTGCTGTTACTTCAGTTATATGTTTCATTTTGCTGAGTTCATTTATTTCATCTTTTGCTATATTTTTGAAGTATATCATCTCCCTTTTGTAAGCAGACATAGAAGTGATATTGCAAAAGTAGCCTGACCCCCACCCCCCACAAATGAGCAAACTAGAAAAAAAAAGAGGGGGTAAGTTTAGTAAATGCATCTCATTTCAAATTCAGCTGAGTCTTATCCTACTCTAGGTATGTTTCTGTGTTGGTGTGTGTTTAAAACATACCATTGACTTAAGTCAACTATTGGAAGCTTGGTTGACTCAACTAATGTATAAGAATGATATTCAAGTGCTATTTTCTTCTGATAGCTGTTATCCCAGGCTTAAAATGACTGCTTTCCAAATGTTCCTTTACAACCACACAGTAAAAATGTTATCCATTCAACAGAAAATATCACTGCCATTCAGAGAAAAAATTAGCATGTAAATATGTAATTATGAAAGCAAGGGAAAGGTTTTCCCCTTAATTGTGTAAAGTTGTTCCATATGCATGATAAAAACACTGGAAGCATTCAAAGAAGGTTTACATAGCCCTAGAAGAATGTGAAGGGGATCAAATATCCAGTGAGTAACAGCAATATAGGCAGTAAAACTGATTTTCAGAATCCTCTTATTTTTTCTCCTTCCTTCCTTCCTTTCTTCCCCTTTTCTCTTCTCCCTTTCTTCTTCCCTCCCTCCTTCTCTTCCTTCCTCAATCCTTTTCGTTCTGCCTTCATCTCCGGGTTTCTGCCTTCTGACATTTTTGCTTCTGAGGGGTAGGGAGGGGATTTTATCAGGATTATCTGATATATCCATATTAAGATTCTTATCTCACTAACAATGAAAAACTTTCTACTTGGAGTTGGCATGAATTTAAACTCATTGTAGAAGTTTTTGCCCCTAAGTCCTTTTGGAATGTTTTGTTGTTCATAACTCATTCATATCTATATTCTCTGGTTTGAATGACAAGATTTCTAATGTAACCATTGTTCTCCATCAAATAAAATGAATAGGGAAAAGTAGATTTCTTAAAAATATTTTTTTAAAAAACTTTTCTTTGCAAAGATCTAATCATGAGGTATAAATTAATCTTTCCAAAAATTATAAATGTTATTTTCTAGCTAGAAAGCATAATAGCATAAAAGTGTTAATAAAAGTTAAAAGTTCACCAACTTTCCAAAAATATCATAATAGCATTTAGATTAAAGAGTTATTAATGATTCTAACTTTTTTCCCCTTAGAATGTGTACTTTTGCCTTTCTGGAATTAGGAGTTGTTTTAAAATTAAAGAAACACTCAGCTAGTTACTAATGTACCAGTCAGTTCTTGGGAAATCTCCTGGATTGTCTCAGGAAAAAGGAAATCAGAATACTGGGTATGGGGGAATAACTGACACCCAGAAGAGTCCAGGAAAGTATGGACCCAGAGAAGAGATGTCATGTCGAATGCAGTGGAATGACAATAGGGTGAGCAAAACCTAATACTGATGCACAAAATATATTTTTTTTAATTTTAATTTTTGTTATTTATAAATTGAAGGGGGGATGAATTAGAAAATCTCTTAGGTGCCTTCCAGTTGTAAATCTATATCGATCCTTTTGTTTCCCCCATGCATCTCATCATTATGGTGATGGTTGATCTAGAAATTCAATACAATTTGCACTGTAATTGCTTTCATTGAAACATTTTATCTATTGGAAGAAAGCTAGATATTACAAGAAAGTGAGAACTTTATATAAAATATCTATTAACCTAAATGTATTTTGAAGCAAATATATTTTTCCAATACTTACCTTTATGGTCTTAAGGTTTTACTTCTCTTTTCTTAATTTTTAACTTTCCTAGTTTTTCTCTAATTGTTGAAGTTGTTTTGTACCCTGAGTATGGTAAGGCTATGCATTTGCAATATCTTTCCATAGATTAATAAAATGAGAAATAAATTGGGAATTGATTCTGGATTAAATCATGATGCCTTTTTGCTATATTATGAGGCTATGTTTAATGTCAGGTTAGACATGACCCTGGCAATGGAATATATAATTCCAAGTTAAACCATCTTATGTGGGAGACAAAGCAATAGATATCCTGCATCACTTAAGAGATGCCAAAAGAAATTATAAAAAAGAAAAGTAGGCAAATTTGTAAGAATCCATATAATTCTTTTTTTTCTTTCACAACCTTTCATTTAAGTCCTACTTCTAAATTCTTACATCTGTGGGTCATAGAATTCTACTTAATTATCCAGTATTTATATTTGTATTTTTGCCCCACAGTCCTTGTGAATGAAAATAAAAATGAATATTTACATATACGTATGTCAATATACTCATAGCAATACATATAAAATAATATTAGACATGAATTGCTGATTGTTTTCTAGATACATTACCTCTAATATGAATTGGATATTAACAAATGTGATGAACATGTGTCTTTTCTTCTGAAATGGGGTCAGTGGCCAGGATCACCAATTTCGTCTCTCCACATATAATATTTCTGGTGCTTTCTTGAGTCTCATTTTGTATTCATGGTAATTTGCATGGCCTGCCCCTACTTATTGAAGAGGTGATGGAATTCAGAATGGAAAGAGGTATGTGTATTTTCCTGCAACCCTAACATGACTATGCCCACTGGAGGGGTGTAGATTGCTTGAGAAAGATATGAATGGATTTCAGTTGTTCTAATTCAGCTAGCTGAGGAACTTTCATTAAGAATGTCAAATGAGAAATGTTTACTCTATCATTAAGTGGATCACTTTTGTGTACATTGCTAAGTAGGCCCAACATAATTATTTCATTCCTCATGCCTTATATATGTTTTCCTAAATGTCTTCATTTCAAAGGACCAGTAACTTTAACAAAGTGGTGGCAGTAGTATCAAGAATAAGAATGGGAAATAGGTGACAGTGATAGACTTGAAAATGACAATGTCAGTAACAGTATGGTAGCAGCACAATGTAATGATGAAAATCTCCATGGCTCAAGGGGAATGAGAGATAGGGTGATTCCAGCATTCATGCTAGTCTGGGAATGGACATTTTTAGGCAGTGAATCAGACATCACGCAGTCTGTCAGGAGAGAAAGTAGTGCTATATAGAGAAGGAAACTACCCAGAGACATAAATTGATTAGTAATTTGAGGTACAAGAAGGGAAGAGCTGTTTCAGAACAAGGGGAATCAGACTTCTGGGGATGAAGTTGAGGATGGCAGGGTGGGCAACTGACACCCAGAAAAGTGTGGATGCATGGATCCAGAAAAGAGATATCATATCAAATGGGGTGGAAGGAACCAAAGGGAAAGCAAAGGGTGATAATTAACTGTACATTCAGGGACATAGGAAAACTCCTACTTTGTCACTGTATGTTTGTTCTTTATCAGCTGCAATAATTGTTATTTCTAGGAGTGAAGCCCAACAGGAAAAAGGAGTCAAGGAAAAAAGATTTACAAGAAAATATGGAGATCATTTTGGAGAAGTAACCCAAAATTGGTATTTTAAAAGTTTTAATGTTATAAGGAAAACTAAATAAGGATTAAAAAGTATCATGGTAGTGAATCAAAGAATCAAAGTCTAGAAGGAATAAAAAAAACATGATAATGAAGAAAATGAGGGAAAGAAGTGTATTTTATAAAAAGGCACAGAAATAAAATTTTAAAATAAAGTGAATAATGAATAAAAAATTGAAAAGCAGAAAAGGAGATTTTACTATGAATAAATGAGAGAAAAAAAAGGAAAGAATTAAATAATTAGTAAAATAAGAAATAAAAAAGGAAATGATGAGTTGAACAAAATTCCAAAATTTGAGGAAAGGGTAGCAAACTGGAGTTGGGTCTTAAAGATAAAGGTAAAAGGGTAGAGCAGTAGATATGTTACCAGCCCTGGAGTTAGAAGGACATGAGTTCAAATGTGACTTCAGATACTTGATACTTAGTAACTGTGTAAACCTGGGCAAGTCATTTAACCTTAATTGCTAAGAAAAGAGGGAAGGGAGGAAAATAGGAAAGAAGGAATGAAGGAAGCCAGATAGGAAGGAAAAAAAAGAGAGAGCTGGTGGGAATAGAGTTAATTTAACATAGTTTAAGCTGAAACAACTGAAGATACAAAGGGCCATGTTAAGAGAGGAAGGAGCGGGAAGCCTATTAGTAAATCAAAAAATTGCAATATAAAACACTCGTATAAAATATGAACCTAAATTTCATTGCTTTAATTCCTAACAGATCAAACAATCCAATTTAAAGTTAAACAGTAACAAATTGAATAAGAAAGGAAAATCTCAGTTAAAGTTTGTAGGTTTCAAGAAATACACCTAAGACATGCACAGAATAAAATACAATACTATGCATTAGATGAATGTAAAAAAAGAAGTAGGAGATGCAATTGGGCTATTGTGTGTGTGTAATATATATTCTCAGCATATTTATGTGTATATATATTCACAATATAAAAATAAACAAGAAAATAAACAGCAAAACTATCAAAATTAAACTTCTATGACCCAAATCTATATTCATAAAATATATAAAATCTACATTTATAAAGAAAAAACTACAATACTATAAGAAGATATATAGTAATACAATAGTTACAAGAGGATTCATCTTACATACTGTCCCACACATTTCAAAGGGAAACAAATCAATCAGTCAATAAACATTTGTTAACCACCTTCTATTTCCAAAATACATTTATGTGAATAGTAAAGAACCCACAGTAGAAATTTTCATCTGTTGCCAACCAAAACATTGAAATTGGTATTATTTCCATCAATAAAACAAACATTTATGATATTGTTTATAATGCCAACAAGCATTTAATAAAGTGCCTACTATGTGCTAGTTAAACTATTTTCCAATTACATTGTAATCTGGTTCAGCAGATTAGGAGGGAACAAAGACACAGATAAAATATTTCGAGCTCTTAAGGAAGTTATATTCTAAGAAGGGAGGGGATCAACCTGCCCATGCATAAGTATTTGAAAAATAAATTCAAGGTGATCTGGAGAGAAGGAAGTTAATAGCAGCTGACTAGAACAGCAAATGCTTCTAGCGACATAGGTCAATAAACTAAAGCCCACATGTCAAATCTGCAATATAATGACATACTAAAAGACCATATCAAGAGAAGAAGCTCAGTGTTAAATAAATGCCTTCAAAGTGACGAATATGCTCAAATAAAATCATGTATATGGAATGATCTTAGCATTTGATAGTACCTACTTTTCTAAAACGAGTTTTTTCAGATATGAAATGTATAAAATCTCATTAAAGATCAGTTTTATAGTTGGGTATTTTCCATTTATTTTAATGATAGCAAACACCAATTTTGAACTCCATTTATCTGAAAGGTTATCCCTTCCAAATTATCTTCTATACTTGTATCACCAAAACATATTTATCATTATGGTTGTTACATTTTATTTCACCAATTAGATTTTTGTAAATTTATTTTCTCTCTTGTCATATAAGTATTCACTTAATACTTTGATTTTGCTTCTTGACCTGTAAGGCCTATACCTTTCTATATCTTTACAGAAAATATTTTCTTCCATTTTTTTCTGGAGATCAAAAGTGTTTATTATGGCCTGTTATTTTTTTTCTTTAACTTGAGAGGCTATTGAAAGCAAAGTTGTTGTGTTCAATGACTTATATGTGTGTGTGTGTGTGTGTGTGTGTGTATTTCTTTTCAACTGGTCCCTGACCAGTTGGGTGTCCTGGATTTGGGTGTCCAGGAGAAGGCGTGGGATAGGGGATAAAGTAGATTTCAATTAGGCAGTAAAGTGGGGTACTAGAAATCTGAATAGTATGAGGTTGAGTTGGGGTAGCTAGAACACTTGGTCAGAAAGAAACAATCAGTTTTCAGTCAGGTTTCCCAGAACCAGCAACTAATTTCACTGCTCTTAAAAAAAAGTCAAACCAGAAACAGCCTAAAAGTTTTAAGAAAAGATATACAATTGACCTTTTCATTCAAATGTCCTCCCTCCTACCAGTACTAAAATAGAGTTTTTGAAGGTATACTGTTTGAGCTCTTTAGATTTTTTTTTTAACCAAAAATAATAGCATGGACCTAACCCAACCCTAGCAGATTGAATTTGGATTATATTTTTTAAACCAACATTAAGAATGATAGATAGCATTATTGAAGGCTATCAGATTTATCAGGTTTAGGGAAGAAAAGAGAACATAGATAATCTAAAGCATGGTTATGTGAACATAAAAAAATGAGACTCACTCTAAACATTTTCTTTTTTTTTTTGCTTTGGATCTATCCATTTTGTAACTTCATTGATAAGAATAGTTAACCATTTTGGTATTGTAAACATCGCATGAATAAAACTGAATTTTAACAGTAATACAGGTTATTTAAGTCAGAGACCTGTGGTAGTGACTGTCTGAATAATAAAGAGACTCAAATTTGAATGTTTTCAAAAGTTAAATCCCATAGTAAGTGTAGAACATAACAAACATTCTTTTTAAATTTGAATAGCTAACTAAACTCTCAGTCACTTAGTAACAACTCTATTTTCAAAAATGTAGTACAATATATAATTTTGCCTGCAAACTAAGTATCTGATTGGCATACTGAATAATATATATCACATATTATTGCACTATTTTTAGTAGGTAAAATGTTTTGCCGGTCATTTTATGTTTAAAGCTCATAGACACACTAAACTATACTCCTTTCTGATCTGGTGTCATCATTCACAAAAGGATTAGTCCAGTAGACATGTTAAAAGTCACTATTTTGACTACCTAACATGCACATGTTTGAAAAAATTTTCAAATGAAAAACATGGTTAAGTTCCCCTGCTCTCTTCATCCCTTCCCAATAAATCATATTATTGATGTGTGTGTTCATCCTTCATTGCTAAAGAAGACTATGCCATCAGAGAAATAATGACATGACTTGCACTTGACTTTGTTTTGAGTGAGGGAAGGCTATACAGGTCACCAGCCTCACTTCCCTTCCAGAGCCATCTGAATCCAGTGACCAGATATTCATCAGGATGACTGGAGATGACCCAGGATGAGGCAATTGGGATTAAGTGACTTGCCCAAGGTCACACAGGTAGTGAGTATCAAGTGTCTGAAGTGAGATTTGAACTCAGGTCCTCCTGACTCCTACACTGGTGCTCTATCCACTGTACCACCTAGCTGCCCCTTATTATTGATGTATTCCTTCCTTAAAGAGTGCCCCAATTTCTCCATGGAGACTAAATGAACTTCATATGACTCAAGCCTGCAAACAAGAATCCCCTCACAAATAAAAGCATATACTTTCAGAATAACTTGAAACAATTTTCAGGCTCACAGAACCAGCTGAGCTTGCAGCAACATGAACAAACCTTGCTTTTAGAAAATAGTACATCGACTGCAAAAACTATATTTGAAAAAATGTTCTCTGTGCTCCATTGGCAGAATGAAAGGTCAAGAAAAGGTGACTTTTCCCCCTTGTCTTCTGTTATCTCTTGTGTGCAACTGATTGGACAGAAAGAGTGAGAAGCTGAAATGGAGCCATCATGTCATACTAACACTTTGGCCAGGGCATCTGCTCCAGTACTGGTGATGTAATTTTGATAGGTGGAATGCTACATCATGAATAGATTCTTCAAACTTTTTTCAATGAACTGTGAATTCCTGGATGTAGTCCTTGCTTTCTAGGTTCCATAAATGTATTGAACAATCATGACTGCCAGACATGAAATGCAGGCTACTGGAATCAACTGCTAAAATATAACAGCTTCTAAGTGGGCAACCACTGAATGGATTAGTTTTCCTGTGTTGTTATCATAGAATTTAAGGTGTCTGTCTTCATGAGCAGTGATACTGATTGGAAGGGTTGGATGACTGATGACTATTTATTGGGCAGGACATGTTAGAGCTTTTATCTAGGTTGGCTTCTAAAGTGAGAATGCGCTGTCATGTTTCCATGTTAAAGATGTTAATATATCCATTACTGAATGATGCTACCATATGGCTTGTATCATTGCTCACTAGATTCACAGAGGCAGGGATTCCCAGTTCTTCATTATCATTAAATACATTTAGGGCTGAAGAAATTCCAGCTGTATTCCATAAACAAAGAGTACCATCTGCTGAACAGGACAATAAACATTGATGTCCTCCACCATAAGCTAAGCCCCAGACTGCATCTGTGTGGCCCAGAAGTGCACCTCTTAAAACAAAAGGGTCGTTAAGTGTCATAGGGGTCAATGTTTGGATTTGTTGTATTCCAGCCCTGAATTAGGCTGTCTGTCCCTCCACTGTAACACTGTTCACCATTGCTGCTCATTACTACACAGAGGACTGGATCTTTGTGAACTCTGAATGTATAGATAAGTTCCATATCAAGAGAGGTACCCTTTTTGGCTGGAGTTGTTTTTTGTAAATTCCATATTTTTAACATGTAATCCTCAGATGCTGTTATCAAAACTGGCTCAATTAAATGGAAAGCAAGTGCTTGAATTCCATCAGACTATTTAATGTAAACTTTGGATTCCAGATTTTCCTCAAAGCATCTTTATTGTTATATCATAAGTCAGTGAATCAACCTCATTAGCAACTGTGAGTCCTGCTAATTCACCACGACCAAGCTCATTTTCAAAGGCTTCAACTGCTCTCATGATAAATGACTTCTCTGATGCAGGAGGGAATGTTAACACTTCCATTTCATCTCGTTAATTTCATGCTCACTAAGCCTTAAACTGCTTGGTGTAGAAGGTGATCCTGAAGATGGTTGCAAGGAGGGAAGTTTAGCAACATCTCTCAAGTTCGCAAGCGTATCTTGTTATTTTGACGTGTTGGGCTTCTTCACCATTTTTTTGCCCTTTCTCTCCTTTTAATATTGCTCCTTGAGTTTGGTAATTACTCCCAGGTGCACATTCCAGGCATCAAGCAAGAAACACTGGTCTCCCTTTTGCCATTCTGTTCCATTGCCTACACTTCTAGATTCCCGTCTGCTTCATCTGGTGCAACCAAGAAGTCAAATTTCTTTAGAGCTTCTTTTGTACCTTGATCTTCACTGCTATCAGATAACACCCTCTTCTTAACAATCATTGAAATATCAGTGATGGTTTTCTCTCTTTCATCAATATCATCTTCATCACTGGTTTTCAAGGAATTTGAAAGTATCCAGTACAGAGGCAGAATCAGTTTCCTAATCACTACTGTTTCTTTATGAATTTAAGCTTCTGCTCCATTTATAAGACTCCTGAGTTTTCTCATTTTCCCTCTCAGTGACATAACTTAAAAAGGTCAACAGAGCTTGTACTTGTTTTGATTTTGCTTCTAGTATGGTATCCGTGTAACCAACCTCCTGCAGACACTGCCTGAGCAGGTGTCTCCCTTGTTTCCACATAAACTGGCTGTTCTGTTGTGTTTGCCCCTCTGTTTCATTGCCTTCATCAGAATCATGACTTGGAGGCTTCCTATCTCCCTGATTCAACTCTGTCCCATACTTCAAATTGTGCTCCTGTTTAAGAGCATATTCCAGCATTTTGATCCTCCTTACTAGATCTTTCTTCAGATTTTCATGTCCTTTCCTTTCTCCTTGAAAAAATGCAATGTGGGCCTGCAGCTCCGCCCGCTTCACCTCCTACTAAGCATGCTTCACCTCGAAGCATGCCCACTTGTGCTGTAGGACGTGCAGGATCCCTGGGAGGCTGGACTAGGCTGGGGTAACCCCCTCAGCCTCCCCATCGCCCACGGCCTCCGCTTCTGCCAAGGGACCATCGCTGCTGCCAGGTGGCTGTTGCTGAAGAAGACACTGGGCCCTGCCTGCTCTTCCATGGCTGCCATGGCAGAAGCCTGCTGTGGACCAGTGCCGGCATCTCATGCCTGATGCAGAAATTCAGTACTATTGTAATGCAAAATGTTTTGAATGATCTCATAATGTATAATAAAATAAATATATACTTTTCTAGGTATTCAGGGGTCATGAAAGTTATTTATCAAGGAATTTCTCTGACTACTGCAATTAATTCATTTTCTTTTAATTTTAGAGAGTAAAAAAATACCACCAGTTTTACCATCTGAATGAATATCAAATAAACTTAGCCATTCCTTATAAATCAAATGACTATTGATTTAAATAGCTAAATAGTTATTTCTCAGTCAGTTGACCAATGAACTGTATTGTACCATGTAAGTAGACAATTCTTAAATTTGGTTCAATTAAAACAAAATTTATTAAATACATTTGCTCATTTTTATACAGGATAATTGAGAAGGATATCTTCCCCTAGAGGGAGGTGTAGCAACAGAAATGGCTTGAATGAAAACACCAAAAAGTCTCTGATACCAAAGGAATTTGACCAAAAGGATTATAACTTTTTATGTTTATAATTGATATATTCAAAGGTAGATGAGTTGTTTACCTTAGATTGATACATTTAGCAACAACAAAACTGTAGGTCCCTTTCTTTGTCTTTTTAAATATAGAGCCTGATAAACCTTAATTTCAACAAATGGTCTGGAATTATTAGCTTGCAAAGCTATGAACTAGACTGATTTCCTGAGATTATCACACAGGATGCTTCAACACTCTAACAATTAGACCTAATATTGAGATCTGAATTGATTTGATTAGGACACGTATAATAACCTCAATATCCTTCATCTCCTAGACTGATCTGTGAGATGTGCATTTTAAACACAAAAGCAAAATTTGAATTATTTCAGTTAGAAGAGGTTATACTAAATTGTATCTGAGGTCAGTTCCAGATGGAAATATATGGTCTTATACACTAAATCTGGAAGAAGTGTTGGTTTGTAAGTATTATATTATACAAAGTATGACTCTCACATGGTACCAGTTACCATCATTTCAGGCATTACATTTAAGGAAGAAATTGTCAAAGTATGGGCAGGAAGTGTGCCTTACAGATCCAAGTCATTTCAATGATAGTGGAATTCAATGAGATAATATATTTAATACTTGGAGTTGGAATTAATTAGTTCAAACTGTTCTCATTTACTACATTATATTTGTATTCTCTTATTTTAACTTGTTCCTGTAGAATACAATCAGATCTCTTAATATAATGCATTAGATATATTGATTTTAAAAATAAGAGAGAATTTAAGTTGACCTGTCATAGTTCATACAAAAATATCTTTGAAGTACATCAATGTATCCCTGATATCAATCTCCAGAAAAATTACCACTGGATGCTATAAATAGCATGCTCTATTTTTAATCACAAGATTAACTTTATACTACAATGATATGAAATTAGAGATGCCCTAGAGAAGCTACATTAGTAAATATTTTAGATCCTTTAGTTAGCTAAGTAATTTGTGTTCATGATGTTTATTACTTTATCTGCTACTTAAGTAAGTCAGGCTCTTATTGGAAGTACATGTTCTTTCAATATACTAGAGAATATTTAAATAAATGCTATAAGTACACCTATATACATGTACACAATACACATATATAATTCATGTATGCATATATTCATAATTTTATGCACCCTCTGAAATAATAATGTATCATTTATTTATCACACCACATTTTTACATTGGGTTTAAAAGTATTTTCTTCACAACAATTTGATGAAATAAATCTTAGAAATATTAACTTCCTTTTATGATACTTTGAGTTTTAGAAAGTTTAAGGGACTTGCTCAGGTGATCCCATTTTAAGAATCAGACCTGAGATGAATTAAAGTCCTCCTTTTTCTGTTGTGAATCTTTTTCTGCTGTTCCTGAGCTCAATAAACTTTATTTATAATCAGATTTTGATGTGTCATTTTAAATATTGACTTTGCATAATAATATAGATTAACTGAATTGTCAATATGACCTGATCAATAACATTTTCTTTTGCTGTTCTGAGAGGAATTCCAGGTTCCAGAGTCTCTTGGAATTTTTCAATTGTCTGATACATTAAGATGGTTCCTAGAAGCTGAGATATTTTTAATTTTGAAACTTATGAATCTTACTCATGTACTGATCCCCTTATGAGTTAGGCAGACCTATGGTCCTTCTCCAAATTAAGTCATCCATGCCATGTTGTAGGTCTGCAAATCATTTTACCCTTTTCTCTAAAATGTTTTTCCTGACCTTCAAGATGTTGTTTAGTGGTGTAGCATTAGTGGAAAGCTTCTACCAGTTGCAAAGTATGAATATTTATGCCCCTCAAAATTTCCTGGGATATATAATTCTATATTTTATTAGGTACTGGGGACATTTTGGCTCCTGGTGGGAGATGAATATGTGAAGAAAAAGTAAGCCAGTTTCAGTAAATTCTGATAGAGTTTATATATGATGTAAAGAGATTAATTATGCGTAGAAGATCATCAAGGAATCTGAGTGAAAGGGATAGTGCCTACTGCCTTTTCTACCAATTTCTGGGAAGGTCTGTTCTTGCAAAGTTAGGAATAGGTAGTTAGCCTTGATCACTTGCATTCAAGGATTCCCTATATGGTATCCTCTTTAGGGGTGTAATTTTTATAAATAATAATAAGTCCCAGTTGTTCCTCAAGTTAGCAATTAACATAGGATAGTGATCCTAGATGGTAATAACATTCATAGAAAAATCCAAAGTAATTTAGAGAATTAATGAAAAGCATGGCACCTTAAGAACCTTAAGAACAATCTTTTAGATTTCAGACCCAAAATTATTAGAGAAATGCAAATTGATTATCATAAACTGAAGAACAATAAAAAGATATTTTCTAAATTTATGTCTTTGGACAGAGACCAGAAAGCAGCTAGTTGGTAAAATGAATAGAGTGCTGGACTTGGAATCAGGAATATCGGAGTTCAAACCTGTCTTCAGACATTTACTGGATTTGTGATCCTGGACAAGTCACTTAACACTGTTTGCCTTAGTTTCTTCATCTATTAAATGATTTGGAGAAGGAAATGGCAAACCATTTCAGTGTCTCTGCCAAGAAAACCCACAAAAAGAATCAGAAAGAGTTGGGAATGACTGAAAAAAAAATTAAAACAGCAACAGAGGAAAGAAACAGAAAATACATGAGAGCTAAGGGAGGAAAATTTTTGGAAAAACTTAATAGCTTAACACTACAGGTACAAATCTTTACCCAAGCAACAGACTCATTAAAAACCAGTTTGATCAAGCAAAAGTTAATGAATCCATGACACACTAAGAATATAAAAACAAAGTGAAAAGACTGAAACAAATAGAATATATGAAGTTGTGCATATCAAACAGAACTTATCTGGAAAACAGATCAAAGGGAGATAATTTAAGAATCACCAGTCAACCTGAAAGCTATGAACAACAAAGTCTGAATATCATATTTTAAGAAATCACGAAAGAAACATTTTAAAATGAGAAAGCAAAGTGGAAATTGAAAAAATCAATCCATTTCTTCCTTCAAGAATCATCAAATGAAAATTTCCAGAAAGATCAAAAGCAAAAAATGGGCTTGAAGAAGGAGAAGGAGAAAGAGAAAGAGAAGGAGAAGAAGGAGAAGGAGCAGAAGAAGAAGAGGAAGAAGAAGAAGCAGAGGAAGAGGAAGAAGAAGAAGAAGAAGCAGAGGAAGAGGAAGAAGAAGAAGAAGAAGAAGAAGAAGAAGAAGAAGAAGAAGAAGAAGAAGAAGAAGGAGAAGGAGAAGGAGAAGGAGAAGAAGAAGCAGAGGAAGAGGAAGAAGAAGAAGAAGAAGAAGAAGAAGAAGAAGAAG
>CM053773.1:71823226-71840873 GCA_028658325.1 Potorous gilbertii
ATGCTTGGATCAAATATTGAGAGTTATCAAATGAAATGCATTTTCTTTTTCTACTTTGTATCTTTACATTCGAAGTAGAATCATTGGGCAGATGTTATAGGGAGACACATTAAGGAAATTCTTCTTTCTCAGAACTGACATTTGCCACCACTGATTCATTTTATTTTTCTATACTGCAAACTGTTTATGTTGTAAAAGACATAAATTCTGCTTTCATAAATCTTATTCTTTTAAATCATTCCAGGATATCCTTCTATGGATGATCCTTTCTTGGGAATTCACAAAGTCCTCTAAGTTATCAGATATTTATTCATTTTCCATTGTTTTCTAATATTTATAGATGTTTGGACTTGTTTAGCTGACCTGGAAGCCATACTCCCTTTTGTAATTAATATGTTCTTTGCTTGATCTATTAATGTTTAAGGTCTTTAGTTCAGTTTTCTTTCTCCTGAGATCTTGGCTAATTTGAGGTTTTCCTCATGTACTTTGTATTTCCCTATTGCTCACTTTCTTGTTTCTTCCCTGAATTCTGGAGTTAGATGGTGCAGTGGATTGTGAACTGAGTTCGAACACTATCTCAGGTATTTTCTAGCTCTGTGACTTTGGGCAAATTCATCATCTGTAAAATGAGAAACCCCCCTATAAAATGAAAAGAATCACCCTTCCAAGGTTTTTCTTAGGTTCAAATGAAATCATATATAAAAAGTTATTTATAAACTCCAAAAATGCTATATGAAAGATAGTTATCTTCATTACCATTAACATCAAAGTTGATCTAACCCTTCTCCATGCTAGGAAATTCACATTTCGCTGGCATCACTCTCTGTCTCAAGTGACTTCTGGGGAATAGACTGGCCCCAGATCCATTCTAAACCCTTTGTTTCAGATACACTTTGGAAAATTTCTTCAGTTTCCTCTGTTTCTCAGTTCTCTCTCTGTGAAATGTCACAGCGCAGTCTTCCAGTCCCTGCTAGAATAAGCATCTGCCTTTCTGTTTTATAAAAGCACGGAAAGGAGGATAACAGGTGAGTAGGTAAAGTTGAATTCTTTTACAATGAAGTAGCACAGCATATGAAGCTCTGCTAAGTATAGTGTGTGGTGGGGGAGGAGGTGCTGGGAGAGTCAGATATTAGAATTTTCTGTGGTTAGTTCATTTCATTTTTATCATGTTAGGGTTCTTGGTGTCCTAGATCATGGAGATACTCGAAATAGTTTCATCTCATATGCCTAGAATCTATTTCGGAGAGATTTGAGGGTTGTGAGGATCAGAAAAATATATCCAGTCCTCTTTCAGGTGGTCATATGACCCATGATGAACAAGGTGAATGACAAATATTGAAGGATCTATGGTGAAACAACTTCATTAATGTCTTATTGGTGGAGCTGAGTTTATCCAGTCATTCTAGTAAACAATTTGAAGTTATCCCCCAAAGTTACTAAACTAAAATTTACTGTAGTTACTATTCAGTTACTATTCAGTGTTACCACTGCTAGGTTTAGGCTACAGGGAAATCAAAGAAGAAGAAAATGATCCATCTTACTAAAAAAAATGCATCACTTCTTTTTGAGGTGGCAAAGAATTGTAATCTAAATAGGTATCCAATTTGAGTATGACTGGAAAAAGTGTTGTACATGACTTCAAATGAATACAATTTTACTATAAGAAATTTTGAGTGAATAGTTTCTGACAAACTTGGGAAAACTTGCATGAAGTGATATATACATTTGTTTCAATTTAGTAAAGATGAGGAGTCTCATAAAAGAAAGATAAAGAGAAGCTAAGTAATTTGGAAAGCAAACCCGCAGCAATCAAAGGCAATGTGGAAGAAGAGAAAAAAAAGGTAAAAAAGAAATGTTCAAAGAAAATATATTTATGGAAGAAAAAACATTTATCCGGAGTATTTAAAAATTATAGCAATCAATTATTTTTCTTTCTTTCTTTGGCAACCACTTGTATTTTTACATAATCATTTTCCTTTTATTCCTCCATATTTTATTTAATGCACTTTAAAACGTGATTCTGAGATGGTATTCACAGGCTTCATCAAACTGCTAAAGAGATCAAAGATTCAAAGAAGTTTGAGAACCACTATTGGTCAAATTCTCTGTCCCCAAGTCACCTGTTTGCCTTAATGCACTGGAAAAGGAAATGAAGAGGCTTCTAGGTGGCTTAGTGCATAGAGTGCTGGATCTGGGATCAGGAAGACTTATGTTTAAAATCTGTCTTCGGGTACGTACTAGTTGTGTTAACCTAGACAATTCATTTAACTTTTGTTGGTCTTAATCTTCATGAGAAGGAAATGGCAAACCAATCCAAGAAAAGCCCATGAACAATATTCTTGTGTTATCCTCCAGAAGGTCATGAGATCAGATTCAATATGGCATTTAAAAAGTTTAAGAGATAATTTTTGGGTAGTCATTTTGTTAATAATGCCAACATTTTAATTAAAAGAGGTTAGTGGCACTCTCAAATGACAAAGACAATCATAGCAGTGTTTCTGAGGGTGGTAATCAACTCTGATTGGTTAACAAATAAGAGAATGAATATTACAATTAGGGGGCTGGACCTGTTCTAATGAATTTGATTATGTCATTTAATATACTCAGAAACCCACTCCTTGGGCAATCTAAACTAAAAATCTGTATTCCCAACTCAAGTCTAAATAGCTTCCCCATCCAGGTGGGGACTAAACAGGAACTTTAAGAAATTTAATCCAATCTCATTATCAGTAATGTCCTTGAATCTTTGAAATGAGGACTATAGAAAAAAGGGAGGTAGACTCTGGATCTCCCCAAATCACTGGTTGGTAATCATCATTTCTCTCAATAATAAGGAAAAACACAAACCACTAAATCTGTGAGAATGGGAAGATTCTTATAGTTATGGGCAGAAAGCAAATGATTCCCCCACCCCACTATAATGACAATATCTGTGATGGTGCTGTCTTTTTTTATTAAAAGAGCTGTAGTTTATCTTCTATTCTATCAGCTAAATAACAAATGGTAGAATCCACTCCTTTGATGGAGAAGAGGTAGCCTTTCATCTGTGGAATGATGAGGCATATCCAGAAAGCAGCAGGGTCAACAGTAGCAACAAGATGACATCATGAGAAGACATTGAAGGTCTTGTAGTGTTTGAGGAATGAGTTACCTCGTCATGTGTCCTGGAAACTTATTGTCCCTCCTTGTTCTCTTGGCATGGTTTCTCTTCACATATATTCCTTATGTGTACGTGCTCTGTACCTTTGCCTGAATCACATGTCTCCCTATGCATATTTCTTAGGCATATCAATTATTATTGTTGTTTGTGTGTTTGGGGAGTGGAGGAAGTGTGTACCTCTGATTTATAGAGAGACATTCCATTACATTTTTCCTTAACTATGTTATTTCATTAAATATATTTACTTTGAATTATTTTTTCTTCTGCCTGGGTAGTAGTAATAGAAACATTCCTATAGCATTGTGAAATAGAATTTCATGTTCTTGTGGACTCACAAATTATCTTAAGTATGGGGTAATTCTTTTGGAGGAGCATATGCAAGAGGATTTGCCAATTTACTACATATACATTTTATTTGGTTACCTGTATACATGTGGTATACAGTTTCTTCCTTCTACAGATCTCATGTTCAATAGAAATTAAGCTCCTTGAAAGCAGGTAATGGACTATTGGATTTTTCTCTTCCATATTGTTGTCGTTGTTCATCCTTCATTTATAAAGTTCAATGACATCATGATTAAGTGATTATTTGACTTAATGATGAATTGAATTTAAGTGACATTGCATAAATCATCATTGCCACTCTCTCTTCAAAAGTCATAAAAGTCCAATGGCAACACAAAAATCAGGAGGACTGATGATAATCCAGGATGCAATGAATGGGCTTGGCATCTTCTATATCTTATCAAACTCTAAGTGCTCCACAGAGCTTACTTCATCCACCTTAATGGTTGTTGGAAGAAATTGCTATCATCTACCCATCCTGCCAGGAGAAGTCTTCACATGGTAGACATCCATTTAACTAATTAACAAGTTTAAATCCTGTCAGCTACCCTCTTTATAGTATGTAAGTAAGTATGTAAATTCAGAGGCTTTGGTTTATACCAGTTAAAGGAGTGATCTTGGAGTTAGAAAGGCTTAAAATGCTATATCTGATGTATAATGGCTTTACTTTTTCTCCAGAAACAATTCTTTTTCTCTGTTCTTTGACATCCATGATATACAAACTAATTATCCACTTTAATGTAAGCATACTCTGAGAACTATTCGATTGTGGCCTTGCCCTTCTCCTCAGATAATAGGAAAGAAATAGTAATTACTATTATATACTTAGTAAGAGTAGTAATGGTGATACAGGGTCATTGTCCTAATCTCTGTCATTTAGAACATCATAAACTTAATTCAGTGATGACTCTTTCTTTTGTAGTGAGATTGACTATTGTTGCTTGCTTCCTTGGTGAATAGGTACCAAGCCAGCTAGAAAAGATGTATTAGTAGAAGTGACCCAAAATAAGCACATCCACAATCCAAATTTGAAATATATACATACATACATGATCTATTATCTATTTCTATCTAAGAAATATGGTTTTAATTTTAGTTAATAAATTATTGTGTATGTATCAAATGTCTACTACAAGATAGGCTCTATGCTGAGTATCAGTGAGAAAATGTCATAATTGTATAGGATTTTATGAAATATAAGCTTGGAGAGCTATTTGAGCCTCAGTTTTCGTATGTGTAATGAGAGGATAGTAACACCTATACAATTAAACTCTATTCTGTTTTAGAGGAAATTGGAAAGTGTTATATTAATTACATAGCCATATAAGTTGTACAATATTTTAGTATATGTGTATGTATTTTAAACATTGATAGACATGAACGGAAATCCATTGACCCAAGAGGGTAAATAATTCTTGTCAAGACCATAGTCTTTCTTTTTCTCCAACATATTCAAAACCCTTGAATTTCACATTCACATCTTAGCAGTATATTGCATGACAATAGCAACTAAAAAAAGCTTTCATTTCTTTTTTTTCATTGAGGTGCAGAGTAAACAAAACATTTAGGGTACTGATGGTGGGCTAAGAGTGACATGACAAATGAACAAAGTATAAGGAGCCTCCACTTTTGATGAATTCCTTGTCATTGACTCTAGAAGGAAAGATGACAGGTGAAATGGCTTACTTTACAGAGCACTGATCAAGCTCCAGTGAGGCATATGACATGTAAAACAGCCACATTCAAAAGAAAACTCAAAATAAAATGCCATGGCATCTTTAGCAATTTTTGGATATGGGAGCAACTAACCAACATTTGAGCTAACTTTGTACTACATAGGGTGGGAATATGTCATATCTGGATTTGGAAGGTAATTATCTCAAATTTACAAGTTCTTTAGATGTAATTTAAGAAATGAAGATTTTCACTAGTTTTAAAGAATTTTTGATTTTCAGGGTTATGAAGGTCCCCATGAAATCCTTCAAGTTTTCTTTTTATTCTACTTTTCTAATCATTTCACTGTTAATATCAAGATATTATGTGGATGGCCCTTGGGAAAACCCAAACTCATTCCCATCTTAATTATTTTGCATATTGTTATTGTCCACAAGTTATAATCCTGTGTATATAGAGCATGTGTCTTCACTCCTTTCTATCATTAATAGAAACATATACTTCTCTGAATATTCTCCAATGGTTTTTCTCTTCCACCCCCTCCCACCCCCCCATAAAGGTTTTTGTCTTTCCTCTGACACACAGTCGATCCATGACACTGGGTAAAGTATTTAATCCCTCTGTGAATTAGGCAGTTCTCTAAGACTATAAACTACAGAGATAGCAGAGAAACTCACTATCCCAGTGAAATCACAAGTTTAGTGGAACATTATATTAAAGAATAATTTTGTTCTAGGCAATTCCAACTCTAACCAAGAAGAATGTATCCTAAAAATCTTGCTACAAAGATAGGACTCATGATGAGAAATGTTACAGACTTCCAAATAAAGACGTGGTGGATCAACTGTTCATGTATATTTATATACACCAGTCTCATGTTTTGACATGACCAATATGTTTTTTGCTTTGCTTGATTATATGTGTGTAACAGGACCTTTGTTGTTTTTTTTTCCTTTCTTGAATGGGTACAAGAGGGAGAGAAGGCAGATTTTTGTTGGTTAAAAAATAATTAATTTTGACCTAACTTTACCCTTATTAGTCCAATACTACAATGATATTTTTAAAAAAGAAATAAAAGATCTGAAGAGGTAAATTTTCAAAAAAAAAATATCCTAACTTTTATAGTCACAGAGAACTAGAAAATGAAGTGATTCCCATCAATTGGGGAATGGCCAAGTAAATTATCATTTATGAATGTGGTAGAACATTATTGTAATGCAAGAAATGAGTAAAAGTTTTGTAGAATTTATGACCAAACAAGAGAAAGAGAACATTTTGAAATGCAGAATGTATAATTTTGATTATATTAAATTAAAAAGGTCTTGCAATAACAAAATCAATGAATCCAAGATTTGAAGGAAAACAGAAAGCTGGGAAACCATTTTCACACTCAATGATTCAGATAAAGGCCTAATTTCTAAAATATACATATATATATATATGAATTTGATTATGAATTTGATATATATATATATAAATATATATATATATTTATATATATATATATCAAATTCATAATCAAATTCAGAAAAATACAAGTTATTCCCAATTGACAAAAGGCCAAAGAACATGAGCGGGTATTTTTCAGAGAAGGGTATTAAAGCTATCTACAATCCTATGAAAATCTTTTCTAAATCATTATGGATTAGAGAAATGCAAATTTAAATAACTCTGAGGCACCACATCATATTTACCAGGTTAGTTAATATGACAAAACAAGAACATAAGTGTTGGAGCAGAGATGGGAAAATTGGAACAGTAATACACGTCGGTGGTGTTGTGAAATGACTCTGGGGAGCAATTTGGAATGATGGCTATAAAAATGTGCATTCCAATTTGCCCACAAATACCACTTCTAGGATTGTAGCCCAAAGAGATCATATAAAAGGGAAAAAGGACCCACAAACACAAAAATATTTACATCAGAAATCGAGGGAATGTCAACCAATTGGGGAATGGCTGAGTAAGTTATAATATATTAATGTAATAGAACACTATTGGCAATAAGAAATGATGAGCAGACAGATTTAAGAGAAAACTGCAAAGACTTATATGAACTAAAGGTGAGTGAAATAAGCAGAACTGAGAGAACATTATACATAGCAATGGCAACATTGTGTGATGATTAACTAGGATAGAGAGCTCTTCTCAGCAATACAATGATAAAGGCATGTGATAGAAAATTCTAAACACATCCAGAGAAAGAATAATGGAGTCTGAATGCAAATTGAAACATACTATTTTCACTTTTTTTTCTTTTCGTGTTTTTTATTCCATTTTATTTTGATTCTTCTTTTACAGCATGACTAATATTGAAATGTGTTTTATGTCATTGTACATGTATAACCTATATTACTTTGCTTGCCATCTTGGGGAGGGGAGGGAAGAAAGAAGAACTATTTGGAACTTGAAATTTTACAAAAATGAATGATGAAAACTGCCTTTAGATGTAATTTGAAAAAAAAATTGCTAAGAGAAAAACATGTTTTTTATGGATCCTCAAGGAGTTCATTCTCAAGGGCAGAGCCAAGATGGCAGAGTAGAAGGACAGAGCTGTAGAAGTTCTCCCACCACAGCCGCCCATAAAATGATTGTAAAAAATGACTCGAAACAAATTCTAGAGCAGCAGAAGCCACAAAATGACAGAGTGAAAGAGATTTCTAGCCCAAACAGCCTGGAAGAGCAGCAGCAAAGGGCTATTGCACTGGGTGCAGAGCAGAGCACAGCCCAGCCTTCACCTCACAGTGTGATGGGGACAAGACTGGAGCAGGCTTCAGGATGCCACCAGCAGCAGTTGTGTTTCTCAGATTCCTCAACCAACAAATGTCAAAGACAATTTCAAAGGTCAGTGAGAAAACTCTTTTACCTGGGGGAGGAAGGAAAGTGGTCAAACCTTGGCCTCAGGCAGCAACAGTATCCATTGTTGGAATGCAGCTTAAAGAACCTGGGGGAAAAGAGAGGCTGATCTGGATCTCAGGCCTGAGTGGTGGCCCTGGGGTGAAGTGGAGGGCAGGCATGGTGAAGCTGGAGGCAGTTGTGGAGAGGGAACCCTACTCACAGAACCTGGCCAGAAAAGTCTGTGGTTACTCCCAGAACAGAATACAGGTCAGGAGAACAGTACACTCCTCTCCCTTGACTGTGCCACCTTGGAGGAACTGAGAAATTACAGGTTCCCACAATATACCCTCCTGTGGACAAAGGACTCAAAAGTCAAGTAACTGGCTGGGGAAATGCCCCAAAGGGGGAAAAAATAAGACGATAGTAGTTACTTTCTTGGTAAACAGTTATTTTCTTCCATCTTTTTGGATGAGGAAGAACAATGTATCAGAGAAAGACATAAAAGTAAAGGCATCTGCCTCCAAAACCTCCAAAATAAATATGCAATGATCTCAGGCCATGGAAGAGCTCAAAACAGATTTTGAAAATCAAGGAAGAAAGGTAGAGGAAAAAATGGGAAGAGACATGAGAACAATGCAAGAAAATCATGAAAAGCAAGTCAACAGCTTCCGAATGGAGACCCAAAAAAATGCTGAAGAAAATAACACCTTTAAAATTAGACTAACTCAAATGGCAAGAGACCCAAAATGTCAATGCAGAGAAGAATACTTTAAAAAGCAGAATTAGCCAAATAGAAAAGGAGGTTCAAAAGCTCACTGAGGAAAATAATACTTTAAAAATTAAAACAAAGCAGATTGAAACTAATGACTTTATGAGAAATGAAGAAATTACAAAACAAAACCCAAAGAATGAACAAATAGAAGACAATGTAAATTTACCTGGAAACAATTGACCTGGAAAATAGATCCAGGAGAGACAAATTAAAAATAAGGCTACCTGAAAGCCATGATTGAAAAAAGAGCTTAGACATCATATTTTATGAAATTATCAAGTTAACCTATCCTGATATTCTAGAACCAGAGGGTAAAATAAATATTGAATGAATACACTGCTCACCTTCTTCTAAAAGAGATATGAAAAGAAAAACTCCTGGGAATATTGTAGCAAAATTCCAGAGTTCCAAGGTCAAGGAGAAAATATTGCAAGCATCCAGAAAGAAACAATTTTAGTACTGTGGAAATATAATCAGGACAATACAATCTAGTAGTTTCTACATTAACAATCAAAGGGCTTGGAATATGATATTCCAGAAGTCAAAGGATCTAGGATTAAAACCAAGAATCACCTACCCAGTAAAACTGATATAATAATTCAGGGGAAAAATGGTCATTCAATGAAATAGAGGACTTTCAAACATTCTTAATGGAAAGACCATAGCTGAATAGATAATTTTACTTTCAAAAACAAGAATCAAGAGAAGAATGAAAAGGTAAACAGAAAAGAGAAATAACAAGGGATTTACTAAAGTTGAACTGTTTACATTCCTACACTGAAAGATAATATTTGTAACTCTTTCAACTTTTCTCAGACTTTGGGCAGTTGGAGGCATTACACACACACACACACACACACACACACACACACACACACACACACACACACACATACACACACACAGAAGGCACAGGGTGAGTTGAATAGGAAGGGATAATATCTAAAATTATAAAATTAATGTTTGAGAGATGAATATATTGGGAGGAGAAAGGGAGAAATGGAATGGGGCAAATTATCTCTCTTAAAAGAAGGAAGAGAAAGGTTTTTCAAAGAAGGGGAAAAGGGGGGGGCTGAGAGGCAAAAAGTGAAGTATACTCTCATCACATTTGGCTTAAGAGGGGAATAACATTCACACTCAATTTGGTATGAAATTCTATCTTACACCACAGGAAATTAGGGGAGAAGAGAATAAGTGGGTTGGGGGATGTTAGATGGAGGGCAAATGGGAGGAAGTAGTAATTAGAAGTATAGATTTTAGGGGAGGGACAAGGTCTAAAGAGAGAATAGAAGAAATAGGGGGCAGGATAGTATGGAGGAAAATATAGTTATTCTTTCACAACATGACTATTATGAAAGTCTTTAGGAAAACTACACATATATAGCCTATATTGAATTACTTGCCTTCTGAGTGGGGATGGGTGGGGAGGGAGGAAGGAGAGAAGGTGGAACTCAAAGTTTTAGGAAAATGTTGAGAATGGTTTTTGAATGCAGATTGGAAATAAGAAATACAGATAATGGAGTATAGAAATCTATCTTGTCCTACAAGAAAAGAGAGAAGATGGGGATAAGGGAAGGGAAGGTTATGGTAGAAGGGAGGGCAAATTAAGAGATGGGGTAATCAGAATGCAAGGCATTATGGGGTGAGGAGAGGGGAGAGATGGGGAGAAAACTTGAAACTCAAAATCTTGTGGAAATGAATGGTGAAAACTAAAAATAAATAAATAAAATAAAAAAGAAAGAAAAGAGAAAGAGGAAAAGAAAGGAGTTCATGCTCAAATTTCAATAAATTGATAAACTTGGATGGGACAAAAGTTAATCTTTATTATGCTATTATATCAATATCCTAAGTTTCCTTTGTATTTCTATATTTTTTCTTTCATTAGAATATGTACATAGGCTTTATCTAATTAATAAAATGTTCAGGATATTAATAGTTTAAAAACCCCTCCACTAATTGGATTCTTCTTTGATAGGTGTTTGAATCGAGAAAGAAGACCAATGAAGCAGATTTTTCAGTGAAGGATGTGTTCTACAGAGGAGTCTGAGTTGTTGGTTGTTATTGACCTTGACATCTTTTACAAAGTAGTTTTATTTTAAATATTTCATTTGAAATTTTAGGATTATAAAGTATAACTTTTAAATGTTTCTTTATCTGTCTTAAAACTTTTCAATGTAAATGTTATCTTGTGCACTTTTTACCATCCTGATTATTTAAATAACAAATATAATAAAATCTTACAGCTTTCAATTAATTAGTATGAAAACTGTGAAAACTCTGAAAAGTTATCTTTAAATTTTTTCAATATTTGTTAATTAAGTATTGTCAAGAAATACCACCGCTGGGATTCTTTTAATAAACTTATACATATATTATTTATAAAACATTAATTGTATGAATGAAGTTAAATACCTGAAAACCGAATTATCTCTTTAAAATGAGTTATATTTCCCTCAGTTTGTACATTAAACTTATTTCCATATAGCTAATGCAAATAAAAACTGCAAATTGGTTCATTCTTGCTTCCTTCATTTTTTCCTTAATATATTTCTTTACTCATTATTTCTTGCTCTTCTCCCTCTCTCACTCCATTCCTTCCTTCCTTCCTCCCTTCCTTTCAGTTTTCCTTCCTTTATCCCTTTCTTTGATAAACCAAAGCACTAGGCTTTGAGCCAGAATGAGCAAAGACATTCATTGAGTCAATCAATTACCATTTATTAAGCTTTTATGTTTTATCAGTAACTGTCTTTATAACTGGGGGTTCATGGAGCAGTTAGTATTCTAAAAGAGGATACAAAAAGTTACATGGATACAAGATAAATGTGTGTAATGTATCTGAGAGGGAAGACCCTAGCACTTTGCAGGAGAGTAGGACTGAGAGAAAGTTCTCCTTCAGAAAGGGTAGATCTTGAAGAATCCAGGGAAACCAGAAAATAGGCAGGAAGAGAGAGAATATTCCAGTCACAAAGGACAGTCATTGAAAACCCAGGAGTAATTCATGGGAGGCACAACAAGAAAGCCAGGGTTATTTGATCCTAGAGCAGGGGTTGAGGAGTGAAGCATACGAATACTGAAAAGATATGGAAGGACTAGGTTACTGAGGGTTTTGAATGCTGAACTGTTAAGTATGTTCTAACCTAGTCATACATCTTAGAAAGACTATGGCTGTTTGTTTTAAATAAATAAGAAATTTCCAAGTAATCTTCCATTCACTGGAGAACTCTGTTCACTACAATGTCCTAAAAACTCTGGTGAAGATTTACCAAGCATTGTTTTCATTTTGTGGAAAAGAATAATCAAAAGATTCATTTTGTTCTTCGTGACACAAAGTTGTAGTTCCCGATAAAATATAGCTTAGGAAGAGGTTTCTGTCCCTTATTCTCCTTAAAGGAAATTCATCTGAGAAAGTAAAACTATTTATAAGAAAAAAAAAACTATTACTGCATTGGGAAACATTAGAAAAAAGCAAATAAATCAAAATACTAGAACTCTTCCTAAGGGAAAAGAAATGTCAGTGACACAGTGATACCCTTCATGTGAAATATATTAGATATGCAAGTTACCTCAAGGTCTTCAACTGATTGATTTTTTTTTCAAAGGATGACTTGATTCATATTCCAAAGTCTTTGTTTCTTTATGTGGTTGTCATTTTCATCTTTATTATGTTTTTATTTTGAAGTATTGTGATTATTTTGGGAGTATATTACACCCAATACTCCCATTTGATGTTTGTAAAGCAGGCATAGATAAACTCAAATAAGAAGTTATGAAGGTGCTTACCCAAGGTAGGAGATTATCTTTCCCAATACTGTGTATGCCATCCTTGGCAGTAGCATACATATTTCAAGAGAAATCTCATGGAACTGTTAGAGTTACTGATCTGATTTACTTTAAAATCATGGTTTGACAACCTATAACTTGCAGGTCAAATCTGACTTCTCTCAATGTATTTTTTTTTAACATTTTTAATAAGATCTTGGTGTATGTAAAATGCATTTTTAGCTCATGGGCTACAAAACTCACAGGTGGAAGACTGGATTTAACCCTCTGGTCATAGTTTGCTGACCCTGCTCTAAAGAGTTTATTCCATTCAGAAGAATGTAGTTGGGAAACTATGTAGAAAAGTAAGTTCTTGTTTCTACTTGATTTGAGAAAAAATATATAAGAAGATTAAATATGTAGAGCTAGGAGGGACATTAGAAGCTACCTGTAACATTAACCTAACATACACAGCAGGGCCTGCTATCACAGTTCTTAGATCTACATTCATAAAATGAAAGCAACTTAAAGATCTTCTTTAATCACATTTTTCAATCAGAAGCACTTTTAGTAAAACAAAAACAGCAAAAGATCCTAATTTGATTGCCATCATGGCAAGCAAAATAAGATCTTTTGCTGTTTTTGTTTTGGTATAATCAAGTGCCTCTGATTGAATATTGCCTTTGTAAATCAAGAATTTTTTTCTGAGAATGTACTGCAGAAACATGAGTTTCTTTAAGTAGAAACAGTATATGTATTTGTATTGTTGGTGTGATTCAAGATTTTCCCCACCCATTGATGGGCCTGCCCATTGAGGGCAGTTTGATTGGTGAGGATTTGTGGGAATATCTACAACTTTTGTTGGTGAGGCACTGGTTCTCAAGGGTTGGGATGCCCTCTGACTCTAAATGGCGTATACTCTAAGGGTGAGGTTTTACTTTGGGGTTTACTGACTGAAAGTGTTTGTGTGACCAGATGAGGACTCTGGGAAGTCACTAAAAGGAGCCCCCTTTCCTCTTAGCTTTGAAAACTCATATATCAGTGCTTCCCTCTCTGGTAACTATGGTTCAGCAGAAGGTTGGATCTGTCTGTTGAATCCAGGCAGAGGAACCATGTCTTGGATCTTTGATTTCTCTGCATTTTCTTGAAGTTCAGGGTGCTAACTCCCTTGAACTAGGTGAATTCTCTATGTGCTTGGTTAAAGGAATGATACATGTGCTTGATGAAAGTGATTGTTAACCCCTTGAAAGTTGTTTTCCTTTCATGAATGCAGATCTAAGAACCTGTAGTAGCAGGCCTCCTGTGTATGTTGGGGAGCTTACTGTTACACTAATGAGTTTAAAGCTCTCATGCTACAAATGAGGAAACTGCCTAGAGAGATAAAATGACTTGTTCAAAGTCACATAAGTAGTAAATAGCAAAGCCTGATTTAAGTCAACACCCTCAGATTCAATTCAACCCTCCAGATTCAAAATTCTTTTCATTATAATATACTGCTTCCCTCTACATTTTACAAAATTCTAGGTCGGAAAATGATCAAAGCTATTTGGAGGCCATATTCCTCTTGACAATTCCTCAAAACATCACTAGAACCCTCTAAATATCCCTTATATCTTAATAACATTAGGTTGGAAAAGTTGGTTGGTATAATAGATTGAATGTTGGATGTCACATGAGGAAGATTTGTACTGAAATCCCATCTCTCACAGTAAAGTGAGTATGACCCTGTGCAAGTCATTTAATTTTACCTCAAATGAAATTCCTTAGGATTGATCTGCTAAATTATGGATGGATTATAACTTATATTGTAAGAAGTTTCCTATGCTGAAGAAATCACAGATTCATCTGTATCCCATTATGCTATAACTCTAGGGAACATATGTGGGTGTTATCAACTTCGTTTTGAAAGTAAGGAAAACTAGATCTAGGGAGTTTTGTTGATAAGCCATTGTCACAAAGCTAGAAACGGTCAGAACTTGATTAATATCCAGGTCACCTGACAAATACAGCCCATGTCTAAAATAGTTTTTACTTCACCAAGCTACCACTCAAATACATACTGCTTATGGTCTTCTGAATCTTTAGAAGGATCTGATGAGAGCTGGCAACTAAGCCATGCTCTTCTCATCTATCTCTGCTCATTCTCATAATGAGGGAACTTGTGTAAATTGGAAGTATGGCTAGGATATGTTATAGCCTATATGCGCATACATTCCACAGGGCAAAAATCACAGCCTATATTTTAGTCCTTGTCATAGAGAGTCCTGATTATATTGAGGGGTTGATCACTTTGTTATATGTTACTTTCTTTAGAGTGGAAACAAAGAAAACAAGAAATATACCTTTAGGCATATGTTTTGCCAAGAGAATCTTTGACTGGATTCCATTATCCCACACATTAATTTTCACCAGTTTGGTTCTTCATAGTGTCTGGAATTTTCCTATTTCTTTCAGACAAATGAAGATTGCATATATACTACCTAATTCTTCCTTTCCTAGAGGAAACTTTCTTCTCTGTATCCCAAAGAATACATGCTAATCTATTCTAGTGCTGAGAGTGATTTGATACCAATGGCATGGAACATATACCCTATCCTTACAAAAATAGAAATATAGGGAAGGAATGATCAGACACATTTGGATATAGAAAATACTCCCAGGCTGAAGTTCTAAATTATATCATACCTGTCAATTAATCAAGCAATCTAGAAAGATTTATTGAGCACTGAGTATGTACTTGAAACTGTGCTAGGTGGTTGGGACACAAAGACAAGAATAAAACATATTTACCTCAAGGAGCTTTTTCTATTCTATCATGGAAAAAAGTACAGGTTATTTTACCTGGGGCCTTACCATACGGTGGAATCAAGAAACACCTTGTATAGGAGGTGATTCAAGCTGATCTTTGAAAGGAGCTGGGGATTCTAAGAGTTAGAGGTGATGAATAAATACATTCCCAAAAATATAGAGCATAATAGGTAAGGATCTTCAGTGAAAACATAGATGGCATAAAGGTTTCTTTTCTGTTTTCTTTTATCCCTAGGTTGTTAATTAACTTATTCTGGAAGGAAGAATCCAATTGAAACAGCCCCAGCTGTGCAGTCTGTGAGGTGTCACTAAAACTTTGGAGTTATCTTCTTTCTCTTCTTACCCTTGACATCTTCAGTCAGTTGACAAACATTTATTAAGTGCGTACTATGTACCAGAGAATGGTATACAAAGTGCTGGAGAAACAAATAAAGGCCCTCAAAGGGTTTACCTTGTAATGGAAGAAATAACCTGTAAAAAACAAAGCAAAGTGAATGGCTCAACCTTGGCAAAGAAGAGGATAATCTGTGTTGGGGACTGGAACGAAAGAGGAAATAATAGAATAGGATGTCTGATAAATGGGAGATGAGGAAGAATGGAGCAAAGGGAGCTCTTGATGAATGGTTTCCATTCTTTTAACAAAGTAAGACATGGGGTCCTCAGTTGAGAGGGTGAGAGTTATGAGGAATGGGGAAGCTGTGGGAGGCTTGAGGGAACATGAGAAAGTTTGGAAGAAGTATTATGGAGAATGGGATAGCAAATCAGGGAAAAAGAGAATGTTCAACCTACTACAGTGAAGGACCAGTTGAAATTAGATAACATAAATTAGTAAAGGACCTAGGCTGCACAGGTTCTTCCAATTCTGTTAAGCAGAGCGTGAATAGGAGCAAAGGAAGTGGACAACAGAAGTAATACAGGATTAGGGCCTGACAAGATAAAATTAACAATAGGACAAGGGGGTAGAAAATAGTGTAGAGTTGTAATGGTTCACCAGGAGGTTGAAACAAGGAAAAAGCAAGACAGTATATCCAATGCAGGGTCAATGATTTGGGAAAGAACTGAGAATATTTTTTACCATCTGTCACTTTTTGGGTAGTCAATGCTCTGCAAGTTTCATAGGTCATTATATTTCTTCTGATTCTGGGGGGGGCCGAGCCAAGATGGTGGATTGAGAGGAACGACTCATCTAAGCTCTCGGACAAACTCCTTCGGATACCTCTGAAAGGAGAATCTGACCAAATTTTGGAGGTGCGGAATCCAGTGGGATACAGAAAGAGACAGATTCGGAGCTCAGGTTGGACAGGAAGGTCCACAGGGGGGATCTGTTTCGCGGGGGTGAGCCCACAGTACACAGCACAGTGTGGCCAGCACAGCAGAGCAGAAGGGACCTGAGAAACCTGAGTGGCAGACGGAACCAGAGGAGGGGCACCAAGGGTGGGAGACAAGCCGAACCAAGTCAGTGAGAGCCACTGAACGCCAGATATGAGCGCAGCAGCTCCTGAGACCTTCAGCCTGAAAATCAAACTTCAGTAAGTCACCTACTTGAACTTCAGGGAGCCAGGATGGCGGAGTGATCAGTAAATGCTCTCTCCTCCCCGCTTGATGACTGTGAAAGAACCATAAAATATTTCCCCAGAAAAATCCCATATCAGCAGAAACAGCAGAAGGAGGCCAATAGACTCATAACACCTGAGACAAGGAAAATAGCTAAGGTGGATTACTCCTATGGTGGCAGAGGCAAACCAGAAGGACAGAGGACCCAGGGCAGGGAAAACTTGCACAAGGACCCAGGCAAGCCTCAGCACCAGGAGAGGGCGCCAGGAGGGGTGGGAACACATATTAGCATCTAGGAGTGCCTCAGCTGTCCAGGGGAATCAAAGACAATAGGGCAGCTGGGATTACCAGCCCCTGAGCTTGCCTTTGCCTCAGATCAACTGAGGAGATCTCCTGTGACCAGACTGTGACCTCCCCCACACATAACAAGCTAAACCCAGGGCTGATTGGGGAAACACCAAACAAAACCTGCTTTTAGCTTTTTCACACATCAGCTCAGCAAAAAGTTCTCTAGCTTTGGACTGAAAGAAGCAGAAGCGACAACGCTGAATCAATATCATGAATAAGAAAAAGCAGAGGACTGAAAGTTCCATAGAATCCTTCTATGGGGATAAGGACCAAAACACAAACACCAAAGAGGTCAGAGCTGAGACTGTACTTCCATCTGAATCTTCAGAAGGGACGATGAACTGCTCGCAAGCATAAGCAGCTCTCCTGGAACAGCTGAAGAAGGAAAT
>CM053773.1:71840973-71852673 GCA_028658325.1 Potorous gilbertii
TATTATGTGTGACATATTGCATGTCCCCCTAAAAATATGCAGTCCCCAGGAGATCTTGCCCACTAAGTTGATACAGAATTACTTTAAAAGCTCTAAGTCCCTAGTTAAATCCATCTACATAGGATGAGACATAGGGTTTCCTCTTCATTCTTTATTGTCATTAAAATCTTGGCACACATAGTTATGCTTCCCTCATGACTTTGTTGACTTGCAGTTTTATGTTATTCAATAACTGTTTGGGTTAAGTACTACATAAATAATAACCTCCTTTTACATTTTATTTCTTAGTTCCTTAAACTCCCCCCAAAAATGCTGTGTATAACTCAAAGGGACAGCTAGGTGGCAAAAGTGGATAGAATGTGAGATTGGGAGTCAGGAAGGCTTATTTTTCTGAGTTCAAATCTAACCGCAGACACCTACTAATTGTGTGAGCCTGGTCGAGTCACTTAACCCTGTTTGCTTCAATTCCTCATCTATAAAATGATGTGGGGAAAGAAGTGGCAAACCACTCCATTATCTTTGCCAAAAAAAATCCCAAATGGGGTCATGAAGAGTTGGAATGTACAGCAATGGCAAAAGCAACAAATTCAAGGTATTATTTTTAGTACCTTTGGTAAGTATTCTGTTTTCCCTTGCAGAATCAGGGAGCATTGAGAGTCTAGAAATAATATGGCATGATAAAAAGAAACACTAAATTTGAAGTCAGGAGCCATCCATTGAGTTCAGATCCTGACTCTACCAACTTCCTATTGACCCTAAGCATGTCACTTTTCTGAATCTCAGTAGCTTCCTTTATAAAATGAAGGGGGTGGAACTGATGATCACTAAGGAATTTCCCTTTCTAAATATGTCATCCTCTTACCCCACATAAAGTGATTTAGTGTCTCTAATGATGTATATATTATATTCAGTAGTATTTTAGTCTGAAGCAGCAGATTTTTTTCCCTGATTTCTTAAATTTTTACCAACTTCCCAAACCCATACATTCCCAGATGAATTCCCAATTGTGTTTTATAGATAGAAAGAGTTAATACATTTCTTGTGGAAAGTGGCTTGACTAAATCAAGTAACTACTTCTAAGGTTGAGGATTTTCCTTGGGGTGACTATTTAAATTGAATAGGGATTTCCTTTGCCAGTGGCTTTCTAGAATCTATTCTCTACAGAACTTATTTTGGAATTAAATAGATGGAACAGCAATATAATGAAAGATGACCTCTAACGTCCATTCCAGTTCTAAGATTCGATGCTTTTATAATTTCTTTACCATGCCACCCTGGTAGAAGGAGGAGGTATTCAATGGCCTTTGCTGCTAAAAAAGAAGTTGGTATTGATCAAAATAGCTGTAGATATTGCCATGAATGAAAATTCTTACTAATTAGCACAAGCATTAGTCTTTCAAAACTGTCAACTGAATTTTCAGAGTTGTGCTATTATCTATCCTAGAAATGAAAGAAAATTATCTTTTAAAAAGTCATCCTCCAAATATATCAAAGTTCCCTTGATCTCATTTTGCTTTTATTTCACAGTCAAATATTCTTACCATCCTTTATTTACCAAGCTCTTTGACCTTTCTATATTCTTTCCATTTATGCATGTCATTGCAGCCTAGATTGATTCTACATGACTAAAAGGGAAGTGGCAAGCTTAGCATTTATCCAGTGAATTTGATCAGTGGTAAGCATAAAACTATTTGTTTCAGAATGAGAAATCTTTTTCTCCCAGAATAGTAAACATCTTAAAAATCTGGATTATTTCCCTGACTCTCTATTTCACAGTTTTCAAGGTTTTCATTATTGTTTTCATTATCATTTCAATTAAAATAATAAAGCATTTTTTGGATTATATTATAAACTGAACACTGACAAAGGGAAATATAAAATTGAGACAAACTATCCTCATGGAGCTCCATCTAAGGAGGAATAGGGTAGTTACTAGTAGGGTCATTAGGCCTGAACTGCTGAAATATTTCAGTTGAATTTTCAAATGGCTAGATAGGACTTCATTAGGTAAAGAAAGGCAGGGAAAACATAACAGAAACAGAGACTGTATGAGCAAAGGATTAAAGGCAGGAAATTCTAGGGCAGAATCATAGATAGTAAGTAATCTACTCTGTCCAGATATTTAAAGTTCAGTGCAAGGAAAATGCAAATTAAGCCTGGAATGTTAAATTACTGTTAGTTGTGAAGTCAATCAAACAAGATATAAAATAATTTACACTTTTATTAATAATATTGACAACAGTAAAAATAATAACATAGCTGTCCTTTGTATAGCACATTATATGTAACATATCATAGTGTTGCATACAATTACCCTTATTTTAAAGATGAAATACCAGAGGCTGACAAAGTTGAAATGATTTGATCAATTTCATACTAACTGTATCAAAATTACAAGTGAGCTAATTGCTCTCTTGACTCTCCTTTTGCAACACAAAGTCAAAAAGGCACTAATGTAGCATCACTGAATATTTTTAAACATGACAATAACATGACTAGATATGAGAAAGAAAGACAAGTCTGGCAGCTATATAAAGATGGATTAGAGAAGAGAGAGATAAAGGTGAAATAATCTGTTAGGAACACTAAAAACTGAGTTAGAAGAGACCTCCAAAACAAGGTACACAATAGATAAAGTGCTCAGGAAGACGAGTTAAAATCACTCAGACATTTTACTAGCTGTATGACCCTGGACAAGTCACTTAACCTGTATCTGCCTCAGTTCCCTAAGCTGTAAAATGGTGACAATAGGCGCACCTTTCTCTCAGAATTGTTGTCAAGATCAAATGATAATATTTGTAAAGCTCTTAACATAGTACCTGGAAAATAGTAAGTGATATATAAATGCTTATTTTCTTCTTCTCCTTTTCCTTTCATCTATTCATCATCAGAAATATCACTAAAGATATCCATGAAAAGCAGTTATCCAGATTTTGCTTAAAGACCTCTGAAGAAAAGAAGACATCTTGCTACTGAGGTAGCGTAATCTTCCTTTAGAGAATTCTAGTTTTGTGGAATTTTAATTCATAAGAATGGAGTAATATGAAAGACTGGCCAAATGAGGATGAAAGCTTTAGTGCATACTTAGAGTTATCATATCTCCTCGGTGAATAGAAGATGCATAGATATTCTCTGCTTGGTTCCAGTCCAACATGTGGAACTTTGGGGAATTAGTTTCTGGCCATGAGTGTTTGCAGTGAAAGAATTGTGGAAATTGAGTGAATTATATTGACTGCATCTTGTGACTCAGTTCTGGATCTAGTTCAGTTCTTTTCTATTCAATCATGAGTCTATTCCAGTTTCTATCTTGTGAGAAAACGTTATTATATTGTTTGACTATCCCTGCTTGGCTGCAAAGTTGAGTTACCAGTGCTTAGAGTCTCTTAACTAAGGATATAGGTTCAGAAGCTCAGTCAGGTCTGAAAATTGATGCAAGCAGTTTTCTCTTAATTGTACATCTCAAGTAACCTATATGTCTTACCTAAAAACAGGCCCTGTACTAGTCAGTCACCGTTTCCATGTTCCTTTGATTGAATACAAACATTTGGGGCATGGGGGTGGCACTTCCTTTTCTGGTTTCAGGATTTGGCACCTGTTGCTTGTCTTTTCTAACTAAGAAAGTCCCTAATTTTTCCTCTAATTAGAAAATGTATTATAATACATAAAAATCTGTTTTCTCCTATATTTGGGATCCAGTACCAAGAGGAGGAAGCTTGGTCCTGATTTGTCATGCAATTGTTATGTATTGCTTAATTAATTGATATGCTCAAAAGCTTTAGCCTTTTTTTCTCAGTCATTTCAATCAATCAAGTTGTCACAGAAGGATTAATGTGATGAAAAATCTCAAACCTAATTGTAGATTCCTATGAAATCTTGACTTCAAAGATGTTGAACTAGAACTGAATTTGAATATAGAAGGACAAACTGGTGATCTCTCACTCTATTTTTCTTCCTGATGTCAAATTAGACAGAACTCCTAGGAGCTACTGGTATGGTACAAGGGATTTGTGAAGTTCCAATAAGAAAATTAATGTGAAATGCTTTGCAAACTTTAAAGCTCTATATAAATGCCAATTATAATTATTAATATTTTATTGTCATTTTTTATTTGTTTACCAACACCAGTCCTCCAGTATAGTGATGACTTCATTCTACGAACCTTTTAATACACTGCTGCTGAGTTCAAACAATATTTGTAGAGAAACACAGGGTTGTGCTGGTAAATGTTTAACAACTGGACCTTCAGATGAAACAACAACAAAGGTACCCATAACACACTTTTAAGTTTAATTTGCATTACCAATTTTTCTCCATCACTTTCCTAAGCCTGGACAATCCACAAAACAAACACATCAAGTCCTGATTTATAGAGATTTCCCATTTCCAAATGGTATAAATTTCCAAAGTGAAAATTTAATAAAAATGTTGAAAGGCTGTTAGAGCTGTTTCCAGCACATCCCTGGTCAGGTGGCTGTCAGAAACTACATTTCCTCACCAAGTGACTAAGTATGCAATGCTTGTCTTCTTTCATAAGTGTACTGGCCTGATCTTAGCCAGCAGGTATCCAAAGACAGAACTGACTAGATTATACCCCTGAAAACTTGAAATGGTTGGAAGAGCATATAGAGATCTTGCCAGCCCCATAACTCAATAATAAAGTTTACTGTGAGTAGTAATAGTGGCAAATGACAGAAAGCACCTGCAGACTAATGGGGAAATGTAGTCACGAGTATGGCAGTGGCTTCAGGGAGAGCTAGCTATGGCCTCTAAAAATATCATTGCCCCTCAGAGCCCAACAGAAAACTTCTCCTAAGGAGAACTTCAGGAAGACTCCATGAAGAGGGAAAAATAAGCACTGAGAGGGAGGAGAGCCTTAGAGTAATCTTTGGCTCTACGTTTGATATATGTGTGACTCATTAGCTTAGTAGTATAAAATTGGTTCATTCTCTCCTTTGTGAGCTACATACAAGAAAACACTGTACCCTAGTGAGGGTGGAGATTTTTCCCTCTTTTTTTCTTTTGGTAACTGGTCTCCTTGCTATACTTTTAAATCCTGTTAAAAAAAAAAAAAGCTAATGGAGTTTTATTGGTTAGAGAGCACCTAAAATGGTGGCAAATAAGCAACATTCCTAGAAAACCCACTCTTTAAGCTTATCATTAAGACTCTGAGAGGAGGAATAGTTATTGCCTTCTGAGATCCAATGTGTGAGTATGGATACACTTTTAGGAAAATGAACCATGAAGGGAAATTACATTTATATTGAGGCAAAATTTGCCTTTGCAATATATACCCATTGGTCCCACTTCTGTCATCAGGGGCAAAGTAGATCAAATTTAATTTTTCTTCCAAATAACAATCTTTCACATATTGGAACATATTGCCAATATTCTCCCTAAATATTCTCATATAAAATATAAAACTACTAGTATTTTTTTTTCAATTTCTCCTCATATAATGTGGTCTTAATAGCCCTCAACCAAAATTTTCACACTTCCTCCTAAAAGGTAATATCTGAAAAAGCAGAACATAGCAAGACCGTGAGGACACTATACCTCTTTTCAAGATGTCAATAGACTTCCTGACTTGTATTTCATGCTGTTAATACATGGTGAATTTTCAGACCATTAACCATTCTATTCTCCCACCAACAATATTTTTTTGGCTGAAGCTATTGTTAAGTCACCTAGTGTTATTCAATAGATATTTCGAACTGATGCAGAATTGTATATTAATGTGTATTAAATTCCATATAAAATTCATTTTTTCTAACTTGGATCAATATTTAGTTGTTAATTTCATATGCTTTTTTATTTGATTTTTCAATGAAATGCATTTATTTTCTCCACTCTCTCACCTCTATTTAAGAGAAGAAAAAAAAGAAAAACAAAACCAGGGTATGTGGTGTTGAGATTATACAATATTTTGAGGGTTATTTTTCAGTATCGACTCTCTATATATACACATATATTTGCGTATTCACATATAATTAGAATATTTAAAATGTATTTTGTACTTATGGAGCTCATGAAAGATGTGTAGATATTTTAGCTTATGTCAGTTTAATCTTTAAAAAATAATAAAACAGAGGAATAATTAAAATACCTTAATAGATCATGATTTTCAAATATATCTACTCCTTTATTAAACACTGGTTAAAGACAAAGAAACATTTAAGAAGGGTAGAGGGATTAAACCTCTTCCTACCAGAAAACCTGTAACATTTTCAAACACAAAATACTTATGCAGGACCAAAAGATATTTAAACAGATCAACCCTTCTGTAATTCTATTAATAATACCTATTCCTTCTAACTCCAAACTCTTGTTGGCATATGCCAAGAAAAAGAACAAAACTTGAGTCAGCATGATTCGGAATAGAAGCATTAGCAGCAATAAAGATTTCTATTGACCTGAAAAATACACAGATGCTAAAGAATCAAAAAGATATGGAGTCTATAGGCAGTAACTTCTTCTATCCCCTACCAGAGATTTTTATATAATCTCTATTACCCCAAATCCAGTACCAGGAGTAAAAGCAGTTTCTCTTCATTATTCTGTGTATTGGTCCATGTTACTGTCAAAACCATTAGGGAAATAAACATACATACTTTAAAATTTAGTTTACAAGTCAATAAAATACTATTTTTTTCATCCATAGTTGTAAGTCAAGGCAAGGAGTAGGATCAGTCAAGAAAGGTAGTCTATAGGACAAGCACCTTTCTGAATATGAACCATTTCTCACAGATATTATAGCATAACAAAAACACATGATCATGCTGGGGTCATACCTAGTTAGTCATTGGCCTTAGGGACCATTGGTTGTCTTCTAGGGGAGGGAACAGATGTTTCATAATCCACTAGTCTGTTTGACTCTGTTATTTAGTAGACCTTACTTAAGACTTAGATAATGGAAAATAAAACAGAGGGGTTAGAGATGATTGCTGATATACAGTGAGATAGAAGTTTATTCTAAAATGGCTTTTCTAATGTCAAGATAGGGAAATTACAGAACTCCCTCTCTTTTCAAGCATAATTTAGGAGGCTCTAAATTTCCAAGAGTTGATGCAATCTATGCATTTTTATATGTAAATAGACACTCCTGGAAGCACTTGCCTGCTATAGGTAATCCTCCCTTAACTTAAATGCCACATTCAATCTTCTTCACTATAATGGCAGCACATCTGCCTGTTTTGTAGATATTATTGATCAGAGTAATGAATTATGTTTATCTCTGCAACATCTTGCAAGGAATAATTTCTCAGATATAACTTTCTGTTCCAAAGAGGTAAACCTAGAACAGTTCTATGATCAAGATTTCAAGTTCATCAAGCTGAAATGAAACTTTTCTGTCCTGTACCTAGTTGGGTCTATCCTACCTAAGGAAGGCAACTTATGATTGGATTATTTTGCCCAAGTCTATACTCCTCCCCAAATACATGTGGAAAGAGTGAAATCACAATATAAAGTAGGAGTTTAGGGAGGTTTAGGTACAGTACATGAGATGGGAATGGTTTGAAATCTTTTCTAAGTTCTTAAGAGTTGTGAATGTCCTCATGTTAGATGCCTTTTATGTAGGTATTGCTTCTTTTCCTTTCATGGACTGTTAAGTATATAGAATTGGCTACCGTAGAACTAGGGAAAGGGGAGAGAGAAACAAAGAGAGAGAGACAGAGAGAGAGAGAGACAAACAGACAGAGACAGAGACAGAGAGAGAGACAGATAGAGAGGAGGGGAAAGAGGGCATATCAGTGAGAACCCCAACATACACAGGGGGGCCTGCTACCATAGGTTCTTAGATGTGCATTCATAAAAGGAAGGACAGCTTTTGAGGGGTTAAAAATCACTTTCATCAAGCACATGTATCCTTTAACCAAGCACATATATCATTCGACTAGTTCCAGGGAGTCAGCACCCTGAATTTCAAAACAAGAGAAACAAAGATTAACATTCATGGCTTCCTCTGCCTGAATTCAACTGACAGTTCCAACTGTCTGACGATCGTGAACAGAGAGGGAAGCAATGACATCTGTGTTTTTGAAACCAGACAACTCCTTAAGCAGCTTCCCAGAATCCTCATCTTCCCCCCTCCCTCTCTCTCTCCCCTAGTCCTGGGGTTGCCAAATCTATATACTTAACACTTCCAGTCAGTAATCATCAAAGTTAAACCTCAACTCAGAGTATTTATACCTTTTGTTTTAGAACCAGAGATCATCAGTAATCTTGAGAACCAGTGCCTCAGTAACAAAAGGCTTGGGCTTTCCCAGAAATCTTCCCTAATCAAACTCTCCTTAAGGGTAAGCTCATTAATGGTTGAGGAAGATCTTCAATCACAATAAAATAATTGACAGTACAAATGCATGTACTATTTTTAGTTAAAGAAACTTTTGTTTCTATACTTTCCTCCTAGTAAAGACTCTTGATTGATAAAGGCAAGATTCAATTAGAGGCACTTCATTATACTAAAACAAAACTGGTAAAAGATCCTATTTGGCTTGCCATCATATTCCACCCTTCCAGGATACTTGTTCTTACAATCTAAACGGCTGTAGATCTGGAACAAACTTCTTGATTATATAAAAACAGCAAAAGCTTCTACTTTGCTTGCCCTTGGGAAGAGAGAAAGGGACTGAGAGAAAGGAAAGATGGAGACTATATTAAGAACTTATAGTGAACAAGGTAATGAGTTAAATACTAGAGATACAAAATATAAAAGAGCAATGCAGTGTAGGACATCAAATAATTCACATTATAAATGAAGAAAACAAATCCAAGAAAGTTGAAAGTGGGGGGGACAGAGGAAAAAGGAATGCATAACTGCAGTGTGGAGATAGCCGAGAAGCATTGTAGAAACCTAGTTTAAGAAAAGTACAATCAAAAGCTTGCTTATCATGGTCAAGCAACTTAGGACTGAGCCTAAATGTGTGTGTGTGTGTGTATGTGTGTGTATAGGGACAGGGAAAGGTGGTTTTCTGTCCCTTTATAAAGAAAGACATTGATTTTCTAGCTCTAGAAAAAAATCTTCTGGCAGTTTGACTGGTATGGCACAGAAAAAGTAAATTAATTTAGGTAGAATTGTCATTTTCATTATTTTAGCATAATCTACCCAAGAATAATAATATTTCTCCAGTTACATATATCTGAATTTATTTGTGTGAAAAGTGTTGTGTAATTTTGTTCATATAGTCCCCGGGTTTGTTTTGGCAGGTAGACTCCCAGATATTTTGTAGTATCTACCATACCTTAAAATGAAATTTCTCTTTCTATCTCTTGCTGTTGGGCTTTATTAGTAATATATAGAAACACAGATGATTTATGTGGGTTTATTTCATAACCTGCAACTTTGCCAAAGTTGTTTATTATTTCAAGTAGTTATTTAACACTGTAGAGCTAGAAAAAATGATATCAAAATTCATCTGGAAGAACAAAAGGTCTAGAATGTCAAGAGAATTAATGAAAAGAAATGCTAGGGAAGGTAACTTAACACTATCAGGTCTCGAATTGTATTATAAAGCAGCAATCATTAAAACTATTTGCTACTGGATAAGAAATAGAGGGTCAGATCAATGGAATAGGTTAGGTACTCAAGACATGGTAGTCAGCGAATATAGCAATCTACTCTTTGACAAGCCTAAGGACCTCAGCTTATGATATAAGAACTCACGGTTTGACAAAACCTGCTGGGGAAATTGGATGACTGTGTGGCAGAAACAGGGTATACACCAAAGCCTGATACCATACACAAGAATAAAGTACAAATGGATACATGATCTAGTTATAAAGGCTGATACTATAAACAAATTAGGGAAGCAAGGAGTAGTGTATTTTTCAGATTTATGGAGAATGGAGGAGTTTATGATCAAACAAGAGATAGAGAACATTATGAAGTGCAAAACAGACAATTTTGATTACATTTTGATTACATTAAACTGAAGTTTTTGCACACACAAACCCAATGCAACCAAGATTGGAAAGGAAGCAGAAAACTGGGAAAGAATTTTTGCAAATAGAGTCTGTGATAAAGGCCTCATTTCTAAAATATCTAGAGAACTGAGTCAAATTTGCAAGAATACAAGTCATTCCTCAATTGATAAATGGTGAAAGGATGTGAGCAGGCAGTTTCCAGAAAAGGAAATTAAAGTTATCTACAGTCATATAAAAAATGGTCTAAATCACTATTAAGTAGAGAGATATAAATCTAGGCAAGTCTGAGGTACTACATCACACCTATCATATTGGCTAACATGTCAAAACAGGAAGTTGATAAATATTGGAGAGGGATGTGGGAGAGTTGGAACACTAATTCATTGTTGGTGGAGCTATAAGCTGATTCAGCCATTCTGGAGAGCAATTTGGAACTTTGTCCAAAAGGCTACAAAAATGTGCATAGCCTTTGACTCAGCAATAGTGTTCTAGGACTGTATCCCAAAGAGATCATAAGTAAGGGAAAAGGTCCCATAAGTACAAAACAATTTATAGCAGCTCTCTTTGTGGTGGCCAAGACCTAGAAATTGGGGAATGCCCATTAATTGGGGAATGGCTAAATAAGTTGTGGTATATGAATGTAATGGAATAGTATTGTGCTATAAGAAATGATGAGCAGGAGGACTTCAGAGAGGCCTGGAAGGATTTATGAACTGATGCTGAGTGAAATGAGTAGAAAGAGGAGAACATTGTACACAATAATAGCCAGAGTGTACAAGGATTGCTTCTGATAGACTTGACCCTTTACAGCAATGCAAAGACATAAAACATTCCCAAATACGCTTGAGGCAAAATGCCATCCACATCCAGAGAAAGAACTATGAAATTGGAACACAGAATGAAGCACACTGTTTTCTCTTGTGTTATATTTTATTTTGTTTTGATTTTTCTCATGGTTTCTCCCATTCATTTTAATTCTTCTATGCAATATGACTGATGTGAAAATGTGTTTAATAAGAATGCCCCAAAATTCACCGGGCAGCTGGTCTGCTTTTCTAGTCCGCGGAGGAGAAGCCGGCGGAGCTTTACCCGTTGCCGGGAGTGCTACCAGCACATCGAGTTCCGCTCCAGCCCGGGCCCCGCCGCAGTCGCCATGGTGCCCCCCCACAGGAGATGTCCTGGATAATGTGTCTCCGTGTTCTGTGACAAACTACTTACGGTGGGACTTAACAGCAGGACAGATTGAAAATCTTACCAATGAACTCATCGAAAAAACTAAGTGTGTGTATGATCAAGTGGGTATGCAGGAATTTGAAGACGTATCCTATGAGAGTACTCTCAAGGCATTGGCTGATGTGGAAGTGGAGTACACAGTTCAGAGAAACATTCTGGATTTCCCCCAGCATGTCTCCCCCTCCAAAGATATCCGAACAGCCAGTACTGAGGCTGACAAAAAGCTCTCCGAGTTTGATGTCGAGATGAGCATGAGACAGGATGTGTACAGAGGATTGTCTGGATGCAGGAGAAAGTTTCAGCGGACTCACTGAAACCAGAAGCCAAGAGATACCTAGATCGGTTAGTTAAGTTGGGAAAACGAAATGGACTGCACCTCCCAGAAAAAACTCAAGAAAAAATAAAAAACATTAAAAAGAAGCTAAGTCTCCTTTGTATCGACTTCAATAAGAACCTGAATGAGGACACTACTTTCTTGCCGTTCACCCGAGAGGAACTGGGTGGCCTTCCCGAGGACTTTCTGAATTCTTTGGAGAAGACGAAGGA
>CM053773.1:71853173-71873099 GCA_028658325.1 Potorous gilbertii
CTCATCACTCTAAATGGAATTATTTTTTTCTTAAAACATCGTGCAGGCTATTTGTCTATCAAGGAATTCTTGGACTGAATTTGAATATTACCTTTCAGTAAATTAAATTCACACCTGTTCCTTTTGTCAAGTTCATACATTTGTCATGTATGAGAAGTTCTCTTTACATAAGCATTTGGAGTAAGAACAAATATAGTAAATTTTATTATCTTCAAAAAATTAAATGGTTTATTCTTCAAACTGCTAAAAATACTACACAGTTCTCATTCACAGTGAAGATTCTCTATGTCATGGTATAACTCACCTGTGCTCATTCAATAAAGTATGTTCTTCCAAATTGGTTGAAAGATCAGATTTCTTAGCTGTTGTAATGTGTCCTTAAACTGAAGCAAAATCTGTTGGAATTTTACACCCATAATTTTTAGTAAAGAACTCAGGATATTTTAAATCAGCAATTAAAAATGGTTATTTGGAATACCAATTGTTTACTTTAAAAAGGTATTTCAATGATTTTATCTCTGAAATATTCTATTCATTTATATGTATACATACATATATATTTCTATTCGTGAACTATTATATATTCCCATAAATTTCTGCTTCTTTTTCTACAGTCAGTTTTGTAATTACTCTCCCCCAAAGAGGTGGAAAAGACAAAGAAAAAGCTCAAGGATTAAGAAGTCATCCTTGATAGAAAAAGAAGAGATAGAGGAAAGGATCAGGTTAACACAGGAAGTGTTGTTGAAATTAGGTAGATAACCATGATGTAAGATAATAAATAAAATCAAATAATCATGCTAATGTGTATGGTAAACCTGGGTATTCACAGGGAAAAGATTATATTGCACATAGGCAATATAAATTGCTTTTAATGGGATGTACTAACTAGCCACAGGTGTATGGGTGTTCAGGGAAGACTAGTGTATCTTGCGTGAGCTCTTGCCAAGCCCTTGTCAGGGCTACTCATTGATCTTTCATGTCCATCTGGCCCTCAACTCTCCCTTTTGCTCCAAGAAGCTGTAGCACACACAGCAGCCACACCCTGGTAAAATCATTCCAGCACGTGGACAAAGTTAAGGGTAATGAACAGGTCTCAGACCTGTCAGTGAATTAGAGAGGTGTCTACCCCAAGCATGTGAAGACTTCTCCTAACAGAATAGGCAAATGAGAACAATTTGTTCCAATGGCCGTAAAGTGGCTGAAGCCATTAACATGCAGCAGAAATAGGAGACCACAAGATCTTCCACTGCATCTCAGCTCATTTAAAGTTGTCCTGACTTTTGTCCTGCCACTGTTCTTCAGTAGTTCAGGAAGCAAGAAAGGTTGACAATTTTGTGTGATTCTGTCTCACTTATATCGAATTCAGGTATGTCAAGACATCATCCATCTAATCACTGGTCATCTTTGAAAATGAATGACAACAACTAGTCAGCCCATTCCTTGCACATTAAAAAGATCATTTGTTGAAATTTAGGAACTGGTTACCACAAACCCCCAACCATGTACAATTCTTTGGGCTTTGAAGATTGGAGAGGAAGAGAAGAAAGAAGAAGAAGGAGGAGGGGGGAAGTACTAAGGAGTTTAAATATTATCTGTGTGCTTTCAGATTACATACTTTGAACTATAACTAAGTATGATAATCTACTAGTTACTGAATATTACTTCCAAACTCAATATTACAAATTCCTCCTTTTTATTGATCAGGACTAGGAGAGAATTGTTCAAGTTAGAAATTTGGTAAACTAGAGTAAATACTGGGAAGGAAGGATGGAAAGCAGGGCTTAAAATGAGCTACCAAGGAGGCATTAGTACTGAGTTATGCTTAATTTTGTGAGGAAGTAGTAGAGCAGAGATTCAGGTTGAAAGTCACTTGCTACTCTATTTTCAGGAATTCACTTGGGGTTTAGTACTAGTCATCTCCTTACTTTTATATAACCTTACCTTTTTTTCACTTATCTGGAATAGATTCTGGATATCCTTCCAAAAGTCATTTTTATAAATATTTTTGAATGATCCAACCAGTCCAGCAAGTCATAGATGCCAGTTCCAGAGGGTTATTGTGTTCAATAGCATTGCAGCTTTGGCCAACTATTCCATTCTTTTCCTTAAAATAAATACTGAGGTTCCTGTGGGAGATATGTACATCTGGATTAATGTCCCACATTGACAGTTGATAATGAACAAGATCTGAATAGAAAGGATTTTTGTTCTAATGAGTGAAGACAGGCTCCTAATTGGAACTGGAATCCCAAGCTAGTTAGGTCATATAACTTTGTGGCTAGAGATGGAGAGAAGGAAATAGGGCCTGAGGGTCAACAATACTGAACGCTCCCTAGTCCCTTCTCACCACCACCAAAGCATTCTACTTGTGGTTAAGCCTTGGGCAAGAATCAACTAAAGTTTCTCATTGGCTGTGTCATTGAATAGCTTGAGAAAATGCTGGGGTGGCAATTCAAATACATGCACCATACAATTTGGGAATATATGGTTGAATCTTGTGACTACAGTGAGTGGCAAAGTTACCACTTCCTAATAGTCATCCTTCTAATGACCAGCTCTCAGTGAGTTTTAAGCTGGTAACATAAGAACATGCTTCATGGTTTATAATTAGAAAAAGATGGAGTTCTTAAATGTAAATTTCCACTGTAGATTCAATGCAATATTATGGCAAAATTTTTCTTGTGGACAATTCTATAAAGTCTTGAATGCTCTAGTATTAAATATCATCAACTGTATCAGAAATAACTGATAGGACAGAACCCAGAACTTCAAAGGAAAAGAACAGGTACTTGGTTAGGTTTGGACCATAGCACAGGGCCTAGAAAGCAATTCTATTTATGATGTAGTTACTACAGAATCTTGCTGTCTTCTCATTACCATCTCATCAACCAAATAATTCACTGGACTGTTTGCACAATGACTTATTTGATTTCAGTACAAGCAAACACAGCTCTCAGCCACCTATGTGAATTCCTACCCAGCCCTCTCACCAACCCAAATCCCATGGAGAGGATATATAAAGTAGGGCGACTACAGGCAAGAAATCAGGACCGTGAACTAAGGCTGAGAAAATTCTGCCTGGCCTTAGGAAGAAGCAGCCTTAATCCATTGGCATGGTTATGTCATCTGTACAGATACCAAGGCTTAACATCTTTACTCATGCCAGATGTCCCAGTAATTAGTTGCCCAGGGTTACATCATTCTGCATTTGGTGAATGCTTGTTAAGGACCCAGAATGGACTGCCTTACAGACGTCATCACTTCAGGTTTCGGGACATAGTGCAAGAACAACCTCCTTGTGGCAAGAATTGCCACAATTGTACACATAGGGATAGTTTACCATCCATGCTAGAATAGCTTACAGAATGTTTGGGTGGTTCAACATGTGGTGTATTTCAATAGTTTAAGAGAAATTCTATCACCTCTCAGTTGGTCACAAGCACACAGTTCATTACGAGTTGGCATGGGGTAAGAAAGTCTGGTTGGAGAATGCGGGAGGTTTGTCTGGCAGATGGTGAGATACTGTAGATAGGAGGCTAGACCTTGAATCAGAAAAACCTTAGTTTAAATCCTGCTTCATGCAGTTATTAATTGTGTTAATTTGTGTGGGTTTGCTTAACTTCTCAGGATGTCAATTTCTTCATCTGAAAAAAAAGTGAGGATAAGGATAGCACTTAGCTAACAAGATGGTTGTGAAGATCAAATGAGAGAACTTATGTGAAATGTTTTGCTAATATTGAAGCACTATATAACTATTACTTATACCACCATCATCATCCAGAAGATTGATTAGTAAATATAGGTGAGACAGGAGAAAATGAGAAAGATGTCATTTCATCTACCACCTTTAGCTTCCAGACCTCTAGAACTGTATCCTCCTGAGCAACCTGATTGCTTTTTTTTTTTTAAACTGAGCATTATGATCCTGAAGATATACAGAACCACATCCGTGGCTTCCTCAGCAAAAGCAAAGAATTCATAGTTTTCCAAAGCTTTCTGGGACCCAAGAAAGTTTTAAGTCACAGAACATGAGCTATGTTGGTAAATGGAAGAGAAAGGAATAAACATTTACATAGGCCTACCTTGGCGATAGTGTTGTATCAGTTCCAGATCACCACAATAAAGCAAATTTTGCAATAAAGTTAGCCACATGAAATTTTTGGTTTCTCAGTGCATATAAAAAATTATGTTTACATTATACTATAGTCTAATAAGTGTAAAGGGTGAAGAGTGTGTTCAAGGAAGAATAGTACCTCTGTTGTAAGGGTTGTTGAGCCTTTTTCCATATTGCTGAGTCCTTTTTAGGGCTGCTTTCCATCTTTGGTATCCACCTGTTCCACCTAATTTTCACTTGTCATTCCAAGAAGTTATCGCATGCATAGCAGCCACACACAAGTAACCATTTCAGCAGACAGACTAAACCAGGTTTAGAGTAACTCTCAAACCCATTGGTGAGTTGGAGGGGGTGGTCTACCCCAAGCAGGTGAAGACTTTCCCTGGTGGAATGGGTGTACCAATTTACCATTTTTACCTATCTTAAAATCCTGGGGTGATAGGCACATGATGAAACAGTAGGTGCAGATACACTGGGAGCTGTAGTCACAACCTTGCATACCAGCAGCCAAGGCCATAGGATTATCTCACTGGAAGCAACAGTGGAACTGGAGAATTCCCCTGGGTGTCTGAGCAGCCTTTTGAGGACTGCACTTCTCACCTCTTGGTGTGAGGAAGGGGCTAGAAATGGTGCCAATTTTTTTTTCCTGCCCAGCCCTGGCCTGACCACTGTAGCAGGTAAAGATCCTACCTCATGGTCAAAACATACACATGAATACAAAAATTTCTCCAAAACTTTTTTTCACTCACCTTTGGTACATGGACTATGCGCATACTTATAGAAACCACAAAATCCAATAGACCTGAAAGATGAACAGCTCTTGCTTTAAGCAAACTTGACAGGTATCATATCCAAATAGCAGTCCTGAGTGAAACAAAGCTGGCAAATGAAGTCCAGCTTACCAAAGTCAGATCTGGATACACATTTTTCTGGAGTGGCTTCAGTGAAGGGGAGCATCATGAAGCTGGTGTACATTATCCAATCAAAATTAATCTAATCAACAAGTTTGTATTTCTACCAAAAGGAGTGAATGACAAGTTCATGATAATGTGATTGCTGCTGGCAGGAAAATGCTATGCCACCATCATCAGTGCCTATCCTCCCACCATGATGAATTTTGAAGAAGTCAAGGAAAAATTTTACAAAGATCTGGAGACTCTTATTACTGATATACCAAAAGAGGACCAGTTTATAAGTTTGAGTGACTTTAATGCTAGAGTAGGCTCAGATCATCCAACTTGACAGGGAGTCCTTGGGAGGAATGGAATTGGACATAGCAACAGCAATGGTCACTTACTACTTACTACTGAAGACTTGTGAATCTCATAACCTTCTCATCACCAACACTGTCTTCTGTTTACCTACATGCAATAAAACTTCTTCAATGAACTCTCACAGCAAACACTGGTACTTAATAGACTATGTGATCGTAAGGAGAAGAGACAGTTAGAATTTGAAAGTAATAATGGCAATATGTGGTGCAGACTTCTAGGCCAATCATAGACTTCTCTTCTGCAAGTTAAATATTAACATTCATCAAAAGCTGAGGCCCCAAGGCAAAATGACTACCAGAAGAATTAATGCCAACAAATTAGAGCTCTTCTCTGAGAGGGAACAGTTTGTTGCTAATTTTGAGGTAAAATAGAGCCAACACACAGCTGGCAACAGTGGAGCAGAAAGAGAGTGGGCAGCTTTCAGAGATTTAGTGTACAGTACTTCATTTCCTTATCTGGATCAGAACACTTGCAAAATATCAAGATTGGTTTGATGAAAATAATGAGAAAATTTAGAAACAGTTAAATGGAAATGAGAACTCCACAAGGTTTATCATAAGGATAGTTCATCCCTCTCTAAGAATGCAGCATTGAATTCCACCAAAAGTGAAGTACAAAGAGAAGTAAGACTCTTGGTTCAGTAAAGAGGCAGATGAAATTAAGTTTTATGCTGATGGTAACAAGCCAAAGCCATTTTATGATGCCCTAAAGGCTATTTACAAGCCAAATACCTATGGTGCATTTCAACTACTCAGTGCTGATGGAGCTACATTGATTAGTGATAAAGACATGATCCTGGAAACGTGGGCTAAACAATTCCATAGTGTTCTCAAAAGACCATCATCAATCAATGCTGAATCCATTGACCATTTAACCTCAAGTTGAAGTCAATCTTTCCCTAGGTGAAGTTCCAGCTGAAAAAGAGGTTTTGAAAACCATTAGGCTCCTTTCTTGTGGCAAAGCATCTGATGCTAATTCTATTCCAACTGGATTTACAAGGTGGGGTGTCCATTGCTTATACAAAAGGTGACTAAAACTTTTCAGGTCATATGGAAAGAGGAGTTTATCCCTCAGAAATTCAAGGATCACTTCATTTGTCCATCTCTTTAAAGGTAAAGGGAATAAATTGTCTTGTGAAAATCATAGGAAGATCTTTCTCTTATAGTCATTGCTATCAAGATTCTTGCCAAGGCCCTCTTTAATAAACTGATCCTTACCCTGGAAAATGGTAATCTACCTGAGAATCAGTGTGCCTTCAGAAAGGATAAAGTTACAGTTGACATGGTGTTTGCTGCCTGACTACTCCAAGGTAAATGCCAGGAGCAGAACAGAGGTGGTACACAATGCTTATCAATCTGACCAAGGTCTTTCATAATGTCAGTCATGAGGGCTTATGAAAAGTTATGTCAAAATTTGGTGTCACAGAGAAGTTCATCAGGATTGTATGTCAATTTCATAATGGTGTGTGTGCCCAAGTTCTGGGTAATGGACAATGTTCTTGTACTTTCTCACTTATCAGTGGAATGAAACAAGGCTCTGTGCTTGTTCCCATGCTTTTTGGTATGTTTTCAGCCAAGTTGTCAAATACCCTCAGTGAGGACGAACATGACATCAAGGTCAGCTAAGGCACTAACAGTAAATTCTTCAACTTGAAAAGGCTTCAAGTCAAGAATAAAGTGAAGGGATTGCTGGTGCATGGTTTTCTGTTGATAGATGACTGTGCACTCAGTGCAGCCTCTGAAGCTGAGATGCAACAAAGTATGGATCAATTATCTGCTGCTCATGTTAATTTTGACCTAACAGTTAACATTAAGAAAACATAGGTACTCCATCAGGCAGCACCACAATATCCATACATGGAACCATTGGTTATAGCAAATGTAGAAGTTTTGAATGCTGTGAATAAGTTCAGTTCTATTTGTAATGTACTTTGCATGGATGAACACATTGATAATGAGTCTGACCCATGCATTGCTGAAACTAGGTTAGTGTTTGGGAGGCACCAAAGGAAAGTGTGAGAGAGTAGAAGAATTAGACTATCAAGCTGAAGGTTTACAGAGCCATTGTGCTAATATCATTGTTGTATGCCTGTGAAAACCGTACAGTATTCCACCTCCATGACAGTTAACTGAAGCACTTCCATTTGAATTGTCTTATAAAGATTTTGAAGATCACCTGGCAGGATAAAATATCAGACACCGAGGTCCTTTTTTGAGCTAAAATACAAAGTATTAAACTCTACTACAGAAAGTTCAACTACAGTGGAATGACTATGTTGTTAAAATGCCAAAGACACACTTACAAAAAAACCTATTTTATGGAGAACTCACACAGGGTAAGTGCTCACATGGAGGTCAGAAAAAGAGATACAAGAATATTCTCAAGGTCTCTCTTAAGTACATAGTTACAGCCACATTATGTGATGACTAACTTTAATAGACTTGACTCTTTTCAGCAATGTAAAGTTCTAGGAGCCAAAAGGCTCATGATGGGAAATGCTATCCACATCCAGAGAAAGAATCTCACAGCCTGAATGCAGATCAAAACATACTATTTGTTCTCTCTCTTTTTTGTTTTATTTTGTTTCTTCTTTCTCATGATTCATTCTATTGGCTATAATTCTTCTTTACAACATAACTAATATGATAATATATTTAATTTGCATTCTGTCTTGGGGAGGGGAGAGGAAAGTGAAGAAAATTTAAAACAGAAAAATCTTGTGTAACTGAATGTTCTAAACTAAAAATTAAAATAAAAAATACTTCATTCTAAAAAGTGGTTCAGCAACTCATAATCTTTTGTACTAGTGAAGAGTCTCAATGCTGATGGCTATCAAGTTGGTAGTTGCTAAAGGTTGGGCTGACTGGCAATTTCTTAAAATAAGATTACAAGGAAGTTTGCCACATCTTTGATACCTTCTTTAACTTGAACACTGGAAGGTCTTTGTAGGGTTATTAATTAGCCTATTTTAATTATTGTGTCTCAAAACAGGAAGGCATGAGAGGAGGGCAATGGAAGGAAACAAAATTTAGTGGAATAATCAGACCACATAAACATTTAGCAATTAAGTTTGCTACCCTATATGAGGGCAGGTGGTACCACCCCAAAACAATTACAATAGAATCATCAAAGATCACTGATCACAAATTACCCAAACAGCTATAATAATAATAGGAAGCTTAAAATATTGTGAGAATTATCAAAATATTAAACAGAGAAATGAAGCAAGCACATGCTATTGGAAAAGTGACAATAGACTTGCTCAACACAGAATTCCCACAAACCTTAAATTTATAAAAATAAAACTCACTATTCATGAAGTACAATAAAATGAAACACCACAAAATGACATATGTCTGTGTAGCATCAAGAGCTTTACAAATATTATTTCATTTGATCCTCCTACACTGCCCTGCAAAATTGATGCTGCTATCATATCATTTTTATAGTTGCAAAAATTGAGGCCAAAAAAATGATTATGTAGAGAAGGGAAGGAGGAAAAGAAGGAAGGAAACCCAGGCTACAAAGTTGGGGAAGCAAGTAGTAGCAACATAGGCTAGGTCCAAATGAAATGAAGTAGCAGTTGGAAATGTAAAGCAGAGTACCTATATTAGAACTTAGAGTTGCAATTTTTGAAATTGGTCCAGTGCTCATCAAATGAAGTCTGTGTAGGCAAGATGACAGTTTTTGGCACAAAATTAATGCCTCTCTATGAATTACTTTTTAACAGTGATTTTAAGTAGGCTAACCTTGGGACTTCTTACATTTTAATAATGCTGGTAAATTTATATCATAGGGATTCCTCAAATATCAAAGGGATTTAAATAAATCTAGTTTTACTCTGACTTGACCAACATACAAGTGGTGTATTCAAAGATATCTGACATAGATTAGTCTTGAATTGGTACTTTTTAAAAATTCTCCCATATCTCTTAGTTCAGTTGAGTAGTAGTAGTAGTAGTAGTAGTAGTAGTAGTAGTAGTAGTACTTGTTGCTGTTGTTGTGAGACCTACCCACTTCAATTCATTTTAATTCTATCTTTGGTTTAAAGTGATTTGGTTTTCTTGGTTGCAGGGACACCAGTGGCTTCATTTCCCAGAGCCACACTAAGCCTGAGGCTTGTGGGAGGCAGGAAAGAAGAAGCAGAAGTGGATCTTCATCTTTTAAACAAAATTTGCAAACAAAATTTGCATTAATTGCCTTCCTTTCATTTACTATTATTTCTAAATATGATTCATGATCCAATAAGATCATTTCTTGTAAGGTAGGTGGGGAGAGATAAGCAAATAAATAATGAGGAAAATGAATATCAAACACACTTGACAGTATATGCAAGGATGCATGCCTATAGTTAACATACTTTTTTTTTCATGAAAGAGATTGGTGTTTCACCATTGGGCCTCTAGAATGATGATTAAATATTGTATATGATTCTGTGTATCCTATATGAAGTATTTGGTGTTTGTGTTATTAGTATTATTAGTTATTAGTATGTATGCTACTACATTGATTGCATACAAAATGCTATTAATACACATTCTAGTTCAAATAGAAGTGGGTGTTATGTTCTATCCTTTTACATCCAGAACTGGACTAAAATACGGAGCCAGTTTCAAAATTGAATGTTAATCTATACTATAAATTATAGTTAAACAGAAAAGATCACAAATTTAAAAGTGTATTCAACAATTTGAGGAAAGAAAGTAACATTTAAATAATAGAACTCAGCACTTCAAATTCTGCATTTATTTCAAGCATTGTTAGGGTAAGCAAAATCACAGTGCTTCAGAAAAAGAACTATTTTATGAATTGAGAAGGGATTACATTTTCAGATGGTATGTAAATGACTCCAATCCCATATCAGGAAATAAAACGTTTTTTTGGCCTTAATCTACTCAAGACTAAGTTAAAAAGGAAGGTGAACAAAATATATCATAATGAATAGCCCTATTATATGAAACCTAAACTAAACATATCTTGGGAACAAAGGATTTAGAGCTGAAAGGAATCTTGGACTTTATCTTATCTATTCAACTCATTGTACTGAGGGACAAAGTCCAAAGTTACTTGTGTAAGGTCACACAGATATCAAATACCTGACCTAGTCTGCAAACTCAGATCCTCTAACTGAAAATCGAAAAAAAAAAGAAGAGAAAAGAAAAGAAAAGAAAAAGATACTCTCCACTTGACCATACAAACATAACCACCATTTTGGGATTAAGAAATAGAACACTTAAAAATATACTGTTTATCTCAGGCAAACAAACCTGTATTTGAGGTCATGAAAACCTGAATTCAAATGTTGTTTCTGACATTAACTAGTTCTGTGATCGTGGGTAAGTTATTCAGAGTCTCAGGAAACTCCCTAAAACATGTCTCTCAATTTATAAAGATTTATATTTCTCTCTTGGTGAATGACATTCTCATACCAATTAAATCCCAAGTCCTAGGTCTATTGAAGTTTTACTTTTAGGAAGGGAAGGGAGAGGAGAAAGGAATAAGCATTATAGAATTTCTACTACATGCCAGGTATCATACTAAGTGATTAATAAATATTATCCCTTTAATAGGACCATTTTAAAGGATTTTATATACATGCTTTCCATTTATAAATATAATTAATTTATACAACTTTATGGAATTTGTGGGTGAAGAGTATCAATAAAATTATTTAAAATAATCTATCCTTTAATATAAATGATAGGATAGCATAAAATTTCTCTTTGGATAACAGGGTAGGCTTATACTCTATATTAGATATATTCTTCTAATGTACTGGTCCAGTTTTGTCTGTTTTTGGGGGGGTTTTTTTGTAGTCATTGGGAGCTTTATTGACACAAAAGCAGAGGGCCTGAGATTTAGCAAGGAGCTAAACAAAGCCAGTGATATAGAAAAAAGACTGGAATTACAAAAGATAATTTAGGGGTTCCTTGTGGGGGAGATCTAGGGTAAGTCTCACAAGATAAAGAAATCTTGCAAGATAAAGGCATGTGGTGAGAACTAAAACTGTAACAAGATAAGGAAATCCCACTCCCCAGGATGAGGGGTGGGGACAGGGAATTATATGGTCCAGGATAAAGGGAAGTTTACTTTAGGGCACCAAGGGCTTCACAAAGGTAATCAATATTATTTTAACTCTTAGGGTATTGTTTCTATCCACATCATTTCCCCACTCAACTACCAGGTAGGAGAATTCTTTTGGGGAAAAGGGGTGAAGCTTCAGAAGCTGTTTTCTGCTGAACAGGGATGAAGAGTCCACTTCAGGGGCCAGAATAGGTTGGAGGGTGGTGATCAGCATGGAATGCAGAATGCAATGCCAACTGAGTCCAGGGTAGAGAGAGGTAAGCCACTTGGTGACATCAAGGCAGGTTTAGGTGATCCTAAAAGTTACTTGGGTGAGAAGACTCAAAGCAAACCAGTAGTTTAAACAAGAACAGACCAAATATGAGAGTAAAATGACCAATATTGGGGTCACGATGGGAGAAAGAAGGGAGAGAAACTACAACCCCCAAGGAGAGGGAGGGGAAGATATCAGGCTGGAGTAGATGTCTTGTATCCAAGAAATTGCCTGTAATATTTTTTGAGGCTGAAACAAAAAATTCCATGTAGGACCTTCAGGTAATATAGGGAGAGAGCTATGAAGAATAAACTAGCATCCCCAGCAATCATGTACTCTGCCTACCCCACAGAATTCCCTATTTGAATTAAGGCATTAGACGTCCAGTCCCGAAGAAGCAGGCCTAACCCTTGACAAAGAGTGGGAATCAGGAATTAGTGGGCAGAAACAGAAGTGGTTTAAGGTGGGGTCTAGAACACCACATAGCTAGAAAGTACACAGACAAATCCCCAAGGTGAGGGGCATAGTCTTTAAGGCATAGTCTTCTTTGATCACTTTTCTGGATAGTCACACCCTGCAGCTTATCTTCCATCCTGCCTCCTGCTTGATTCTCTGCCTCAGCACTGCTATCTACTTCACCATCCAACCCAAATACTTTTGGGAGAGGGACAAAGGCAATGTTCCTGTCTGAGTGGGGCTGGGGAGGAGAGTAAAATGAGATTGAAACAGAGTGAGGAGACTGCAGAACAGGTATCCTTATTTCATGACCACCTACAGGTGAACGGCATAGTCTAGGAGACACAAATCTGACAAACAAGTACAATATGCAGGCCCCAAATAGAAGGAACATTAAGAGTGATGTCAGAAAAGGGGAAAAACAAAGAAAGAAACCAAGAGCCCCATGACATTATTATTTACTTTTGACATGCAGGATTTTCTGATATTGTTATTTTCTCAAAAGTTTCCAGTCTGATTCCAGTTCTTTTAGGAGGATCTGATGCTATTGAGGATCCAACTCTATCCATGTAAATGTAAGTCACAACACTTTGCAGGTAGAAGCTTTCTACCCTTGAATTTAATACTTATACAGATGAATTTACTTATAAGAAACTGACTTTAACTCTAGTTACCATTAGAGACTTGGGAGGATGCATAAGTAATTAATTCCAAAACAGTGCAATAAGTTGTTTATAATGAAAAATGTTTGTACCACAGAAGGTACAGTATCAACAGGTATTATTTCCACAATACTAACAAACGTTGAAGGAGTCTGACTTTTTCATTAATACAAAAATGTTCCATGTTACCTCTCTCTAAGAAAATTGCCCTGAAATTCTTTTCCTCAAACTGAAGATGTTTCTGATCTAGTGTTTTTTTTTTCTTCCAGTAATTAACAGTAGCAGGCAGGTGCCTCAATCAATTGTATGTTATGTTAATATCATTTTGAAACATTTAAGTACCTTATTACATATAGACATATGTCTAGTAACAGGCAGTTGACTGGGCCAAATACCCATTTCCTAAGTTGTTTAAGGTATAAAAAAGAATATGATCTTAAGTTGAATACACTCTTTAATGTAGTAGCTCAGATGTATCCCAGCCTTAGTCTATGGGGAAAAGATTCAACACTGTTTGTTCATTTCACAAACTTCTTTTCCCTTTGTCTAATTATTTCCATATCATTCAGAAAGAATGGTCTCTTCCAGGGATTTAATCTTTCACATGGTCATGCAGGAGTACTAATTTACCCAAATGGGGTATAGAGTGACTATCAATTCAGATTGACCACTTGCTTTGATTACAGAAATTTGCTATTAAAAAGAAAAACAAGGATACTAGTAGACAAAACATCACAGTTTTGCAAACATATAGTAGCAATTCCACCTCATAGCCAGACTCAGGAATACTCAGGTGGGAAACAATCCTTTTCAAAGGAACACAATAGGAAAACTGAGCCAGGAAGATCCCATCCTAGGCAGAGGCTAGGACTGTCCACTCAGCTGTTCCAGGGGAAGACCTCCTTCTGTAATGATCACATTATCTCTGAGTAGCTTGTAGCATTCTTCTCAGATGGTGAACTATTGATGGATTTCTATGACCCATCAAATAACTCAAAGCATAGTTCGTTATAGTCCTAAGAGCTTTTACCGCAGATGGCAAGTTTCACTAATCAAAAATTTACCAGGATTCATCTCAAATTTTAAATTAGTCCTGGTGCAAAAGCCAGTTACTAGAGATCATTTGTATATATTTTCAAATTCTCACCAAAATAAGTTCCTTCTTTAGGACGTCCATGAATCAAACAAGTTCCTTAGAGCTGCTGGAGCTGTACTTTCTCCTTTCCACATATATTCACACAGTGTACCAGCTTCAGGTTTTAGCATTAAAACTATAACCAACAAACTTAAAATTTTCATACGTGAAAATCAAATTGTTTTAGCTGTAAACACAAACAATAAACTTCAGATGACATTAGTTGTATTTCCAGATCCTTACCAAGTGCAGACAGTGACTGGTTGGCTTCTTTCCCTTGATCTTTCATTCACCCTCTTGACTCAAGGGAAGGGAGTGGGGTGAGAGTGACTAGAGTTGTAAGGAGGGGTTTCAAAACTCCTTAATGAGTTTCACAATTCCTTAATGATCAACGACAAAACCTCTAGAATCTGCTAAGATTCTAACATTTCACTTTTATGTTCACCCCTTAAAAATTTAGAGTGGGGCATTGAACCTTTCAGCCTGACATTCAAAAGAGTGCCCTTTCTTAGTAATGAGGCTGAGGGGTGCTAGAGACCCCAAAACACCAACAGTCCAGGTCCTGCTCGAATGAATTCGACTCAAGCCTTCTTAAAGCCAAAGAAAGACAAAGTTTTTTAAATATTTGCCAAATTGGGTTGGCTCTTAAGGGGCCTAAGCATTTGCAATGCTTGTATTCACAAGTAGGCCAGATAGAATCCCAGCTGGACAGAGTCTGAGCTGGTTGAATCTGATCACCTTCATGGAGGTGAGATGGAACTAAATACAAAAAAGACTATAGGAAGGATCCGGGGGTGATCTGGTAGCCCAGGGTGATGGGAAGAGGGGTTTAGGGAGGATCTAGAGGAGAAGTCCTAGAAGGGAATCCAAAGAGGGTCAAAGGCTGGAAACAGCTGGAGGCAATCAGGAGATACCAGACAATGGAGGGTTTGGGTGGGAAGCAGGTGGGCCAATCAAGAGGTGACAGATAATGGTCACAGATTTGAGTATGAAGGCCAGGTTAAGTGGGGAGATTCAAGGGGAGCTCAAGGTGGCTCCCAGAGTTTGAATTTCATCATTAGGATACCTGAAGCATGACCTTTGTTTCTCAGAAAGCCCTTATTTAAGAACAACAAACCTAGGAGTGAAACTTAGAAAACTCACAGTCGGTTTGGATGTAATTGTTATCAGTATCAAGTAATGGAAACAAATTAGCTTGCAAATAGAATTTAGTAGGCCTTTGGAATCACACAAAGAGATTTTGCAAAGCATTTCTTTGTAAAAAGTATTTCCCTTTCAAAAAAGCTCACAATTCATCCCAATGCTAAAAGGATAATGACTAAACTTTCATAAAGTAAATTCGTTGGAAACATTAAAGATTGGGATTTATGGAAACCAAGTTGGTGCAAAGTATCTTTTAACTATCACAAATCCCCAAAATGCCATAAGACCAAAATTCTCAATAATCACAAATTCCTAAGTACCAAAAGGTGTTTTACCTTGGGGAGGAAATTCAGTTTTTTTTTTTTCCTAAGACAAGAGAATACCCAAACTGGTCTTATCATGATAAGTGTACCAGGCACTCAAAAATTTTCTCAGTAGGAACTCTACTACACAGAAGACTACACAAGCTTGATTAAATTTTGTGATTAGATGGTTCCAAAAATCCTTGTTTTAGTTAAAAACCTTGTAACCTGAGAACAGAGAGAACAAAGGGAATAAAGTACAATTCTTAATCTAACAACATCTAGTTTGCAAGAGAAATTGCTTTTCTAACAACAAATGTAATATAAAATTGCACAATAAGAAAATTCAGAAATATAACCATACCACAAGTATATATTAAAACTTGAAACAGAACCAATTAATGACCAGTCAGGTGACTGTAACTTAGTTGAATAAGCAAATCAAATCTGGATTTATAATCACTCGTGATAACATTTTAATTTCTAAGGACCAATACTCTTAACATTTTAAAAGAAAATATCATTATCCATAAATTCACATTTTTGCTAACCTAGGGGGAACTCTCAGGGAAGTCCTTCTGAGTGTAGGAGCAAGGATCTGGTGGCCAGCAGGCCAGGAGAGAAGGGTGATCCTGTAAGTGTGGGCATGGTGACAGGGAGTATTGGGGTGCAGAGGGAAGGGAGCACCTGCAGGTCCCCAGTTCCCTAGTGGTGAGAGAAATGAGGGAACTGGACTTACCCTTCCATATAGGGCTGTGGAAGGTGTGCCTAGGTCCATGACCTTGAACCCACTGGACCCGGAGCCTTCCAGTCTTGACTGGAGAAGAGCTACAATTGGTCATCTCTTTTACCTTTGAGACTGAGCAGACTAGAAAATGCATATCCCTCAGAGAGGGGAAGAAAAGTTTAGGGGCGGAGAGAAGACTTACATCTAGGTAATAAATCAGGCATACAAGTCCACAGGGCAAAGAGACCTTGAAATCAGGGTACAGGGAACTCCAAAGAAAACCAGGCACAAAGGCCCACCTACTCACCTCCCTCAACATCCCTCAGGGGAGGGGAAGGAACAACAGGGTAAACCAAGGTGCTGGGGGAACAACACAGGGTAAAAAAATCTACTCAGGAAGAGCAAGGTGCTTTTTCTTTAAGTTTTGGAAACCAAATTTCTTACTAAGCTGGTTTTGTTTAGAAATCTCCTTCACAGATTACTCTTCTCAATTATATTGAGATCAAGTTGTGTTACAATGGAACACTAACTGCTTTTCCTTAAGATCTCCTCCTTGAATTCCTTCCCAGCAGTCTCCAAGTAGCCTCTCTCCACTTTTCCTAGCATGCTAGGAAGAGGGGAGAGGAAAATGTGACCCTGCGCAAGGGCATCCCCTTATACGAGGGTCCACAGTCTGACTGACTACCCAGAAGTCAGTGGAGCTCCAGATGTCGCTGGCAGTGTCTGGGTACTCCAGGGGTCTCACTGCTAGGGAGACAGTGGGAGCAGAAAGGTCTGAGGAAGAGAACAAAGAAAAGGGCGCTTACCTCTTATCCCAGAGTCTAGGAGAAGATCTTCAGAGTCCAATTAATATCTGGACTCCAGGGTTTGGGCACCATTATGTCAGAGAGAGAGAGATGGGAGAACTGAGAGCTCGTTCAAAATGTGAATGAACTCACTTAGACCTTCTCTGTAGCCATTGAAAGCTTTATTGACACAAAAGCAGCAGGCCTGAGATTTAGCAAGGAGCTAAACAAAGGCCCTGGTCCAGTTTTAAATGTGGATCCTATCTTGGTCTCCGTGTTCTGAGCCATGTACAAACTATTAGAACTTGTCCATATCTCTCTCCTGTATTTTCCTCTTTTGAATCTTTCCTTTAGGTTTTGGGGTCACTATTTCTATTTAGAATAAAGAAAGACTAAATATCATTATATGTACCTTGACCTCTCCAAAAGCATTCCAAACATGTTTAACCTTGCTGTTCTTGCTTGCTGCTGGGCCCTGAGACTTTGCTAGTTTTCGAGTTTTGCCAGGTTCTTTATTCTGCCTCATGATATGGCCTTAACAAATTCTGTTGAATCCTATGTTATATCTTAGCCTTAGCTACTGATTCATTCATTTAAATCCAGTAAACATCATTTAGCACTTACTCTCTGTAATGTACTGTATTCTTTAAGCCTATTTTCATTTTGTCAGATGGTCATCTGCTAATCTGGTCAAGAGAAATGCCAATATCTAGAGTCAGTTAGCAATATTATGGAAACTGTATGATCCTGAAAGGATTCTTTAAATTATCTTTAAATAATTTATAATTATAAATCTATAAAAGATTTCTTCTGGAAATTTTAATTTATTGTCAATAGTAAGAAGGTTTTTTTCTTGGTTTATTGTTTGTTTTAGATGCCATGCCAAGATTTTGTGTAAATGCTGATGGTGTCTAAATAATAGGGACCAGTTGAAAGTAAAATACCTCTTTCAGCCACAGTTATGTCTCCCAGATGCAGCTACTTGGTGTCAAAGAAACAGATGAGTAGAAAAACAGATAATTGTGCGGAATGGGGAGAAGGGATGGTATTGTCCAGTTAAATGTCACTTGTATTTCCCCTTATGTGCTACTGAAAATGCAGCTGGGATTGGAAATAATGTTTGGGAATAAGCTCATTTCCTTGTTGTCTTTATATGGGAGAAGGTTTCTACTTAGATGGGTGATGTTCAATCAACTAGGGAAGATTTTAGAGGGTTAGAATATAGACCAACAGCCCTGTGAGATACTCTCATAACCTTTTTGTAAATGAAGTACCTTTCTCTCTCTCTTTTTTTAAAATTTAATACAGAGGCTGTGTCCTGAGGTTTTGAAAGGTTTTTAAAAAAACAGGGCATTTTTTCTCAAAAGAAAGAAATAGCACATAACACCCTGACCCTCAAGGGAAATAAAGCATCAAGTTATTTCTCCTCTAACTCCAAAGGATAGCTGTACTTTTTATCAGTCACTTTTCAGACAAAAAATAAATCACTCACAATTCACCCTCCATTTCAGTTTCTATCAGCTTGTCAATTTGGCCTGAATTTTCATTAGGGTTGGATTAACAACTAGAAAAAAAATAACTGGGCCAAATAACCACTAGGGGGCAGGGAGAAAAAATCTATTAACTAATATAGGGCTAGGTAAAAATTCAAGTAAACATTTTGAAAAGTTGTTTCTGGAAGCTGAGGTTTTGAAAAAAAAATGTGCAAAAATATTTATTTACCCTGCTAAATGAAGACATTTCCCTTTATTTTAAAGGAAGATTATAACAGTCAACGATCATATTTTTTCTTTCCTCTTTTTCTGTTATTAATTATTTAATATTAAACTGTAACTATGATACTGTGGGCCACTCATATGCCATAATCATCATTCTTTTGTCAGCAAGTACTCAGTTGTGGTTTGCTACTGCCCCTAATTTCAGTTCATCGCTATTCCTTCTATTATCTGGATTGTTTGTCACTATCTACTGTATGTAAGAGATGACACATCCTACAATCATATGGAAACTATGCTCCCAAGTCAAAGCAGTAAGTATTTATTAAGCATCACTACTTTTCATGAAGCTTGCTGAGCATTTTGCATTCAAAGACAAAAGCAACTTGTACTTTAAAGGAGATTACATTCCAAAGGGGAAAGAGAGATATATAAATAAGCAGGTACAATTAGGTAGATATAAAATATATTGATTGATGAATAGGTAGTGAGTAAGCTATTTACAGAGGAGAAAACATTAGCAAGTGAAGGAACTCAGAAAGGGCCCTTGCAGGAGGTAGTATTTCAGGTGAGTCTTAAAGAAAGTCAGGGAAGTTGGGTACTATCTAAAATCTATCAGTGAGCAAGAGATGGAAGGGGAAGTTACTGTATTTATATTTAATTATTTAAGCATTTCTAGGGTAAAAATTGAGTCAGTCAACAATGAAGCAAACATCTAATCCTTTCATCCCACCTAAAGTAATTAACAAGATTCTATGCCCTAATACCTTAACCAGATGAGAACACCTCTATTGAAGCAGCCAATATAGCAGTTTTAGACTAGGTGTATACAGGCTTTGATCAATTTGGATGTCTTGAAAGCCTTTGAATGAAATGCAATTATGTCACATTTTGAATTGGTTGAAAAGATTTAGGCAAATCCCATGGGAAAGCTAGCCCCCAAGTAACGGGCTGATTTAAAATTGAGTTTCTAATACCTGGCAAATTAATAGTGAGATTGTTCCAGCAAAGCTTTTGATAGGCAATCACTTGGGGTTGGAGGTGGAATGGAAGATAGAACCTTACTCTTCTATACTTCTTGACCACAGGAGGACCTTATCAATTTTAGAGCTCTGGAGGATTTGGTTGTTGTTGCTATTGTTACAAATGTATTTAATTGTGGCAGAGCTGCAGAGTTTTCAGCCTCACTCCTCTGGGGGCATAAAAGTCAAGGACTTTTTCATCAACTTCCTAGCCATGGCATTGGAACAGCAGTGACTGGTGATACTGTGAGCAT
>CM053773.1:71873599-71892923 GCA_028658325.1 Potorous gilbertii
TCCAAATCCAGAGTGTATATTATAGGAAAGGAAGAGGAGAAGGAAGGTAATTATGAGAAGTCTTATTTATATGTTCTTTAAAATTGACAATATATTTCATCACTACAATCCTGTGAGATATGTAGTAAAAATATGATTTATAAGCATCCACAACTTTAGTTGCTTTCTCCCATATTGAAAGACATGCTAATGTTTCTAAGGTTACACATAAGGAGTTTGTCCCTGGAATGAATTCACAAATGCATTAATTCCATTTTTAAAGTACAAAACTAATGTGTAATAAAAATGTATGTTTAGCAGCAGCAGCAGCAGCAGTAGTAGTAATAGTAGTAGTAGTAGTAGCAGTAGTAGTAGTAGTAGTAGTAGTAGTAGTAGTAGTAGTAGTAGTAGCAGTAGTCATTGCTGAAATTTGGACAGAGCTTCAAGGATTCCAAAATAATTTGTATGGTTATTTCTTTTGTCCTCATAACAAACATGTGAAGTAAATACTGATTCCATATTTATAGATGAGGAAAAAAGAAACTGAGTAAGAAAGGTGAAATGAGTTACATAGTAATTATAAAGTAACTAATACAAGATAAGCTAAACTTTCACCCTTATAACAACAAAGATAAAAATTCACCAAAAACATCAAGCAAACTGTTTATTAAAAACTAAAACTAACATTGAGGCAACTAGTTTGTAGATAAGAGTACTGGGTCTGGAGTCAGGAAGACTTGAGTTCAAATCTGACCTCATTCACTCATTAGCTGTGTAAACATGGACAAGTCACTCAACCTCTATTTGCCTTAATCTACTGGAGAAGGAAATGACAAAACATTTATGTCTTTTCAAAAGATACAAAAAACATATCTTTTCCAAGGAAAACCTATATAGAGTTATGAAGAATTGGACACAACTGAAAGTCTGAATAACAACCTAGTGTAAGGACAGGAATGTGTGTTCCACACTCCCACATCAATTAATATAGTATAATCAACGTAGATATATGAAAATTTTAATGTGAGCACAATGTTTCACCCTGTGAATTTTAAGGAGATATATCCTTTTTTGATACATCAATGAGAACATATATGCTTGATTGACAAAATGGCTTATTGATACATCTGGAGCCTTTAAATAAATGCAGGAATCGCAGCAGCAGTGAGGCCAGAAGTGAAATTCAATCATTTGGAACTCATAGGTTAAGAAGTGTAGACTCCTTGTGACTATTCTGGAGGGCAACAAGGGGTAGGGGAGGGAAGAAACAGCTTATTGGCATTTTATAATTCTTCTCCCATTGATGTTATTGGACAAGTGAAAGAACATAGCCAATCCATAGAAGACATGCATGCCCACAAGTATGTTCCCACATGCATACAGTATAAATTGATGCCAAACTCAAATACTGACATAGATGGATACAGAAAGTTAACCATCATGGGTAAGAAAGAAGCTTTAAGGTGAACGACTCCTTGAATAAAAAAGAAATAACAGTTATGAATTCAGGAAATTATTTCTAGTAACCAAGAGTTGTAAGTTATACATTCTTCCTGCATGCATTCCTTTCTAGCATTATACTCTTCTCTTGCATTCTCTGTGCTTTATAAGGGATAAATGTGCAACACACTTTTTCAGGGGATTATTTCATTCTCTTTGTTCTTACCATACCATCTAATTAAAGACCAATTCTAAAAGCTAATTAAGATTACTAGTTGATGATTAAAGAGATGTACATAATTGGTGATTGAGGAACAATGGTTTTAGAAACACTAGAATCTTGTGGTTATTCCTAGAATTCTAGGAAGGAAAGTCGTAAGCGATCCTTTGGTGAAGAAATTTGTCAATGCAAATGGATATTTGGGAAGTAGTCATGAAGTAAAGGGTGAATGATGTCCTAATGTCTCTCCTAAAATCCAAATGCACATGATTATTTATAATAATTTATAACAATAAAAAATGATAATATTCCAAACTAAATTTCCGGTAGCCTACTCAGACTCAACAGAGTCAAACTACAAGTTGTAGTACTACAAACTACAACTATATTCCTCCACACCACAATCCACTCCTTTTCCAGTAATTTCATATTGCTGCTGAGAGCACAACCATTCAAATTGCCCAAGTCTGCAACTTCAGCATTGTTATTGACTTCCCACTCTTACTTACCCCACATATACAACAAGTTGTCAAATCCCATTTCTCCCTCTCATAATACCTCCTTTCTTCTTCTCACAGTCACCATTCTGGTTTTTGACACAGCACTGAACATCCTTCCTGTTGTGTACTAGTCTCTCATTCCTTCCCCTCTTTTCCCAAAGACTTCAGGATCTCATTCATTGTGTTTATTTTCTTCCAATTTCTGCTATTTAGTAGAGGATTGCTAACACTGGGCTTCACCCATGGGCCCTCTTCTCTACATTATCTCTCAAGAACCTAATCAACTTCCAAAGGTTTTATTAACAACTTGATGCAGATGATTCACAGATCTACACATACAGCCCCAGTCTGTCTGACTTGCTCTAATCCTGTATCATATTGGGTGTATTAAACAAGATATCTCATAAATATCTCAAACTGAATGTAGAAAACAGAACTCATTATCTTACCCACTTCTCTTCCTAATCCATATTTCTGTCCAGGGGAGCACTGCTCTTTATTCCATCAGAATTTTAACCTCAGTACTATCTCCAACACTTTACTTTCCCCTCATCCCACACTATCCAATCAATTGCTAAATATTGCTGTTTTTGACCTTCACAGAATATCTAGTAACATACCCCTCCTCTATACTCACATAAACACCACCTTTCCTTATAGCCCTTATCTTCTCTCACTTAGACTATTGCAATAGCATTCTAATTGGATTCCCCTACTTTATGTTTCTCCAACTCCACTGCATTCTCTAACAGACCCGGTGAAGTGATGTTTTTTAACAAACAATCTGACCGTGTCATTTTTTTTTCCTTAACAAACTCTAGGAAGTCCCCTTTGCTTCTATTGTGAAATAAAAATTTCTATGTTTGTCATTTAGTGTTCTTCACATTCTGACTCCAGTTGACCTTGTTTTTTCTAGTCCTTTATACTTTATAATCTTAGCAGCAGTACAGAATAGGATGTATTTGTGTATATTTGTGTGTGTGTGTGTGTGTGTAATATGTAGGTTATGGATGCTTACATGGGTCTCTCTAGATTTGCAGGGAGACTTAAGTATGTTTCTCTTGATCATTTTTCTCTTCAACGAATAGCAAATAAATGCATTCATCTAAGTCTATGGGAAAAAGAAATCAGAGAAGTAGTATATATGAGAAAATACCAGACAATTCACAGAATGAATGAATTCTCCCACTGGGAATGATGTATCAGCTCAACCAAGAAAAAGTCCCAGATTTCTCCCAGACAAATTACTCCAAATCTCTAATTAGACAAATTGAAGATAGGGGTATGATACAGGTGTCAGCTCCTCTACAGGTCATATTCCAAATCTTTCTCTACCTCTCTGGAGAGAATCTGAAACTTTATTTCTTGTCCTTCAAATCTGGAAGCCAGAAAAAAGATCTTTCCTCTTCAGAGCTCCTACCAACTCTACCCCTCATGCAGCCACGAAATAATAAGTAATCAATCTCCTCAATTAGCTTTACTCAAATGGGCTTCAGCTTTTTGTTACAATACTATTCTCTTGCATCAATGTAGCACAATTTATTTGACAATCTCCTTGCTAAAGGACATTTAAGTTTCTTACACTATTTAGTAATTGCATTTGATAATGAAAATCTTTGAACAAAAAGCACCTTTATGTATTCAATAAAACTATCAGTGTATTTCTAACAATGTAATTATTGGATCAGTATCACTACATTTTTGAGTTCCATATTCTCCATCACCTTTTTATGCTACCAACCACTCCATTTTAATGTCTTCATTTCTGTCTACTTCCTAAATCATTGATTCTCCTTCCAAAATTATTTCTGGCATTAGTGGATTTGTAAAATGCTCTGTAGAAGCACATGGTAGAGTCAGCCAAAGTTGCCTAAGTTGCCCAAGAGAATACTTGTAAGTAAAGGAGGGAATGTTCTGTGTAGCACAATTCAGAAAATAATTTCCAGTAGAAAAGTCAAATTTAATATACAGAGGAAGACTTTAGGTTTGCCTCATGAATAACTCCAAGGCTGAGGGCTTCAGGATCAATGAGAATTTTTTGGCAGTATTCCGAAAGATGATCCCTATATAGTCCCTATTGGTAGAAAGAAGTAAAAAACAAACTCCAAAAGAAGAAAGATGGAGTTAGGGGGATAATATTTAACAAAGGAATTGCCTCTACTTTAGACCTGAAGTGTACTTGTTTTTCAGAGGGATTTTATGGTGTACTGTGATTGTTGTGTGTTTTCTATTTTTGTTTATAGTTTCCTATTAAGTCTTTGAATTCTCTGTTGAGTGAAATAAAGACTACCTTCTATTTGATGTTCAATTTCTATCTTGAAGAACAAATTGGAAATGTTACCAAAATTCATGGATGCTTAGATATAACATATTTATACAATTCCTAGAATGAACTCTAGGGTAGGAAAATAATGAGCCAAAGAGAAAATAACTCTTTGAGGTCAGCCCTTTATATCAGATGCAACTGGATTGAACCCAGCCTTTCATGAACTCTTTTGGGCAAAAACTTTCCACTAATTTTAGAGTTTGAGAGACATGGCCATTGTTGTTGTAGTTGCTGTTACTGTTATAATCAAATGTGATTTACTTTCCACTGAAAGCTAATAGGATTAATTTAAAACTCTATGAAGGTTCCAGTCTGTCATCTTGAAGCAATATTACAAATGATGAAATCTTTAAACAGGTACAATTTTACAGAGTGAGATCATGTGGTCTAAAACTTATTATAACAATCAATGCATTTGTATCCAATGTGTATGTGTGTGTGTGTGTGTGTGTGTCTATGTATATATATATATATATATATATATATATATATATACGCATATATACATACATATACATAAATGTTTTATCTTTATTGAATTCATGAAAGCATTTTAAAAATCTCTTTTTAGTAAAATTATAAATATTAAGAACTAATATTTTTTTCTTTATAGCTTTTCACAGACTCCTGGAAGAAGTCTCTTGGGAAGGTTGGTGATAGATCTAGAATTTAAAGATATTCTTAGTGAAATGGATTAAGGATCATAGGCAACCTTTTAATACAGAGTAATTATTATCTGCTTTTCATCATTGATTTCCCTATCTCTGAAGGAAATGGAGCTATTACTTACCCAAGGGAGGTTCCCTCACCACCATTCCAGTAAAAGAGAAGCACCTTCAATGCCTCTTATTTGGAAAATATTCTGGGGGTCAGAACCAAGATGGCAGAGTAGAATGACACACATACTCTAGCTCTTCCCCCACAGTCAATAAAATACCTATAAAGAAAGACTCTGAACAATATCTAGAGCAGCAGAAGACATAGAACAATGGAGTGGAGGAGATTTCCCGCCCCAGGTGACCTGAAAGGCTGATGGGAAAAGTCTGTCACATTGGACATGGACTGGAGCCCAGCCAAACATTGGCTGCACAGTGCAGGGAAGAGGACCAGAGCAGGCCTTGAGGGACGAATTCCCAGTGGTAGCAGTGGTAGGTCTCAGATCCCTCAACCCACAGGTGCCAAAGGAAACCTCAAAGGTCAGTGAGGGAGCTATATTACCTCTGTGACAAGGGAGCAGGGTCCTCCCCTAGCCCTGGATCCAGGCAGTGGTAGCTGCAGCAGAGGCAATGGGTGGTGGCTACGGTTGCCAGGCAGCCAATTTCCAGGTTACATTGCTAAATAAAGACCTTGGGGGAATTGAGAAGCTGATCTGAAACTCAGCCCTGAGGGGCCTCCCTAAACCCACCCAAAGCCACTAGACGAATTAAGCAGCTAATCTTTATCTCAATCACCAGGCAGGTCAGGGAGTAACTCCTCTCCCTTGATTGTACCACCTTGGAGGAACTGAGAACTTACAGGTCCTCAGAGTATACCCTACTCTTGACAAAGGACCGAAAAGTAAAGTTACTGATTGGGAAAATGCCCCCAAAAGGGGAAAAAATTAAGATTATAGAAGGTTATTTTCTTGATGAACAGCCATTCTCTCCCATTCTTTCAGATGAGAAAGAACAATGTTTACCATCAGGGGAAGACATAAAATTCAAGGCTTCCACATCCAAACCTCTAAAATAGATATGCAATGGTCCCAGGCCATGGAAGAGCTCAAAAAGAATTTTGAAAATCAAGTAAGAGGTGGAGGAAAAATTGAGAAGAGAAATGAGAGAGATGCAAGAAAATCATGAAAATCAAGTCAATAGCTTGCTAAAGGAGAACCAAAAAATGCTGAAGAAAATAACACCTTTAAAAATAGAGTAACTCAGTTGGCAAAAGAAGTCCAAAAAGCCAGTGAGGAAAGGAATGCTTTTTTTTTCTTTTTCATTTTTAACACAGTTCATATCACATAAAACAATTCCAACTTTGGGTCAGGTGATACTTCTTTTAAATCATTTACAATATAGGCCACAAATGAATTTTTTTTTAACGTTAACTAAGACACAAATAATAACTGTGTATGCTAACTCCATATGCCCTTGACCTAATTTCCTCCATACTATTCCTAAAAATTAAAGGACTCTAACTTATTGTTGTTCATCTGAAATCCTAAGCCTAATAGCTTAATTTTAGACTTAACCTTGGATGTACCCCTACCAATAATTTATAATTTAAAAGATCTGATATTAAGTTTACAAATTTTTTGAATTTTTGAAATTGCTGCTAAGAGTAGGGACATTGCAGTGAAACAATATCTCCCTAACTTCATGTTGGTTCCAGGCAGGAGGAGATTGCATTGAGTCGGGCATAAAGTCTGCCAGGTGTCAGTGGGAAAATTGAGCCAAGAGAATCCTACCTCCACCCAGAATGAACAGTTACTCTCTCACCCTTCCCATGAGATCACCTTTTGCAGCTCATATCACCATATCAGAGGCTTACTGGCATCGTGAACTGGAGGCTAAGACTGCCTTTCTTGCTTTCCACACCTGGAATAAAACTCAGAAGAACAGGCAGTTAATAATCCCATAGCATCTTAAAATAGCAGGTTGCAATAACCACGTTTCATATATGGTTATAATTTCACATTGGCTAAGGAACATCTTTTCAGGCAAGTCTTAAGTGATTGTATTTCTACAATACTTGAATTGTTTCTTTCTAGCTGCTTGCAGTATTTTCTCCTTGACCTGGGAACTCTGAAATTTGTCCACAACCTTCCTAGGAGTTTCTCTTTTTAGGTGTCTTTCAGGAGCTGATTGGTGGCTCTCTTTCTGGAATATCAGGATGGCTTTCCTTGATAATTTCATGAGAGATGATGTCTAGGCTCTTTTTTTGATCATGGCTTTCAGGTAGTCCCGTAATTTTTAAATTGTCTCTCCTGGATCTATTTTCCTGATCATTTGCTTTTTCCAATGAGATATTTCACATTGTATTCTATTTTTTCAAACTTTCGGGTTTTTTTTTAACTGCTTGATTTATCTTATAGTCATTCATTTCCCTGAACTCAATTCTCTCTTTCAAAGACCTATTTTATTCAGTGAGCTTTTGAACCTTCTCCTCCATTTGGCTATTTCTGCTTTTTAATGCCTCCTTCTACTCATTGGCTTTTTTAACCTCTTTTTCCAATTGAATTAGCCTCTTTATAAAAGGATTATTTTCCTCAGTATTTTTTTTTTGGTTCTCCTTTAGCAAGCTGCTACTTCTCTTTTCAAGCTCTTCTATTGCCTGAGGTCAATTTAAGTTCACTTTGGAGGTCCTGGAGGCAGGGGCCTTAACTTCCTGTGTCAGTATACCTTGTTCTTCCTCATCCTGAAGGATGGAAGGAGACAGCTGTTCACCAAGAAAGTCGCCTTCTATGGTCTCATTTTTTCCCATTTTTTGGGCATTTTCCCAGCCAGTTATTTGACTTCTGAATCCTGTGTTAGGAGGATGGTCCTATTGGCCCTCCTTTCCCCAGTACTGTGTTCAAGGTTGAGATTCAACTCAGCTGCTCAATTCCCTAGGGCTTTGGGTGGGGTTAGGGCCATCACTCAAGGCTGAGGTTTAGATCAGCTGCTCCCTACCACAAGAGGCTTTAAGCTGTGGTACTTGGTTGTTTCCTGGCAACCTTAGTTGCCTGCAGTCTGCTGTTGCCCCCTCTGACGTTACCTGGGGCTATGGCTGGCAGAATTCTGTTCCCCTCTTGATCAGCTGAGAAAGCCCTCCCACACTGACCTTTGGAGTTTTCTTTGTCACTTGTGGTTTGAGGTATCTGGGACCCTCCCTGATGAGAAATCTGCCCCAGAGGTCTGTTCAGGTCCTGCTGCCTTTGGTGTCACATGGCCAGGGCCAGGATTAGCGTGCTGTGAGAAAGACCTTTCCTGTTGGTCTTCCAGCTTACCCTTGGCTGGAAACCTCTTTTCTTCTATTCTTCTGTTGCTTCTGCTGCTCTATAATTTGTTCACAGTCATTTTTGACAGGTATTTTGTGGAATGTGCAGGAAGCACTAGAGTATATGTGTCTTTCTACTTCACTATCTTGGCTCTGCCCCCCAGAAAAATGCTTTAAAAAGCAGAACTAACCAAATGGAAAAGGAGATTCAAAAACTTACTGAATAAAAGAGTTCTTTAAAAATTAGAATGGAACAGATGGAAGCTAATGGCTTTATGAGAAAACAAGAAATCACAAAATAAAACGAAAAGAATGAAAAAAAAGTGGAAGAAAATGAGAAAAATCTCATTGGAAAAACAACTGACCTGGAAAATAGATCCAAGAGAGACAACTTAAAAACTATTGCACTACATGAAAGAAAAGATCAAACTCAGAGCATAGACACTATCTTTCATGAAATTATCAAGGTAAACTGCCCTGACATTCCAAAACCAGAGGGCAAAAAAAATATTGAAAGAATCCACCAATCACCTTCTTAAAGAGAACCAAAAAGAGAAACTCCTAGGAATATTGCAGCCAAATTTCAGAGTTCCCAGGTCAAAGAGAAAATATTACATGCAGTTACAAAGAAACAATTAGAGTATTGTGGATGTTCAATCAGGATAACACAAGATCTAGCAGCTTCTACACTAAGAGAATGAAGGGCCTGGAATATGATATTCCAAAAGTCAAAGGAACTTGGATTAAAATAAAAAATCACCTACCCAGCAAAACTGAGTATAATACTTCAGAGGAAAAAATATTCATTCAATGAAATAGAACACTTTCAAGCATTCTTAATGAAAATACCAGAGCTGTAAAGAAAATTTGACTTTCAAACACAAGAATCAAGAGAAGCAAGAAAAGGTAAACAGGAAAGGGAAGTCACAAGGGACTTACTAAAGTCCCTTCAAAATGTTTACACACCTACATGGAAAGATAATATTTGTAAGTCTCGAAACTTTTATCCGTATATGGGGAGTTGAAGGAATCATACACACACACACACACACAGACATACATGTGTGCACAGACACACATACATGTACGTATATATACATATATATATATATATATATATATATATATATATATATATATATACAGAGAGAGAGATGGGGAGAGACAAGAAGAGAGAGAGCACAGGGTGAGTTGAATAGGAAAGGGTCATATCTAAAAAATAAAATTAATGGATGAGAGAGGAAAGGGCAAAATGGAATGGGGCAAATTATCTCTCACAGAAGAGGCAAGAAAAAGCTTTTCCAATGGAGGAGAAAAGAGGGGAGGTGAGCAATAAAATGTGAAGCTTACTCTCATTACATTTTGCTCAAGGAAAGAATAATGTGCACACTGAATTTGGTATGAAAGCCTATCTTACACTACAGGAAAGTAGGGAAGAAGGGAATAACCAGGGTGGGGTGGATGATGGAAGGAAGAGCAAATGGGAGGACAGAGCAATTAGAAGTAAACACTCTTGGAGAGAGACAATGTCAGAAGAGAGTATAAAAGAAATGAAGGGCAGGAAAGGATGGAAGAAAATATAGTTAGTCTTACACAACACGAGTATTATGGAAGTCCTTTGGAAAACTACACATACATAGCCTGTATTGAATTGCTTGCCATCTCAGTGAGGACAGATGGGCAGGGAGGAAGGAAGAGAAGTTGGAACTCAAAGTTTATGTAGAAATGTTGATAATTGTTTTTACATATAACTAGGAAATAAGAAATACAGGTAAAGGGATATAGAAATTTACCTTGCCATATAGGATAAGAGAGAGGATGGGGATAAGGGAAGGGAGGCATGTTAGAAGGGAGGGCACATTGTTGGAAAGGGTAATCAGAATGCAAGGCATTTTGGGGTGGCAGAAAGGGAGAGATGGGGAGAAAATTTGGAACTCAAAATTTTGTGGAAATGAATGTTGAAAACTTAAAATAAATAAATAAATAATTTTTAAAAAAGAAAAGAAAATATTCTTAGTATAGATCTGAGTATGAATCCCATGTATATTTCAGGGGCATGGTCAATGAGAAAATAGGATGGTGACATTGCTACTCAAAATTTTTGAATTAAAGTCCAATTATATTTTCATATTGTATTTTTTCTTTGTTCAATATTCCTATAAATATTACTTATAATCATCTTGGGACAGAGATCATGGGACAACCATACTATTTTAGATCTCTCTCTCTCTCTCTTTCTCTGTCTGTCTGTCTCTTTCTCTCTCTCTCTGTCTGTCTGTCTCTCAGTCAGTAAGCAGTACTTGTGTCTAAAAGACTGAGTACTACTTTAATAATTTTTCAATAGATAAAATAAGATTTTTTAGGTAAGGGACCAAGTACCATATATCTCAATTTTCTTATTAAATTTTTCCTGTGACTTAAAAATTGTATGTATACAAATATATAGGGAATGAATGATTGCCTATATGGATTGATTATCTGATCCCTCCAAAATTATTTCTGATTAAATTTAACTATGACTTTCATTTTTCCTCGTTGCATTTTTGTTACCAGAGATCATTAAAAGAAGTAGACTTTATGTAGTTTACATCTATATGGTATCCCTTAAGTTACATCTTTCATTTAATCCACTGTCTTCTAATAAGAAAAACAATAATAACAAAGAAAATTATGTTAGCTTTCCATGCTTAAGATGGGTTCATAGTATGTGATATTGAAATAAGTTTCACTAAAATATGGTTTACTAAGCCAACTGTCCGTACTGCCAAGAAAGTGGTGAATTGCATTGGTAAGAGAGAGTTTCCTTATATAACAGTTCTCCTGTGCCAATGAATTCATAGGCCTAATTCCTGTCCCAGTTGTGCTTCTTGTACCTTGTGGATAGACATTTGAGAATTTTTCAAGAGTTCGAAAATTCAAAATTTTTAGATTTATTATTAGAAAGGCCTGTTGCTAGCAACGATCACACTAGATACACATTCATTCTCTCCTGTGTTGATTGATCCTCTATATGTGGTTGCTTTGCACTGAGTGAGAAGTATATTCTGTTGAATTACTGATTGTTTACAAGTTATTCTCCATTCTGCACAGTGTATAAATTAATTTCTGATAGTAAATGGTGCAGACAGGCAGTCCGTAATTGCTTTTTGTTTACTAGGGGACTAATATCTTCAGGAAAGGAACAAACCCCTCCATCTGACAATCATATTTGGTATGTGTCGGCATTATTAAGAATCTTTGATTAACTTTGAGTTTTCCTGAAATGGTCTCTGAGAAACCATTGTATTTGACTGCCATTTTTTTAATCCTCAAAATGTTTTAATACTAAATAGTGTATTAAGACAACATATGATTTATTCACTTGTACTTGTTCTGATTATGATGCTTTTTTATCAAGTTTATCATTAAGAAATAGGCAATTCACAACTTTGAAAATTATACTTTGTCTTACCCTGTAAATTCCATGTGAATTCTTTATTTGATTTGTAGAGGGAAAGAAACACCTTTCACTAATGATCTGCCTTTCTAACCATTCTATTGTATTTCTGAGCATTATAATATTATGTAGTATAATATTTTTCCTTCTTTTGATCTTTGTTTCAAGGTTTGATTTATGAGTAGTTATTTCCTGAACTCAGTTATTTTGTCAGTTTCTATACTGACTATGATTGAGTCACTCCCAGTGAGGCTCACAAAATGACCTTCTGATATTTTTCAACTCAATTCTGAAAACATTAGGTAAGCTCTGATGTGTGCAGAGTCTTATGTTGGGTACTAAGAGAAAAGAAAAGTTTACATGAGATGTGCTCCCCATATTAATAAAGATTGGCAGTGCAGAAGAGAGACAAGATCTTTGGCAAATAACATCCTTTTCCTTCTCCTCATCAGCATCAGCATCATCATCAGCATCAATAGATAACATTTACACAGTACATACTATGTGCCCGGTAATGAACTAAATATACTGGTAACATTATCTTGCTTGTGTCTCAGAACAACCTTGAAAGGTAGGTGTTTTCATTAGCCCAGTTTTATAGTTGAGGAAACTAAAGAAGACAGAAGTTAATGATCTGACCAAGGATATACTGCTAGTTAAGTATCTGAGATGGGATTTGTAATCAGGTCTTCCTAATTCCAGGACCAGTGCTCTATCTACTATACCACTTATCTGCCTTAACTTTTCTAGCCCTTCAAGTTTTGGGGTTCTTTGCTTTATTTTTTTGCCAGTAAAATATACATCATGGACTAGATTTCCCTTAATATTGCTTCCATGTGAAATCTAAAATCCTGTGATTCAAAGGAAAAAAAACAGCAATCCAGTGAACTTATGTACCTGTTACTTCACATAAATAATATTCAAATCCTAATGAGTTAAAAACAAAATATATATTTTTAATGTTTCTTCCCCACCACATCCCCCACAAAGCTCAAAAAAAGAAAATGGGATCAATAAGTCAGGATTCTCAGTCAAAGACAGAGCCTGGGAAATAATGTTGAATAGATGCTTGCTAATTTGTAGATCAGCAGTCAGTTCAATAACAACAAAGAATTCTGAAAACATTATAAAAAAAATTTTAAAAAGTAAGTGATCATTTCTGGTTTTTGTTTTAAAAAGTAGAAATGAATGAAAATAGTTAAGGATAAAATACTGGAGAAGGAGCAGTATTGTACTCTCTTGTAGTTAAGATGCATGCTTCAGTGGCACAAATTGGTTTCATGATGGATAAAACTAAAAGGTCTTTTGGTACCGCACCAAAAAGAGAGAAAAATACAGGTAAGAATTCTAGAAAAGGATTCACTGAACTAAGTCTGTTAAAGAAAATTAGGCCAAAAAATTCAAAGACACAATGAGAGAAAACATACTTTAAAATCTTGTATGTATTTCCATTTATTTCACTAGAGAAAGAAAGGGCATAAGAATCAGAAAATAAAAATAGCAAAACAAATGCCAATATAGATTAAATGAGAAAGACTATTTCCATTTTAAGGAAGAAAAAGTTTACATATTATTTAATATCACAACATATTCAAAGGAAGTAGTAAATCTATTACAAAATCAACCATTAATCAGGAAACATTAAGGTGTATACCACATGTCAACACTCTGCTTTAGCAGTCTTGATATAAACGTAACCAGAGAAATTATCACTGTCCCTAAGAAATTTAAATTTTTATTCTCTCCAGAGGGAAAATGTTTAAACACTAAATCATTTTTCTTTTTTACAAAACATCTTTCCAAGTACCATTACAAGTCTCCTTTCCTCAAACTTCTAACTCCACATTTTGAACACAGATGACTTCACTCCCGATTTATTGAGAAGATAGAGGTCATCTTATATAACCTCCCTCAAATTCCCTCCATCAAAACCTTTAACCTCTCAATAACCTCACTCCTTTGCCCCTCCTTTTCCTCAATTACAGAGAATGAAATGGACCTTTTCTTTGCCATAGCTAACTGCTTCACCATCATTCTCACTCCTATCACCTTTCTTGGTAACTTCATTTCACCAATCTTTTGTATCAATTCTCTTCTTCCTCTAAGATACATACTAAGCAAAACAAGCACAATTTACATTGTTTTGACTTAGTTACTGACTAAACTATTATCCTATTTCTTAAAAATCACCGATTATTTCTTTTTCATGAAACGCACTGGTATTGTATATAAACTTATCTGTTTTCCTCCCTTGACATCTCTGTGACAATTGACTCTGTGAAGCCCTATTCACTTTTTATTATTTTCTCTTCTTTTAGCTTCAGTGACCCAACATCCTCAAGCTTCTTTTCTTGCCTTTCTAAATACCTATTCTCTGTACACCTTTCTGCCTTCCCCTAAAAGGTAACTTTAAAAATTTCCTGTGCAATGGCTATGTATGATGTTGTGGGAGAGAGATGCCGATCAGGAGAACTTAAAATCAATCGATTTTGCCCCAATGCACTTAATCAAATTATAAGATATAAGGAAAGTGACAGGAACAGAAGATGTTAATGTCTTCAAGGAAGTATAAAGAAGTGAATAAGCATATATGCACGTTATAAAGCATGAAGAAGTTCCTCAATCAAACATGAAGGCATTATAGTGTGACTAGCCATTGGATAAATGCAAGACTAGTCACACTTCTGGTACTTTAAAAAAAATATTCTCTCTAAGAAGGCTCTTAGAAGACAACTCTTACAAGGTTAAACTTCAACAACAAAAAGAAGACAAATAGATATGGAAAAAGAATGCAGCTCTTGAGAGACAATTATTCCTTACTTCTTGGGTCAGGAACAGAGAAGATTTCTCTCTTCTTCTCTTGCCATAATTAACTGTGTTTTCTTCTGATGAAATTTCTTCTTTTGTCTGACATATTATGCCCAAAAGGTGAACAAACTCAAAAGTAAATAAGCCCAAGGAGCCTAACAGAATGATAAACTCATCAGTGGAGCTGTACCAGCAGTGGTGGAGAGCTGTTTGAGGACACGAGAAGAGAAAGGACCTCAAATTCATACAGTATCACAATTCTGAGTTGCCTTATGCAAGTTTTTCCCTAAGCATATTCCTCTTTAATAGTTCACTGATGTTTACGTCCACTCTTATCCCTGATGTCCTGTATATTTGTTGAAAAATACGTTGCAAGGTTAAGGGGAGGAATATTTTGTAAGTGCTGCTCATTAGGTTATATTTCAACCAATTGCTTTGCTTCAAGTTAGTTCTGTCCACTGAACGATAATTAAAGGCTGGTAAACCCCTGGAGGCTTACAAGTAATGACATTTAGGAGTGTGTAGCGAGGGAGTATCTTGATATCTGGAGATCAATATCCAAAAGGAGGGACTTCAGCCATGTATATAAATTGAGGGGAATACCTCGGAGGGGACACTTTGATTAAGGAATGCATGAGAATTTTTTGGTAATATTTGATTCTGATTAGTGCAAATATTAGATAAGACTCCATAACACCAATATTGAAGTATGCTTCTCATTTCTTGGCAGAAGTGTTGGACTAGAGATGTAGAAAAAGGTATCTTGCAACACCAATGAGTTGATTTGTTTTGATTAATCTGAAGGGAGTATTTCGATTCAGGGAGTACATTAGTAGTAATTATCACAAAAAATAAAGAATAAGAAGTATATTAATGAGACATTAAAGAATCCATGGCAAAATAAAGGAAGTTCATAAAGGGAACCTGAAGGTATTTTTTTAATATACTGAATTGACGATATGCTGGAAAAAGCAAAATATGCAGAAGAGTAGAGAGTTTAAAATAGCTTTTCTTTGCTTATTAGAATGTTCATATTTTTACTCATAATTTAAAAAATATTGAAATTTAAAAAGTGGTTGCTTACAAGTTTGTCTTCTTCTTAACTTCTCTCTTCTGATTGTTTCCCCTTCTATCATACATATCATTATCCATTTTATTATTTAAAAAATTTGCATTGATAATTCTAGTCTCTTCCCAAAGTCCTTGTGCCGTATAATTTCTTGTTACGCTTTGAGTCACCAATACAACTTTATACTTAACATTTCTCCATCTAGACAGCTTATCTCTCCCTCAAAATGTTTTCCTTTCCTAATTCTCTATTTCTATTAATGGTACCACTATTTTTTTTCTTAGTAACTGATACTCATTACCATGGTGTCTCTATTTCTGATGATTGCACCACCATTTTATTCAGCAACTAATTCACATTACTATGATGTCATCTTTGACCCTTCTTTTTCTTAAAATGTCATTTAATCATTTGCTAACTCCTCCCATTTCTGTTTCAACAATATATCTTCCACCTTCTCCTTCCCCTCCAATTTCTTTGTAAATATGCTTAGGAAAATAAGATCACAGATTTGGAGTCAGAAGGAGACAAGTTCAAAGAAGATAACACTGCCGATATAAGACTACTCTAACCAAGGTAGAGCAGCTAGAGAGTGCACTGGATAGAACGCCAGGCTTGCCATCAGGAAGACTCATCTTCTTAGGTTCAAATCAAGTTTCAGACACCTACTAACTGTGTGACCCTGGGCAAGTCACTTAACTCTGCCTCAGTTTCCTCATCAATAAAATGATCTGGAGTTGAAAATGGCAAACTACCCTAGCATCTTTAACAAGAAAACCCCAGATGAGATCACAGTTTGATAACAATTCAATAGCAGTAAATGCCTAGATTTTTCTGTCTTTTCCATTTGCAGAAAATGTGTAGCTTTTCTAAGGCCCAATCTAAATGTCAAGTATTAGTCCTCTCTTCTTTATATAGTATTTTATTCATGCTTATTGTGATCATTAGATTCAATTTTATAAGATAATTATTCATATACACACCATAGCTCTCCTAGCAAATGGTATGTTCTACAAGATCAGGAGCAAGGATGATATCTTACTAAATTCTTTCACTCTCACAATGTCTACCAGTGCAGAGCTCTGCAGAGAATAGGCACTTAAAAAAACCATTTGTTTAATTGAACTAAATTTATGAGCACTTGGATACACAAGGCTAGTCACTGTATAAAGTAATTTAATAGTTTGCAAACGTGAATTGCTATTTGCATGTAGTGGGCATGGAATTAATATGGCAACAACGTTTTAAAGAGAGAATGACTTTCATTTGGACATCCAAAGGCAAAAGTATTCAAAATTTATAATGAGTTTTATTCTTTACCTATTCATTTGTATATTCTTCTCTCCAACCAATTAGCATATAACACCATACTGAAAATAGAATGAAAATGAAAACTATTCTTTTTTCCTTTCTTAAATGTAAGTTTCATTTCATATGAAGAGGAAAAAAAAAACTTGTCAGAGTGATATTTATATTCCAGAGGTGCTCCCACTAACTCAGGAAGGAAAAGCAGAGATAACAGAGTCAAATGAGGGAACATAATCAGGAAGAGCTATCTCCTTTCCATTGATTGGAATAGTCTACATGAATGAGGTATATTTGCACATAGAATTTGTAGCTGAGTGAAATCTGAGCCATTATGGATGGATTCCTTTCTGATAAGATGAGTCTTTTTCAAATGTTTTTGTTTAATTTTTAACAACATAGTAAAGAACAACTTGTTTTCCCTTTATATTTTTTTATAGTTTTCAATATATTTATATTTAGTTTTCAACACTTACTTTCATAATATTTAAATTTTCTGTCACTTTTTGCCCCCTCACTCTCCAAGATGGCATCCAATCTGATATGGGCTCTGCACATATATTCCTGCTAAAAACATTTTCACATTAGTCATGTTGCATAGAAGAATTATAAGGAATGGGAGAAACTATGAGAAAGGAAACAATGAAACAAAAAAGAAAATAGTCTGCTTCACTCTGCATTCCAAGTCCATGGTTCTTTCTTTGGATGTGGGTGGCATTTTCCATCAAGAGTCTTTTGGAGTTGTTTTAAGTCTTTGTATTGCTGAGAAGTCTATCAAAATATTACATTATTTCATTAGGCAAATATTCCTTGGTATCAATGTTAACTCAATTGTACTGTTTGCATTTTTAACATTATTGTGTAGTATCTTTCTATCATCTTTCTGACTTAAAAGTATAAAGTTTATGACATTTAATACAATTTGATTTTTAACAGGAGATCGTTATTAAAGATCATCATTAAAGACCTTTGTAACTGCACAGAATTATAGAATTTTACAGTTGTAAAGGAACTCAGAAACCACCTAATCTATTCCACCTCTGAAGACCTTAGGACTTTATTCTACTTCTGAATAGCTCTAATTGTTAATATTTCTTTTCATTGAGCCTAAGTGTTTTGGTTTTTTTTTTCATACGTTTTACCTATTCCTTCTTGTTCTGTCCTCTGGAGTGAAGAAGTCTGTTTCTTCACCCCTGTACCAAGGTCTCCCTTCTGTGGACTAAAGAATATGAGTTTTTCATAGCCCATTTTCTGATGCCATGGTGTGAATATCAATCACCATTTTGGCTGTACCCTTTGTAATCTTCAGCATTTTAAAATTCAGTGATCAAATGAGATAGTACTTGTTAAGCACTTAGCAAAGTAATTGATACATAATAGGTGTCTAGTAAATGTTGTTCTTTCACTGTCTCCCTTCCTTTAACTTTTCTAGTTACAGCTACTATGCTTCTATTAATGCAATCTAAAAATCACATTTGTTTTTGTGAAAGTCATGTCCAAAAAGTTTTTAATACTTTTACCCATACCTGGGGTTGAGAGGCAAAGGGAAAAAAAAGATTTGTTACAGACTTTTGGTAACATTTGGTAACAGTGGGATTTTAGTAAGAAGTTGTTGCATTAACAATGACAGAAAAAACCAGATGGTGGTATTTTCTCTGATTGTGTATATTTCCAGTCTCTTCAGAGACCATATTCTTGTACTAATCAAGACAGCTAAAGCCATTTAATTTGAATATTGCTATTAATGTGAATTTCAAGCTGAATTTTACTGACAGTTATTTTCTTTTTATATCATAACAATTCTCAAAGACTGCCTACTAAGTCACAGAGAGGTTGCAAATTGTGCATATAGTTTGAATTAGTCAAGTAAGTGAAATCATTAATTGTTCTTTTTATGAGCATCCTCTGTTAGGTGACACATAAGTGAAATCATTAATTCTTCATGTATTGTACATGCAGCTACCCTATTAAGGATCTTTATATGAGCATCCTCTATTAGGTGAAACATATATGATGATTATAGCTATTCTTGAAAATGTACAAAAGAATAATTTTACTATGAAATAATTTAAATCATCTAATTCAGAGAAGTTTTAATATATTTTTCATGTTTAGTATTACCATTTTAAAATGAATAATTTTCCTTTGTTCATTTGGATATGCATCTATGTATTTAGATATATGAGTATATAGGTATCCAAGAAAGTTAGAAACTAGTTTTAAATATTAAGTTAGATAAACCTTTTGCTTCCTTGAAGAGGACATAATCTGAAGGAATTATTAT
>CM053773.1:71893423-71918359 GCA_028658325.1 Potorous gilbertii
CAAGTCCTTATCTATAGACAAGAACTGATAAGCAGTGATAATGACACCCCAAGACACATGCAAAAAATATTAATTTACTTGCAAAGAGCCACATAGCAAATGTCACAGATGCAATGAGGAGCCTGGTCTACTTGACTCCAAAATCAATGGAATATCCATTGAATAACATCGTTTTGCAAGTAATACTCTTTGACATTTTTTTAAAATCACTGTGTCATATGTGTGTTTCTAAATACTATTTAGTTCCCACAGTTTGATCAAAATGTTTTATTTTCTAAATAGTATAATGGACTTTTAAAAAGATTTTCTTTGTTGTTGTTGTTGTATAAGTGTGTTTTCTCTCTAAACATTATACATTAGAACAAAAAGACTCCAGAGTTTTAGTGCTTCTATTCTCAATAGGATTTCAATCTTCCATTGACCTACCTTAGAATTTTTGCATACACCTAGGGCAATCTTTCTCTTTCAATCAATCAATTCATTTCCCTTTAATGCTATTTCCTTTTAAAACTTAAATAAAACTTCATTGTTTCCAGGAAACTTTTGACAATAAAATGAGTTAATAATAGTTGACATTTTTAAAACTCAAAAACTGAAAATTTTGCAAAGCTCTTTACATACTTGGTCCTCCAGAGTGTCATGTGAGGTTGGTATTATGGTATAATCTTCCTCATTTTATAGCTGAGAAAACTGTGACTCCAAGAGATGAAATGGTTTGCTGAGTTCTTACTTAATGAGATTCAGAGGCAAGAATCAAAGCCAAGTCCGAGGAGGGACTAAATCCTGAATACATGTTAGCCATGACACTATATAACACTGCTTTCTAATTCTTTCAAAACTTTCTGTCGACATCTCCATGGCTTCAGGGAAACTAGATTTTTGCTATAACCAGAATTAAGGCTGGAGTTTGGCAATGAGGAATGCAGCCTATAGCACAATATTCAATGGGTACAACAAAGCAATATTTTTACAAATATCTATTTATTTGTGCTACAATATTCTCTCTCCATGGCAAGTCAGCGTTTCCAGTTGTCAAGCTTCATAAAACGTCATGAAGGCTCAAAGCTTCTGATAGACAGTAGCACATAGGGAATATGGTTTTCAAAACCTGCCTCTAGCAATGTCTAGATCTGCCTCCAGTTTTGGCTGTGCAACTGCATAGTTGTGTGACTTTAAACACTTCACTGAATCTCTCTGCCCTTAAACACAGAGTTGGACTTTATATCAAAGATTCTTTCCAATATAAAATGTCCATATGACATTAAGCCATATGATATTATAAATACTACAATCGCCCTTACCATTTAGTTTAAGTATTTAAAGGAATATATATATATATATATATATGTATCTAGAATAGAGGAAGCTAGGACCTTGCTGGATTCTAGCCTTTTCAGACATCCTATAAGGTTATGTGTGGAATAGATCTTGACACTAAAAGGACATTTGCAAGTGGGAACATATCCAGAGATTTGACGATCTAGATGATAAGGATATGTAAATTCATGATATGAGAGAAGTAGTCAAAAGAACTAAAGATTTTATCCTAGAATAGAGAAAATTTTGGGGAGATATGACAGATTATTTCTCTGTTTCTCTCTGTGTTTCTCTGTCTTTTGATCTGTCTTTCAGAATGAGATTAGAAAATGTCCTAAATCATGCTTTTCTACAGCGTTCAGACAAAGGCAGAAATGAAGATAAAGGTAAAAATGTTCACACAGTTGATCTTGAAATATTGGTATAAAACTGTATTTGATTTCTACTCCCATATTCTTTGTTTTGTATAAGGAATGGTCAGGAAACAAAAATAAACTGTCCAAAAACAACTTAGGAGGTATTAATGTTCTTGAACTATTTAATTTTAAGGGACTTTTCAAATCTAGTCTTTTATTCTTTTATTTCTTCTGTCACTTCTCTCTCTCTCTCTCTCTCTCTCTCTCTATATATATATATATATATATAATATTTTACTTTATTTTCATTAATTCAATTTCCTTAAACTCTTCTTCTTTAGATCTATGACCATCATCTTTATTAAGAATCTATGAAATAACATGGTAGAAAACATCAAACAAGGAAATGATTTCCATTTTAAAAAGTATCTTGATGCCTTGATACATTTAAAAAAGAAATTTAAAAGGTAAATGCAAGTGTAGGTTTGGTTTACATCCTGCTATCAGGTTTTACAAAAGCCGTGCATTTTTGAACCTTAGGTTTTTAACCTCCTATGTACTTAGAATACCCAATTTACTAGCTTCAGATGATCTTGAACAGAGGCTGGGCTCATGCAGTGGCAGTGACTCAGATAAATACACAGTTTCCAACTACACTGCCTTATAAGCCATCAAAGCAATTTTAAAATCAATTTGATATTTGACAGGGAGCCAATGCAGTTCCCTTAGGATGATAGTGACATGCTGAGGCCACTTAGTGTGAGTAAAATTCTGACAGCAGCATTTTACACAAGTTGGAGCCTCTGCAGCATTTTCTCCCAGAAGGTCATAAAAATAGGCATTACAATAATCTAACCTAGAGGTTAAAGTAGCACTAGTTATTGTCTTAGTATCAACAAGCGACCAGTCAAGGGTGTTTTTTGTAAGGATGGTGATCAAATTAAGTTCCTGCCATAGACCTAAAATTATGATACAAAGATAACAGCTCAATTATAAGTTAGCGGCCAAATGTTTAGCATAGTGTAATAACTACTATCATTAGCTTAAACAGAGGCAAGAAGCTTCAGGAAATAACACAGATCAACTGGCAATTTCATTTTTCCAATTCTGGCATCATCTTTGTGTCATTTAATACATAGAGAGCAGCAATACTAAATTCAGTGTGCTACATCCTATAGAACTTCGTGATACCCAGAAACCCTCTCAGGATCAGATAACATTAGATTGTTTACTTTCTAGTTATTTTCATCAATGGTAATATTAACAACTTTCATGTTAGCTCATGAGAGCAGAGTGGCATACTATCAGTGCCATTGATACTTTCCAGACTATAGACCTCTGGGAAGAAAAGAATATGGCCTGTGAGTAGCAGACTCTGATGAATGTTGGTGGGCTGGAATTGGCACAAGGTATTGGGTTCCATTCTGCAAATCCTAACTGATAGGTATCCCTACAAAATCCAAGGACAAAATCTAAAACTTTAAGACAATCTGCTTTAAGAGGGCAAGAATGTGTTCAGGTGCATGTGTGTAACAAGTATGGGGTCTTTCAGGCAGTCACATCTGGTTATGTGATTCCATGCCAGATCTTCTGATCACCACTCTTCCCTCATATTAGCAAAACCAGTGCTAAGAGGAAAATATCCTATGAAATGTTTGAGACTATTCTTTTTACAACCCTTCTCCTCCATATCCCCATTATTTCTCCAATGGTGACACTGTCCTCTTGCCCTTGAAGATATTAAGAGATGCCTTGTCATCTTGAACTTCCTGTGATATTCACTCTCCCCACAATCAGGAAGACTGGAGCTGAGGCCTAACGTTCCCTCCTCTTGTACTCAAACTGGATTATCCCATGCTGTGTTATTCTCACTTTGTGATCTGTGCCTTTATAGTCATTTTCCTTGCTATTATTATTATTTTATTTATTTTCAGTGTTCTACAATCACTTTTATATAACTTAGATATCTTTTCCTCCCTCTACCTTCTTCTCCCCTACTTCCCTCTCCCTCACCAAGAAGGCTGACAATTTTATATAGCATAGTTTCAAATTGCTCTCCAGAATGACTGGATCAGCTCACAGCTCCACCAACAATGAGTTACTGTTCCAACTCTCCCACATCTTCTCCAACATTTTTCATTTTCCTGTTTTGTCATTGTAGCCAATCTGATAGGTGGGATGTAGCATCTCAGAGTTATTTTGATTTGCATCTCTCTAATCTATAGTGATTTAGAGCATTTTTTCATATGATTACAGATATCTCTAATTTTTTCTTCTGAAAATTGCCTGTTCATATCCTTTGACAGTTTATCAATTGGGGAATGACTTGTATTCTTAAACACTTGACTCAGTTCTCTATATATTTTAGAAATGAGACCTTTATCAGAGACACTAGCTGCAAAATTCTTTCCCAATTTTCTGCTTCCCTCCTAATCTTGGTTGTATTGGGTTTGGTTGTACACAATCTTTTCAGTTCAATGTAACCAAAATTATCCATTTTGCATTTCATAATGCTTTCTATCTCCTGTTTAGTCAGAAATTCTTCCCTTCTCCATAAAACTGATAAATACACTATTCCTTGTTCCATTAATTTGTTTATAGTATCAATTACTGTCATTTTCTTAGGCCAAAGTTCAATGTGTTGCCTTGAAGGGGTCTGAACATGGGACCAATTACTGTTCTGCAAATATCTTCTTCCTACTTTTATCACTCCCAGCCTTGGTACTGTAAGGACTTAATTTGTAGAGAGGAACCTGTGGTGGCTGATAACAACTGTACTTTGAAAGTCATACATCTGCCTAGATCTCACCATAAGAGTGCCCTCTACCTTCCTTGGCCCCTCTCTTCTTGTCATCCCTTTCCATCAATTCCCTTACCTTTACCCAATCAAATCCCAAAATTATCAGGTCAAGGAGAAAATATTGCAAGCAGACAGAAAAACAAAACATTTTAAATGCTGTGGAGCCACAGTCAGAATTACACAAGATTTAGAAGCCCTACATTAAAGGGTCCAAGGGTTTAGAATGAGAAATTCTAGAAGGCAAAGGAAGTTAAATTACAAGTAAGAATCAACTACCCCGAAAAAACTAAGCATAATCTTTCAAGGAAAAAGATGGATATTCAATGAAATAGTGGATTTTCAATCAATCCTGATGAAAAGACCAAAGCTGAACAGAAAATTTGATCTTTAAATACAGGACTCAATATACATTTGTTTATATTGTGAAGTTTGAATTCAGTCAAAGGGACACACTTGAGGTCCTAGAGAGTCACATGTGGCCTTGAGGACACAGGGTCCCCACCTCTGATTTAGACAAAAAAGGGGATACCACAAGCAAATTAGGAGAGCAAGTTGTAGTTTGCCTGCCAGATTTATGGAGAAGGGAATAATTTATTATCAGAAAAGAGATAGACAACAATATGTAATGCAAAATGGATAATTTTCATTACCTTAAACTAAATTTCTTTTGCATAAACAAAGCCAAAATAACCAAGATTAGAAATAAGGCAGAAAGCAGAGAAACAATTTTTATGGCCAGTGTTTCTGATCAAGTCTTCATTTCATATATATCTGTATCTATCTATTGATCTATCTATCTATCTATCCATCTATCTATCTATCTATCTATCTGTCTGTATGTTTGTCTATGTGTGTATATATTCATACATATGTGTGAATACATACATATATATATACATATATGTATATACAGAGAGGGGGGGGAGAGAGAGAGAGAGAGAGAGAGAGAGAGAGAGAGAATAGTCAAATTTATAAGAATACAAGTCATTCCTCAATTGATGAATGGTCAAAAGCTGTAAACAGGAAGTTTTCCAATGAAGAAATTAAAATTATCTATAGTCAGATAAAAATGCTCTAAATCACTATTGATCAGATAATGCAACTTAAAACAATTCTAAGTTTCTACCTCATCTGTCAGATTGGTTAATATTACAAAAAACGGAAACTGGTAAATGTTGGGGATGACATAAGAAAATTGGAGCACTAATGCAATATTGGTGGAATTGTGATCTGATTCAACCATTCTGGAGAACAATTTGTGTGTTTGTCCTTCATTGCAAAAGAAGACCATGACGTCAGAGAAATAATGACATGTCTTGCACTTGACTTTGTTTTTTTTTTTTTTTTGAGTGAGGGAGGGCTCTGCAAGTCACTTGTCTCACTTCTCCTCAAGAGCCATTTGAATCCAATGATCAGATATTTATCAGGATGACTGGAGATGACCTAGGATGAGGCAATTGGGATTAAGTGACCTGCCCAAGGTTACACACCTAGGGAGTGTCAAGTGTCTGAGGTGAAATTTGAATTCAGGTCCTCCTGACTCCTGGACTGGAGCTCTATCCACTACACCACCTAGCTGCAATTTGGAGCTATGTCGAAAGGCTATAACACTATGAATATTCTTTAACCCAGTAATATCACCCAAGGAAACCAATAAAATGGGGAAAGACACACATGTACAAAAATATTTATGGCAGTTCTTTTTGTTATGGCAAAGAAGTGGAAATTGAGGGGCTGAACAAGTTGTTATATGTGATTCTGATGGAATGCTACTATGCTATATAAACTGATGAGCAGGCAGACTTCAGAAATATTTGGATATTATGTGAACTGATGCTGAGTGAAGTGAGCAGAACATTTTACACAGCAACAGTAACGTTGTGTGATAATCACTTTGATATACTTAGCTATTCTGGCAAGACAACAGCCTAAGACAATTCCCAAAGAGTCATGATGGAAAATCCTATCCACATCCAGAGAAAGAACTATGATTCTGAATAAAAATTGAAACATATCATTTTCTCTCTTTTTTGGTTTTCCCTTTCTTATAGTTTTTCCGATTAGTCCTGATTCTTCTTTCACAATATGACATATACAAATCCTTCATTGCCGAAGAAGACCATGCCATCAGAGAAATAATGACATGAATTGTACTTGACTTGGTTTTGAAGGGGGGAGAGCTATCACCAGTCTCACTTCTCCTCCAGAACCATCTAAATCCAGTGACCAGATATTCATCAGGATGACTGGAGATGACCCAGGATGAGGCAATTAGGGTTAAGTGACTTGTTCAAGGTCATGCAGCCAGTGAGTATCAAGTGTCTGAGGTGAGATTTGAACTCAGGTCCTGCACTGGTGCTTTATCCATTTCACCATGTATCTGTCCCAGTTGAGTGTAGGGTATCTTAAGAGAGGACCAGTACCTTTGGTGTGATGGCTGCCAGACCCTTTTCAGGGCTCTTTCCACCTTTGGTGTCCACTTGTTCCACCTAACTCTCACCTGTGGCTCCAAGAAGCTGCAGCATGAGCAGCAACCATACCTGGGTAAAACATTTCAGAAGACTGGCCAAACCAGGTTGAGGGTAATCAAGGGTTCTCAAACCCATTGGTGAGTTAAGGAGGTGTCTACCCCAAGCATGTGAAGAATTCATCTGGTGTAATGGGTGTAATTCATTCCAACAGCCATGAAGGCAAATGAAGCAGGTGATGTGGAGTGCTTAGAGCTTGGTTAGACACCAACGACGTCAAGGTCATCCACTACATCCTGAGTCATCACCAGCCATCTTGACTCTGTCCTGCCACTGGGCTATGATGACTCAAGAGGGGAGAGTGAGGCTGATGACTTTGTGCAAGTCTGCCTCACTTAAATGCAATTTATGCAAGAATCTGAAGACATAACATCACCCATACCATTTCATGATTATGCCTCAAAGTCCTGTGGTGACAGGCAAGTGATGAAGTAGCAGGTGTGGATACACTGGAGCTATCCTGCACACAGGTGGTCCAGGCCATAGGGTCGTTTCTCACTAGAAGCAGCAGTGGAACTTGGCATCCCCCTAGGTGTCTGACCAGCCTTTTAAAGATTGCACTGCTCACCTCCTGGTGTGAGGAAGGGGACTAGAAAAGGTGCCCTAAACATTGCCTGCTTACCCAACAAATACATCTGCAAAGATGATTCCACTCACCATCAGTATATGGGAACGTGAACACAACTCATAGACAAGACAAAATCCAGTAGATCTGAAAGAAGAACTGCTCTTATTATAAGACAACTCAACAGGTATCACATGCAAATAGCAACCCTGAGTGAAAACAAGGTTGGCAAGTGAAGGCCAGCTTCTTGAAGTTGGAGCTTACATCTTTTTCTGGAGTGGGCCCAGTGAAGAAGAGTTTCATGAAGCTGGTGTGGGATTTGCAATCAAAACTAATCTAATAAGCAAGCTGGTATGCCTGCCAAAAGGAGTGAATGACAGGCTCATGATAATACGATTGCCACTCACAGGAAAATGTCATGCAACCATCATCAGTGCCTATGCTCCCACCATGACAAACTCTGATGAAGTCAAAGAAAAATTTTATGAAGGCTTAGAAACTCTTATCATCAATGTGCCAAAAGAGGACAAACTTATAATTCTGGGTGACTTTAATACTAGAGTAGGCTCAGACTACCACACTTGGCAGGGAGTCCAGGGGAGGCATGGAGTTGAAAACAGCAACAGCAGTGTTCATTTACTGCTGAAGACTTGTGCGTCATATGACCTTCTCATCACAAACACTGTCTTCCATTTACCTAAATGTAATAAAACTTCATGGATGCACCCTAGCAGCAAACACTGACATCTAATAGATTATGTGATTGTAAGGAGAAGAGATAGACAAGATGTGAGAGTGACAAAGCAATGTGTTGGGCACAGTGGTGGACTGATCATGGACTTATCCTTTTCAAGAGAAATATTCACGTTCATCAAAAGTGCCACCCCCAAGGCAAAATGACTACCAGAAGAATTAATGTCTACAAATTAGAGCTCTTCTCTGAGCATGAACAATTTGCTGCTGACTTGGAGGGAAAGTTGAGCCAGCATACAGTTAGCAACAGTGGAGCAGAAAAGGAGTGGGAAGGTCTCAGAGATTTGGTGTATCGCACTGCATTTGCTCATCTGGGTCACAACACTACCATATACCAAGACTGGCTTGATGAAATTGATAGGCAAATTCAGAAGTTGCTAAATGAAAAACATGAAATCCACAGGATTTACCAGCAGGATAGTTTATCCACCTCTAAGAAGAAATAATTAAATTCCATCAAAAGCAAAGAACAAGCAAAGCTTAGAGAGATGCAGGATTCCTGGCTCAGTAAGAAGGCAGATGAAATGCAATTTTTTGCGATAGTAGCAATCCAAAGAGCTTTTATGATTTCCTGAAAACTATTTATGGACCAAAACCTTATGGCGCATCACAACTACTCAGTGTTGATTGAACCACATTGAATAGTGGAGAGATGTGTTGAACACTTCCATAGTATTCTCAACAGACCATCATCAATCAATGGTGAGGTCATTGAACATTTACCTCAGTTTGAAGTCAATCCCTCCCTAGATGGACTTCCAACTGAAGAAGAAGTTTTGAGGGCCGTTAGGCTCCTTTCATGTGACAAAACACCTGGTGCTGATTCTATTCCAGCTGAGATTTACAAGGTAGTGGGACTATAGCTCATACAAAAGTTGACTGAAGTTTTCCAGGTTATATGGCAAGAGAATATTATCCCCCAGGAGTTCAAGGATGCCTCCATTGTCCATCTCTATAAAGGTAAAGGGAAGAGATTGTCCTGTGACCAACACAGGGGGATCTTTCTCTTAGTAATTGCTGGCAAATTCTCCTCCTTAATAGGCTGCTCCTTCATCTGGAATATGGGCATATACCTGAGAGCCAGTGTGGCTTCAGAAATGGCCGAGAAACAATCAATATGGTGTTTGCTGCCTAACAACTCCAGGAGAAACGCCAGGAGCAGAACAGAGGCCTGTACATATTGTTTCTGCATCTGACCAAGGCCTTTGACACTGTTAGTCATGAGGGCTTATGGAAAATTATATCAAAATTTGGTTGCCCAGAGAAGTTCATCAATATTATATGCCAATTTCATGATGGCATGCTTGCCCGTGTTCTGGATAATGGACAAAGCTCTCATGAGTTCCCAGTCACCAACGGAGTGAAACAGGGCTGTGTGCTTGCTCCCATGCTTTTTAGTATGATGTTTTCAGCCATGTTGACAAATGATTTCAATGAAGATGAACACAGTATCAAGGTCAACTACCATACTGATGGTAAGTTCTTCAATTTGAAAAGGTTACAAACTCAGATCAAAGTGGAGGGAGTGTTGGTGCAAGATTTTCTGTTTGTGGATGTTTGTGCACTCCATGCAGCCCCTGAAGCTGAGATGCAACAAAGTATGGATCAATTCTCTGCTGCCTGTGCTAATTTTGACCTAATTATTAACACCAAAAAATACAGGTGTTCCATCAGCCACCACCACACGATCCATACATTGAACCACTGGTAACAACAAATGGAGAAATTTTGACTGCTGTGGGTAAGTTCACTATCCTTGGTAGTGTACTTTCCAGAGATGTACACATTGACAATGAGGTTGATGCACACATTGACAGAGCTAGCTCAGTGTTTGGGAGGTTCTGAAAAAAGGTTTAGGAGAGAAGAGATTAGATTGACTACCAAACTGAAGGTCTACAGAGTCATTGTGCTGACCTCATTGTTATGTGCTTGTGCAATATGGACAGTCCCCCAGTGCCATGCCAGGAAAGTGAATCACTTCCATTTGAACTCTCTTAAGAATATTCTGAGGCATGATAAAGTACCAGACACTGAAGTCCTTGTTTGAGTTGAACTGCCAAGTATTCACACTATGCTTCAGAGAGCACAGCTGTGATGGGTTGACCATGTTGTTCTAGTGCAAAATGTATGCTTGCCAGAAAGACTATTTCATGGAGAACTTGCATGGGGAAGGCAATCACATCATGGCCAGAAGAAACGATACAAGGACACCCAAAAACTTTGGACTTGACAGTATGACATGGGAGATACTGGTGCAGGACCGCTCAGCATGGCGTGCCCACATAAGAAAAGATGTTGTGCTTTTTGAGCAAAGCAGAATTGAGTAAATGTAGGCTGTGAAATTTGGAATAGCTATCCCAAATATTCTTATGAATTATCTGTGCCCAACCTGTGTTAGAGCATTCTGAGACATACTGGTCTGATCAGCTACAGTCGCATACACTGAAATTTCACTTTGCAATGGTGATGTCCTTTAGGTCCTCTTCAAAAACGAAGGACAACAACCAATATAGAAATACGTTTAGTATGATTGTGCAAGCATAGCCTATATCAGATTGCTTGCCATCTTGGTGAGGACTTTGGGGAGGGGAGGAAGAATATATTCTCAAACCAAAATCTTATAAAAGTGAATGTTGAAGACTATCTACAAGTAATTGGGAAAATGCTATTAAGTGGGGGGGAAAAAAGAAGCAGTTCTGGCATCATCTTTTGTATGCAGCATTCTTGCTCCCAACAGCTAGTATTCTCCCTATAAAATTACTTCACCTTTAACTATTGTGTCCATATGCGTATTTATTTACTTTTTTATATTCTCTTCAATATATATATATATATATATGTGTGTGTGTGTGTGAGTGTCTATGTTTATATGTATGTATGTGTTTATATGTTGTCTCTCATGTTAAAATGTAAGCTCTTCCCAAGGAAGAATTGTTTCTTTATTTATACTTGTAAATCTAGCCCCAAACTCGGCATATTGTCAATACTCAATAAATGATTTACTGAATTATTGGTTATTATCTCCCTTTTAGAGTTTAACTGAACTAAGGCTCAGAAAAATTAAGCATGTTTACTAATTATATATCCAGCAAAAGTCTGAGCCAGAACTATTGGATTTAGGTTGGTACCAAAGTGAACACAGGCTGCTTTTTTTGACCTATCGCTAAAGCAACATGCTTTCTGTGTTCCAGCGTCTAAACAATATTTCAAGTATACCTAATCACAACTAGGGATATGATCTATAAGACCAAGTTTATAGTTTCAAAGAAAATAAAATATGTTTTAAATAGCTACAAAACCTAGTGTCGATAGATACCAAGGGGAAAAGGAAGTGAATTAATGGTGAAGTGTTACCTTTTACTATTGATTTTCCTTCAAGACAGACCAATACCATCATTTGAATTTTGTTGATTTATTAATTTTTTTTCCATCCTACTCATTTCGTAGTCGAACTTCTCCTTTAGGGTAAATGTACTACTTGAGTTAAGTAGTTACTGTACAAGACGGAACAAGACAAGTGAATTTTTCTTTATCTTTAATACTTTCCTGCCTAGCTATGATTTAAAATATTCAAATAGAGATAGCATTGTTAGCTGTAATGATCATATACCAACATTTAAAACAATTATATAAACTAAGTTACTCAATTAAACATTTATTCAACGCTACAATGTGCAAACAACTCTTCTAGTTTCTAGGGATCCTGTGCTTAAGATTCTTATATTCGAATGATTAAGGAGAAATATGAAGACACAAACATTAAAATAATTTCATTTCAAATGAAATCATGGTAAATACAAAGACAAAACCCTGAGCTAGTTGCTTGGGTCTTATTACTGAAATGTCATTAGCTTGGCTGCTGTTTTCCTTCAATAGAATCTGATTTTCAGCCTTTGGGTATATTTATAGAATTCCATGGACTCATCTGTCATGAACTATTTTGGGAGCTGTGTATATAAATATCATTGAAGTCTCAAGAAGATTGGCATCATTTTCTGGAAATATATATGAATGGTTCTCTGACATTATCCCATATACTTTTTCAAATACTGGGAATGGCCATTGCTTCTTAAAGTCTATGTGAAAGGAAAACCAGATCTAGCAGTATCTTCAGTGATGAAAAAGCTTCAAATAGAGTCCTGAAAAAACGGACTATTTTTCTCCCTCTCCTCCTGTCGCTGTCTCTCTCTGTATGTATATATATACACACATTTGCATGTGTATGTACAATTATATATAACACATATGTATGTATCTGTATATTCTAGTACATATTAATATTCACACTGTAACAAATATGAATATACATGTATAGGTACATATGTGGATAAATACATGCAAATGAACAGTATATATGTGTACATATATATGTCTGTCTGCTATATCTAGATATGTGTATAGACAGATACAGACACATATATCTATATCTCACTATCCCTCACTATCCCAAATTTTTTATGAAAATTTGCTAATTATTTTATTTATACCTTTATTGAAGTCAGTGATAAAATGACATCTCTCCAGGCTGACATTTATCCATTAATCAATAGTCTTTGCATTAGTATTGTCAGTCAAATAACTCAAATACATGTAACTTCGCTATAATATTTTTACAATTTGTCTACATGAAAACCATAAAAGATTTTGTCCAATACCTTATACATCCAGATATCCTGTCTTCATGGCAATTTCCTACTCTACTAATTTAGAAAAATTGTCAAAAAGTTTAATAACTTCTTTCTGGTATGATAGTCATGATGATGTCAAATTAGTTCCTGTTAGTTCTTATTGATAAGTCCTTACTTTTTAAGTGGTTAAAAATCATCCATTTAATAAACTGTTTTAGAGTTTAACAGACATTGATTTCAAAGTTCTTGGCCTACATTTTGAATTATCAGTCTGCTTAGCTCTTTGAAAAACTGGAAACTCATCATTCCTTGAATTCCTGATCTATATCTTCTATTCAGGACAATTCCCTATTTTTTTCCACGGAAATTGTAAAGATATATGTGAAATTCTTTCGGCATAATTCCGGATTGTTTTCCAAAGTAGTTGGATCAGTTCACGGTTGTACTGACAGCAAATGTGTCCAATTTTTTCACATATACATTGTACTTTTGTTGCTTTCCCCTTCCATCATTTTAGCCAATGTGATAGGTGTAAAATGATATATCTAGGTTGTTTTAATTTGCATTTCCCTAGTCATTAATGATTTAGAGTATTTTTCCAATATGACCATAAATTGTTTTGATTCCTTTATTGGAAATGCAATTCTGTCAGCATCCTGGAATTTAGTTCATACAAGGAAGATGACATGGATATTTCTCACCTATACCTGACTTTCCTTTTAGAAATTTAAGCCATAAATCCTATCTATCTCTTCTCTTAACTCTTTGAATATCTTTCTCATTTAAGAGTAGCCAAGATGATCATTTACTCCTCAGTAAGGAGTAAGCAGTAAGTACACCCAGGAGTGTGCTGGATCTGGACCATAACTTGCAAGAGTTGGTTGTTAAACTTTTCATTGTGAGTATATTCACATTCAAAATTGGCAAAAAATGCAAATAAGGGTTTGGTTTATTATTTTATTGATTGCCTAGATATAATAATGTGATGGCAAAAATGTTAATAATGTAGTGTCATCCATGTGTGTAATACATATTTTTTTAGAATCAATTATTAAATATTTGCCTGCAGACTCCTAAGTACATTACAGCTTTCTCCTCCTGACTAATCCAATAGTATCCAAGGAAGAGGATCAGATCAAAACCTGATATGTGAATACAAAGTGAAATTATATTGAGTTACTTTTCATCTAGTTAATATACACAAAGTGCTACTGGCAGACATTGGGGACACAAAGGTACTGTAGGAAGCATTCTAGGGTGGGTACTGTATTAGAGCTTTTAGCTTTACACTTGAGAAAGAAGAGATTCTTGATCCAGCATAACAATCCCAATGTTAGGCAAGGAGGAGAAAAAGACAGCCAATATCAGCAATATGGCACATATCACAGACCTTGTTTTCAGATCCAGTGTTGCCTGACGAAGGGACTTAGACATGTATCAGTTGACAGGGCAAATGTTGCATACTAGACAAGTAGAAGGAAGAGAAGGCATCAGTGGCAGTGTGCCTATGACCCTTGAGATGAGTTACAGATTCAACTTCAATGTTTGAAGTCCGCAGTTGACAAATAAGGTCAGGCAAATTTGACGAAATAAGAATCTCTAGTTCCTTTGAACCGCTACAGCCTTCAAGTCATCTGATAGAAGAGGAGTCAGTTGTACTCTACTGAAGTTTTAATTTAGGACAGTCCTAGAATTATGTTGTTGAGAAAGGATGCGTACTCAGGAGTTTGCAAAGCTCAAAACAGTTAAGATGTATATATATATATATATATATATATATATATATAATTTCTTACTTTAGGTAAGACAACTTTGGATGAAATGTTATAATAAACAATGGTAACTAATGTTTACAAAGAATTCGCTGTGTGCCATGTGCTGAACGAAGTGTTTCATAATTATCATCTTATTTGGTCCTTACAACAATCCAGGGAGGTAGGTGACTATAATCTCCTTTTTATAGATGCGAAAGTAGAAGCAAACAGAGATTAAATGACTTACCCAGGGTCAAACCCAGTCTGAGGCTGGGTTTGAACTTACGACACTCTGACTCTGGGGACTTAGGTGGCACAGTGGATAGAGCGCTGGACTTAGAATTAGGAAAACTCATCTGTTTGACCTCAGACAGTTACCATCTGTGTAACCCCAGACAAGACGTTTAACCCTGTTTGCCTCAGTTTCTCATTTGCAATGTGAACTGGAAAATGATATGGAAAATCATCTTTGCCAAGAAAATGCCAAATGGAATCATGGGAAGTCAGACATGACTAAAAAACTAGTGAAAAACTTTCTAGCTCTAGAAATAAAATTCTACCCACTGTGCCACTTGGCTGGAAGTTTGAGGGTTCCCTACCTGTGTCCCTTTTGAGGTCTTTGAAGACAATATTTAATAAGCAAAGAAATCAATCACAGGACTTGAGAGAACACAAAACAAGACCACAAAATCTCAAGATACTCCCTCTAGAAGTGAACAAGCCCTGACCTATCAAACAGTCTCACTTGAGCAAGTAAAGTAGTATCTAATGCGGTATTTTTTCAGTATAATTAAAGAGTATAATGCCTGTATTTGAATGTGATTAAAAGGACCTTTCCCACCCATTAATGGGCCTGCTTATTGTGAGAAGCTTGATTAGAGGAGTTGTTTTGTAGGAGGATTCCAAGTAGCTTTTGTTGTTGTTGTTTTTACTATTGATGGTTATGCCCCCTGGCTCTAAAAAGTGTACAAACATTTTGAGGGTGAGGTTTTACTTTGGAGCTTACTAATAGAAGGATTTGTTTGTCCAGAAGAGGAGGCTAGCAAGCTACTAAGGAATACCCTGGCTTTGAGAAATCCAGATATTCCCTCTCTGGTAAAATGTATGTATGTTAATGGCCAAACATTTTGGAAGCATGTCCCTTGACTTTTTATTTTCCTGTATTTTTTTTGAAGTTCAGGGTGCTGACTCCCCTGAAATAAGTGAATGATATATGTGCTTGGTTAAAGGATTGACACGTGCTTGATTAAAGTGTTTACCCCTCAAACAATGCCTTTCTTTTTATGAATGCAGATCTAAAAATCTGTGATATCAGGTCTCCCTGTGCATGTTGGGATGCTTACTGATACAAATAGTGAGGCTGGAGGGATGAGTAAACCAAAAAATAATCACATCACATATTAGAACTATCATAGTGACAGGGAAGATAAAAACAGAAACTGAGAAAAAGAGCCTTATTTCAAAATATCTGCAAACACAGACACAGAGTAAAGCACAACTTGGACATCAGATCAACTAGCATTTTTGTTAGAAATAAAGCAAGGGTTTACTTTTTTTTTTAGTTTAAAATAATTATGCAAGTGAAATGTGAATAGTACAATTAAGAGTTGTAAAAGAAATAAAGTGCTATGGATGAAAGACTTGGATGGAAAATTAAAAGAGTAGCATAAGAGTTACAAATTCTAACATAAGCAACAACATCTTTGAAAACTAGACTAGAAAGAACAAAAGTTAATTAACTTAGGAAAAATAGCATAATCAATAAATTGAAAAATAGCAGCAAATATAAGGTTTCTCATAAAAATGACTGACCTGGAAAGATGAAGGAGGGGTAATTTAAGAATCATTATAGTACCTGAAACCCATAGTTTAAAAAAGAAAAAAAAAAGATCATCCCATTTTACGAAATCTTAAAGGAAAGCTATTCAGATTTCTTATATTCAGAAGCCCATTTGAAAATCTAATGAAATATACCAATAATCTCCTAATCAAACCACACAAAGAAAATTTGAAAAAAAATCATAGTCAAATTCTTGAGTTTTCAGGCCAAAATTAGGATCACAGAGTTTTAGCAGCTACCCCTCTCAAAGGCAAAACATATAGGCTTATGAAAAAGAATAGTTATAATGAAATAGGTGACTTTGAAGAAATTTTGATGAATAAGTCCAGCACTAAGTAGAAATTTTAACATAAACATAAATGAAACATAAAACATGAATAACACAAGACTCAATAGAAATAAATGAAATACAAGGAAATATTTGGGAAAGACTAACTAAGATTGAAATCTTTATGTAATAATCTCTTGAAATGATACAATTATCCCCTCAAAATTCTAATAATGACAGAAATAAGATGGGGATTTGTCTGAGACAGAGGACCTGAGAGTGCTTTTTGTATGTTTTCTTTATCTCAGAAGAAGAAAGGAAAACAAAGAGAATGTGTTAGAGGAAAGAGATTGAGGAAACATGGGAGAAATAATTTCATAAATGCAGGAAAAATTGTGTTCTGATTGTATGAGATAAAGATAAGAGTATATAAACAAGGAGAGTGGAAGAGTCAGCATCATTTGAACACTTGAAAAATCTTTATCAAATTGAATTAAATTTAAAATATGTTTCACCAGTACAAGATAGAGGGTTAAACAGTAGGTGTTCCAAAAACAAAGAAACAAACAAAACAATCTCTAGACTTTAGTGGTAAGCAAGTTCAATATAATTTGTCAGTGTGATGTGGCCACCAAAAACCTTAATTAATCGGATAAAATCTTGAATATTATATTTGGATTTAGAAATCATAGCCTAGGAAGGATATTGATAATCCACTTATGGGGAAGAGGCCAAACAGGATGGTGAAGCACTTTAAAGCTATGTCTTTTGAGGATCAGTTAAAGTAATTGGGCATATTTATCCTGAAGAAAATGAAAGTGGAAGGGAACACACTAGTTATTTTCAATTTTGTTAGGGGTATCAAGGAAGTAATAAATTCATTGTATTTGGTGGAGAAAGAAGTAGAAGCAACAATGGGCAGAAGTTTCAGAAATCAATTTATGCCTTATATGAAATAAACAGAAAAGAGAAAAAAACGGACAATTTCCAACAATTAAAGCTGTCCAAAAGTAAAATGAATTACAACAGACAGTGTTCCTCTCTTTGGAAGCATTCAGTAAGGATCAAAACGACAATTGTCTGATGTTATAGTGGGCATCCTTGATAATTATGGGTGGTATAGACATTAGTTGAAATTCCTTCTCACCCTTAGATTCTATAATTCTTTGAACTGAAGAAATACTGCTACATTTACACTAAAAAAATGCTGATTCAGAGACCTTATTTTTCCAGTCTGTGAATCTGTGGATCCATTTGCTACAGCATCATCAAAATTTCTTTACTTGGGAAAAGACTTGAAAGATCTTCAATCAGAAGATGAAGTGACATCTTTCAATACGTTTAAAAGCAACTATATCGTTCATTGACTTAAAGATCTGCTATGTAATAGAAGAGGAACAGAATATTCTTTAGATGGCTAACTAGTCTCATAACAAATGCTCCCCAGACTCTCTAAGAAGTTTCTACTTTTACAATTCTCCAGTAATAAAAGTTTGTATTTTAACTACTGATCATATAAAATAGCAAACAGCCTTCATAGTCTTCATAGCCCTGCAATGAAAAAAGGGATAAATTGAGAACGTTATCATGTGAACTTACGTTTTTTCTATCTTTCTTTTGTGAGTTTGGAGATAGGAAGTTGGGAAAAAATGCCTTGGGTTAGCATTTCCTCCTAACAGATTTCATTCATTTTACTCAATTTATTTACCTTTTAAAAATATACCATATTAAGATGACAGAGTGACTGGTAATTGCTGTCTCCCTCTGCTTGTTGACCTTAATGAGACCAGACAATCTCTCCCTGGAAAAAATCTGAAATAGTGGGAACAGCAGAAGGGGTAAAAAGAAGCTTAGCCCATGAGGCCAGAAAGATCACTAAGGAGGGTTCCTCTTACTGTGGCGAAGGGGACCACTGCAGGATCAGTTCCCAGATAACCCCCCTTCAACAAAACAGAAGAAGATCCTGAATCCCAAGGGGTGAAGCCAGTAACTACCAACACCAGGAACCCAGGTGTGCCTCAGCACCCCAGGGGAATTGAGAAGACACTAGCACAGACAGGATCACAAATTGCTGAACTTACCTATGCTACAGCTCAGCAGGAGAGACCTCCAGTGTCCAAACCACCCTTCCCACATACTTATGAGCTAGCTCCAGGATAACTGTGGGGGAAGCCAAAAAGACCTCACCTAGGGTTTCCAACACCAGCCAATTTAGCACTAGGTAAGCTGCAATATTCTAGCTTCTAGCTGAAAGAACCAGAGGCCATAACACACAAAGTCTTAAGTTTTAGGCACAAGAACTGTGGGACAGAGTTCCCTGTACCCCAGAGGCAGACATCTACTTTAAAAGTCAGGAGAAGGGTTATTATCATGAGTCAGAAGCAAAGTCAAAAAGCAAAATCATGGAATCTTTCTATGAGGACAAGAACCAAAACACAAATAACAAAGAGGTCATTATTGAGACTGTAATCCCATCTGAAACTTCAGAAGGGAATATGAACTGTACTGAAGCACAAAGAGCCTTCTTGGAAGAGCCCAGGGAGGATTTTAAAATCCAAATTAGAGATATAGAAGAAAAACTGACCAATGGCTTAAAAATATGAAAAAAAGAAATAACAGAAGAATATGAAAGGACGATTGAGCGAATGAAAAAAGAAGTACAAAAACTGACTGGAGAAAAAAAAACTCCTTAAAAGGTATAATAGGACAGATGGAAAAGGAGATGTAAAAGTTAACCAAAGAAAACAATTTAATAAAAAATAGAATCAGACAAGTAGAAGCTAACGAATCTATGAGACATCAAGAATCAATCAAACAGATTCTAAAGAATGAAAAGAGAATAAAATGTAAAATATTTAATTGTAAAAGCAACTCACCTGGAAAAAAGATCCAGGAGAGAAAATCTAAGAATTGTTGGTCCACCATAAAGCCCTGATGAAAAAAAAGAACCTGGAAAATATCATCCAAGAAATCGTCAAGAAAAACACTCCAGAAGTCCTAGACCAAGAGGGCAAAATAGTCATGGAAAGAATCTACCATTCACCTCCCGAATGGGACCCCAATCTAAAAACACCAAGGAACATCATTGCAAAACTTCAAAACTATCAAGTGAAGGATAAAATAGTGCAGCCAAACAGAAAGAAACAATTAAAATATTTAGGAGCTTCAGTAAGGATCACACAAGAACTTGCAGCTTCTACATTAAAAGATCAAAGGAATTGTAATGCAATACTGCATAAAGCAAAGGATCTGGGACCAAGAATTACCCAGCAAAGTTAAGCATATTTCTGCAAGGAGATGGATGTTCAATGAAATGAGGAATTCCTAGATCTTCCTGATGAAGATGCCAGAGCTCAGTAGAAAATCTGATCTTCAAATAAAGGTCTCAAGAGACACATAAAAAGGTAAAAGGAAAAGAAAAGCTTGCTACACAATTTGGGCAAACTGTTTCCATTCATATAAAGGAAGATGATACTTGCTAATCTTAAGAATTGTATATTTATTATGAAATGTAAAAGGGATATACATAGATACAGGGAGTGAGCATAAATTAAATGATGTGAAAATAACAAATGTGATTTAAGGGTGCGAAGGGAATGTAATGGGATATGTAAAAAGAAGGAGGCAGAAATAATAAATTCTATCATAGGAAGAGGCACAAAAATATATTATAGAAGAAAGAGAGAGGAGAGGGATAGATGAGTAGTGTTTGAGAGGCATTCTTATCCCATTGGATCCAAGAAAGGTACAACAAACTCAGTTAAGTACAGAAATGCGTTTGACTATATTCAGTAGGTGGAGAAGGGTAATCATCCTTCTTAGGGGAGGCTAAAAGAGAGGGAATAAGTAGTAGGGAAAAAGGAATTAAAAGGGAGGGGGACTGAAAGAAGAGAGGGAAGACACAGTAGCAGTTCTCAAAAATTAAAACTCTTGTGAAGGGGATGGAAAAAGGGACAAATTAAAACATAAACAAGAAGTAAAGTGATAGAAGAAAAGACAGATAGTAATCATAACTGTAAATGTGAATGGGAAGAAATATCCCATAAAACAGAGTCTGGTGGCAGAATGTATTAAAAAGCATAATGAAACATTTTGTTTTTTAACAAGAAACACATTTGAAATGCGGACATACATACAGGTTAAAGGTAAAAGGTTGGAGTGGAATATTTGGTGCTTCAGCTGATGTAAAAAAAGCAGGGGTAGCAATCCTAATCTCAGACAAAGCAAAAGCAGAAACAGATCCAATCAAAAGAGATAAGGAAGGAAACTAGATACTGTTAAAAGGTGTCATAGACAATAAAGCGATTTCATTACTACACATATATGCTCCAAGTTCTTGAGAAAAAGTTAAGGGAGTTACGGGAAGAAATAGACAGCAAAACTATACTAGTGGGAGACCTCAAACTCCCCCTCTCTGAACCTGATGAATCTAACCTCAAAATAAACAAGAAAGAAGTTAAGGAGGTGAATAGAACTCTGGATAAGGTAGATATGATGGATCCCTGGAGAAAATAAAATGGGGATAGGAAGGAATATATCTTTTTCTCAGTGGTACATGGAACATTGACAAAAATTGACCATGAAAATATGAAGGGAACTAATGAAAAGAATGCTAGGGATGGTGGCCTAGCTCTTCCAGATGTCACATTATTTTATAATCAGCAATTATCGAAACCACTTGACACTGGCCAAGAAACAGAAGTGTAGACCACTATTATGGATTAGGTACTCAAGAGACAGCATACAATGAATATAGCAATCTACTGTTTGATAAACACAAGGACTCCAGCTTCTGGGATAAGAACTCATTGTTTGACAAAAATTGCTAGGAAATCTGGATAACAGGGTGGTGGAAATTATGCATAGAACAGTACATTACACTCTACACAAGAATAAAGTCCAAATGGGTACATCATCGAGGTATAAAGATTGATACTATAAACAAATTAGTGGAGCAAGTAATAGTGTACTTTTCAGATTTATGGAGAAGGGAAGAAATTTTTTTACTAAACAAGAGATAGAAAACATTATGAAGTTCAAAATGGATAATTTTATTACATTAAAATGAAAAGTTTTCACACAACCAAACTCAATGCAACTAAGATTAGGAGGAAACAGAAAACTGGGGAAGAATTTTTGCAACTAGTGTCTGTGATTAATGCCCCAGTTCTAAAACATATAGAGAACTGAGTCAAATATATAAGAATACGAGTCATTCCCCAGTTGATAAATGGTCAAAGGATATGAACAAGCAGTTTTCAGAAGAAGAAATTAAAGATATCTATAGTCATATGAAAACATGCTCTAAATCACTATTGATTAGAGAGATGCAAATCAAAACAACTCTGAGATACCACATGACATCAATAAGATTGGCTAACATGACACAACAAAATGATGATAAATGTTGGAGATGTGGGAGAATTGGAACAGTAATTCATTGAATGATGGAGCTGTGAGCTGATCCAAACCATTCAGGAGAGCAATTTGGAACTATGCCCAAAGGCTACAAAAATGTGCATACCTTTTGAAATAGCAGTACTGCTTCTACTGGGGTATCCCAAAGAGATTATAAAAATGGGAAAGGGTCCCAAATATACAAAAATATTTATAGCAGTTCTCTTTGTGGTGGCCAAAAACTGGAAATCAAGGGGATGCCCATCAGTTGGGGAATGACTGAAAAAACTGTGGTATATGAATATAATGGAATACTATTTTGCTATAAGATATGATGAACAGAAAGACCCCATTAGGGGTGAAAACTCACACTAGGATTTAGGCATACCTCAGTACTCCAGGGGAAATGGAAATAAAATGGGGCAACAGAGATCACCATCCTCTGAGCTTGCTTTTGCCTCAATTCAACTTAGGAGATCTCCCGTGAACAGACCACCCCTCCTCCACACTTAACAAGCTAACCCCTGTGCTGATCAGGGAAACACAAAACAAAAACCTGCTCTTAGCTTTTCAACACAAGTCAGCTCAATGCCAAGTTGCAACTTCTACCTGAAAGAGCCAGAAGCCACAACACGAAATCACCATCATGAACAAGAAAAAGCAAAACAAGCAAGAAAGAAGAAAACATAGAATCTTAATACTGGGACAAAGACCAAAACACAAATTCCAAAGAACTCAGTGCTGAGACTGTACTTCCATGTGAAACTTCAGAAGGGACTAAGAACTGCTCACATGCACAAACAGGTCTCCTGGAAGAGCTGAAGAAGGAAATAGAATAAAAACTGGCCAACAATTTTAAACATATAAAAAAAGAATACACTGATGTGAAAATGAAAATTGAACAAACGGAAAAGGAAGTAAAAAAATTAACTGGAGAAAAAAACTCCTTAAAAGGAACAATTAGACAGATGGAAAAGGAGATGAGAAGTTAACTGAAGAAAACAATTTAATAAAGATTAGAATTGGGAACATAGAAACTAATGCGTCTATGAGACAGCAAGAATCAGTCAAACAGAATCTAAAGAATGAAAAGAGAAGAAAATGTAAAATATCTAATGGGAAAAATAACTGACCTGGAAAAGAGATTCAGGAGAGAAAATTTAAAAATTATTGGACGGCCAGAAAACCACAATGAAAAAAGAGTCAGGACAACAACTTCCAGGAAATCATCAAGGAAAACTGCCCAGAAATGTTAGATCCAGAGGGTAAAATAGTCATCAAAACAATGCACCATTCACCGGCTGAAAGGGATCCCCAACTCAAAATCCCAAGAAATGTTGTTGCCAAATGTCAGAACTATCAAGTGAAGGAGAAAATACTACAAGCAGTCAGAAAGAAACGATTCAAATATCAAGAATCTACAGTCAGGATCACACAGAAACTTGCAGCTTCTACATGAAAAGACTGAAGGAGAAGGAGCCAATATGGCGGAGCAGAGAGATTCACATATGCTAGCTCCGAACCCATAGCTCATAAAATACCTGTAAGGAGGAACTCCAAACAAATTCTGGAGCAGTGAAAGCTGCACAACTATGGAGTGGAGGAGATTTTTGTCCCAGAGACACCTGAAAAACCAACACCGAAGGTCAATCCCACACCAGACCCAGAGCAGGGCCCAGCTCTGCCTTGGCTGTGCCACACCAAGAGGACCAGATCTGAGAAGGCTTCAGGGACAGAATCTCCAGCGGCCATGCAGTCCCATCCACCCACAGACACCAAAGGTTAGTGAAAGAAAGTGTTTGGTGGGCCAAGAGGGGAATGGGGTGTCTCCATAGCTGAGACCCCCTCAGGAGGCAGCAGTAAAGGCAGCAGTGGACAGGGGCTCCCAAAGCAAGCAGGGGCTTGGATCCATTGTTGAAGGTCTCCAAATAAACACAATGAGGGAACTGAGTGCTGTGAGGCAGGCCTGCCCTCACCTGAACAGCTAAACATAATCTCACACTGAATAGCAGCCATGCCCCCAACTGAGCACCTGAATTTAACCTTACATTGAATAGCAGCCCTGGTCTCGCCAAAAGCCCTGAGGCTGGGAAGCAGTATTTGAATCTCAGACCCCAAGGACTAGCTGGGTGGATCTGGAGACGAGGTGGGTGTGGAAAGGAATCTTAGAAGTCAAGTAACTGGCTAGGAAAATGCCCAGAAAAAGGGAAAAAAAATAAGACCAGAGAAGGGTACTTTCTTGGGGAACAGAAATTTCCTTCTTTCCTTTTGGATGAGGAAGAACAATGTTTACCACCAGAGAACGACATAGAAGTCAAGGCTTTGGTATCCCAAACATACGAAATAAATATTCAATGGGCTCAGGCCATGGAAGAGCTCAAAAAGGATTTTGAAAATCAACTTAGAGAGGTGGAGGAAAAGCTGGAAAGAGAAATGAGAGAGATGCAAGAAAAGCATGAAAAACTGGTCAACACCTTGCTAAAGGAGACCCAAAAAAATGCTGAAGAAAATAACACCTTGAAAAATAGATAAACTCAATTGGCAAAAGAGATTCAAAAAGCCAAGGAGGAGAAGAATGCTTTCAAAAGCAGAATTAGACAAATGGAAAAGGAGGTTCAAAAGCTCATTGAAAAAAATAGTTCTTTCAAAATTAGAATGGAACAGATGGAGGCTAATGACTTTATGAGAAACCAAGACATCATGAAACAAAACCAAAAGAATGACAAAATG
>CM053773.1:71918859-71945776 GCA_028658325.1 Potorous gilbertii
GGGGTAAAGGTAAAATCTTTGGTCAGTAGAGAATATTAGGGCACGAAGACAAATTCTTTAGTTATTTTCACTTGAGTACCATTCAAAATCTACCCCATAACTTTGAACATAGCAAACAGCTCTGTCCAGGGCCCTCTTTCACTCTCTGAATTTTGGTAATTCCACCGACTTCAACAGATTTTGTTATCAACTTGCTACAAATGACTCAGATCTATATGTCTGACCCTGGTTTCTTTCTTGATCACTTGTGCTGAACAAATTGGTCATTTCCAACTAGAAGTCCCATAGCATCTAATATCAATATCCTGAAGATAACTTACTTGCCCCTCATACTTCTTATCTTTTAATTTCCTTGCCTTTTCTCTGTAGGACACTTTGATCCTTGCGGTCATTCTTTTGGAATCATTCACCCTTCACTTCTAGTAGCAAGTCTTTGCTGATTGCATCTCTAGAAGCACTCACATCCATCCCCTCTCAAACCACAGGCTCAAAACCTCTAATTCCAGAACCTTATCACTTCTAGTGTCAACTATTAGGATAGTATCCTAATTGTTTTTCTTGCCTCCAGTCTTTATTTTATCAAATTCATTTTTCACAAAGTGGTCAAATCAATAGTGCTAAAGCACAGGTTGGACACTATGATTCTTCAAAGAGCACCATTATCTCTTCTTTCTCTATGATTACTTTCAAAGTCTTCTACTGGCTTTAAAGACAATCTCAATCTAACCATGATCTACCTTCTTTTTATTTTTTTATTATAGACTTTTTATTACAAACTACTCTAATTCATATATTTCCTATTCCAGGCAAAGTAGACTACTCAGTTTTCCTTAAGCTACACTCCCCATCTCCTGCCTCTACATCAATATAGGTTATCCATCCCTGAAGGCATTCTGTCACTATTGCCTTGGAGAATCCTGATCTTTCTCCAAGGTTCAAATCAAATGCCACTCCTTATCCTCTTTCATCTGTCCAGTTGATTATTCACTTCTTCCCATGCAAAGCTGAATTGTATTTTTTTTTAAATATTTTGTTATGTTTTTTACTTGGTTTAACCCAATAAAATGCAATCATAGACTGTTTCAATTTTTTTCATGGCACTGAGCCTAGCACAGTGATTAAGAAATGCTTTTCAAATGAGAAAAATCAAGAATCAATCTTTTCTTTTGTTTGGAATTTTTATAGGACATTTTCCATGAGGCTGGTTGAATGTTGTAGGTGATCATAAATCTTTCTATTTTACACTTGTTCTGATATCAGTACTAAGTGAATCACTAAACAAAGTTATCTCCACAGTCTTGTAAATGTTTCCACAGTATGTATGAGAAGCTTTTTGTCTAAAGAGAAACTTCAAGGCTTCATTTTGTTCTTTAGAGGCAAATCATAGAATTGCCAGACTTCAAAGTCTGAAGGAATGTCAGAGATTATTCAATCCACATCACATGACAATAGAATTTCCTTCTACAACATTTTTGAAAAGTCCTCTTCCACTCTTTAATTTAGGACTGACAGTGAAGGGGAGCCCCTTAGTTCCCAAGTTGCCATTCCATATTGCTATAGCTTGAATCTTTAAGAAGTTTTCACCTATAAAGGACAAGAATTTCATTGGTATAATGAACTCTTTTGTGAGGAAACTGTCTACCAGTGCAGGCTGACTTATAATTTTAGGGAATTTCCTAGAGCCATGAATGTTTAAATGACTTGCTCAGGATTACACAGTCAATATGTGTCAAAGGTACATCTTGAACCTCCATCTTTCTGGCTTCCTGGATAGCTTTCTATCACTTAGTCATGCTGCTTCTCATTATTTTACTTACATCAATTTAACATCTGTAATTTTTACCCAATCATTTTCTTACATCAATTATGTGAGGCTTAGCAGAATAAGTCCATACAGCAAACTCATAAATTTGAAGTCATCTATCATTTCACTACTTCAAAATTGACTATAGGATTGTTGTGATCCACAATTGAAAAAAAAATAGATGCCATATTTTCTGAAAATAAAAGTGATATAGTTCAATCACCATCACCATGATCACCATTATCACAATCATCACTTGTAATCATAGCAGTTGTATGGTTGTTGGCAGTAGTTATTGTAGTAACAGTGACAAGAAATTGTTTTTGTTTTTTATGACATATTTCTGAGAATCATCTTCCTCCTCATGTGGAATATTTATAAATGTGCATATATCATATGGATCTCTACTTCTCCCTCTACCTCTGTCTGTGTCTCTCCTCTTTCTCCTGCTTTTCTCTTTCTCTTTCTTTCACTTTCTTCTACGTCTTTCCCTCTATGTTCATATCTGTTTATCTTCATGTTTATCTCTGTGTCTATCTACCCGGTGTCTATCAGCTTCTATCTCTTTGTCTCTGTCTCTGACTCTGTAGATCTGTCTTAGTATGCCTGTCTGTCTGTTTCTGTATCTCTGTCTCTGTTTATGAATGTTTCTGCCTCTGCCTCTTTTTCTGTGCCTCTGACTTTCTGCGTTTCTCTCTCTCTTACTCTCTGTATCTCCTACTTTGTTTGCTACATGATCATGATCAGGAAATCACAAGGAATTTCATAATAAAAAAGAACTTCACAAAAGAGAATTTGCTTTTCTGAGCCTTACTTTGATGTTTTCTAATTTAAAATTAAGTTAAATAAGTTTTATATATATATATGTATATATATATATACATACATACATATATATATTTATATATATGTATTAGTCTTATGGAATTTGAAGGTGATACAAACCTTAGAGGGAGAGCTAAGATATTGTAAAGAAAAGTTATGATCCATTAAAAGATCTTGATCAGCTTTAAAAATATAAGCTTAATCTACTAGGATGGAATTTCATATCACAATAAGTGTTCCTCCCAAATGTAGATAGAAATAGGAGAAAAAAATGGAATATGAAGGGAGAGAGAGAGGGTGAGAGAAAGGTGTGATACACATAAAGAAAGATAGAGACAGATGGAGACAAATAGACACATAGAGAAAGAGACAGTAACACACAGAGAGACACTGACAGACACAGAGATTCTAAATCTGGTACTTTCCTCCACCAAAAACTAGAGACAAGAAGAGACTTGGTGACTTTCTGAATTTTAGAGAGTAAGTAAGTCTAGAATTCAGGACTCTTTACTGGAATATGAAAGAATGCATTTTCTACATGGTGGTAAATCCTGAAATGTGTCTGAACCTTCTGGATTTAAAAGTTCCCATGCTAGGTGTGATAGAATTAAGTCTTTGTAATCATAGAAAATATTAGCTCCAAAAGGGTAACATTGTTGTGAATATTTTACATACTACCATAAAATTCAGAATGTTGCTACTTGAGGTTCTTCTTGATCTGAAGCTCTTCACAGAAGATTTTTGCTATTCAGAGCTTCCCAGGGAGAATAGTGGAACCAACACTGGGTCTGATATCAAAGGATCAAGGTTCACATCTTGTCTCTGATTCTCCCTGTTTTACTTAATCTCTTAGCCTCAGTTTTCTCATTTGTAAAATGAAGAGATTGGTCTAGATCTTGACAGGGATGGTTGAATCAGGGAACATGTGGTGGCCTTCTAATTCCTGAGTATGGTCTTTTGACTAAGTGCAAGTTTTATAATATAAAGCCTTTTATTAAGAGGATTTTTTTTCTGTGAAGTTTGGATTCAGTCAAAGGGTTGCACTTGAGGACCTAGAGGGTCACATATGGACTTGAGGCCACAGGTTCACCACTTCTGCTCTAGATGGCCTCTGTGCATATTTTTGTCTCTAGATCTATGATTCTCTGAACCTATTGTTTAAAAGCTCCTCCTATTGAGAAAAGAAGAAAACAGAGTCCCTTATTATCACCTGTGGTTCCTAAGAGATGAATGAGAACATGCAATCCTACCTCTATTTCCTCACTTTAAAAGATACTCATAATACAATGGTGGGAGCAGTGAATTTGAACTTCATTTGGTACCTGAGTATTCTCATTCAACATGTACTATCACTTGGAAGCCTGAAAATAAGGGGCCACTAAGAGTGCACTATCTTGAGGTCTACTGGATGCTTAGCAAGAAATATCCTGAGTAAATACATAATGATGGACTCTTCTTCCCTTGACTTTTTTCTATTCTATTAAAAGTACCTATTGTATTTGTATGTCCATGACAGACAAGTTCAGTGAAGGTAAGACAGATCATAAAATACATTCTTGAAAGATATTAATATTATCTGACATTTCACTAACACTTTATTTGTGAAATGTTTTAAAAGAATTATTTCATTTGAGTCTTATAGCAATACCATGAGGTAAATATGTTCACATTTTATGAAGAGGAAACATAGAACCACTAGGGCCAAGTGCCTTGCTTATGGACACATGGCTAGTAAATTCTGTATAACAAGGTCAGAATTTGAAATAAAGTCTTCCTGATTCAAAGTCTAGCCCTCTATCTACTAACATGGCATAGCAATACAGTAACTACAAAACATCCTTTTCCAAGAATCTTGTGGTGCAGTCTCCTACAAATAAACTCAATACCACTGGGAATAATAGACACAAACTTGGATGAAGTTCCATGGTGATGAAGAATGTGACAAAAGCAACAGCTACTTCCAGTACCACAGGCTCTAATGTATTTGCTCATGGATTCATCTCCATAGTATAGATCTGATATGCCAGGACTAATTCTCTCTTGCATCAACAATCCACAATCTTCACTTCTATTGGAGGGTTGTGCTCTTTGAAACAACTTCTTCCAAGTAATGCCACTCCATATGTGTATTTGTGTGTGTGAGAGAGAGAGAAACAGAGGGAGAGATAGAAGAAGAGAGTGTATCTCCGTTCTTAACTTAGACATATTTGAGTTTATAATCTTTGATCTGATAGAAGAACAGATACTACGTCTACTGAGACATCATGGCCAGTGGTTGTGGGGATGGAGAAAAATCTTGTGCTTAATTTTATTTAAAAGTCCTGTTTGAAAAATCATGGTGATATATTTAAAATGACAAATTATTTTTTGCATTTTTTGTTGTTCCAAATAAAAAGTGAAGTGTATCAGCCCTGGACCTAGTCCTCTGGTGGGAATATTTTAAGTCTAAGTATTTATTCGAAACAATTGAACAAGTGGCAGACTTCTGCCTCCTGGTTAGATTTGCCCTGCTTTTCCTTTGCTTGGTTAACAGCCAAGTGTATGACTTTGAAATAACCTCCATTTCCAGCCTATAACTCCACATCTCACCCATAATTTTTCCCACTGCAGCCATTCCTTTGAATGGACACTTTCAGCAGAGTGATTATCATATACAGTACTGCTCATAAGACACATTATTTAGGTACTGGCCAGTGCTGTCCTTTCTTTAAAGTAAAATCTTATGAAGGTTTTTCCCCCACTCTTTTATCACTTAAAAGTGAACTGAGTTTAATGTTCTACCAAAGCATTAAAGAAACTTTTATAAAACACAGAATTGTGGGGGCATATACTATAGAATTTTCAATGGTTCTTTGGTTCCTTAGGTGACCCTGTCTGAATCTGTCTATTCTCTTAACATCTTAGGACATGTACAGTCTATCTGAAAATGTGTGAAAGCAATGTCTCTATTCTAAAGTAGAACAGAGTCCTTAAAAGTTTATGAAAGTTTGATGAAATCACAAGCTTGGACTAGACCATGAAAGCCCTTTAAGTGAAAAAATGGGAGCCACTTCATTTGCAAAAACCCATAGGGACACATTGCAGGGCATAAGACCATTTGCTACTTGTTTATACTTCCTCCTGTATATAAATATGATACTTTTTTAGTCATTTCTCTTGCATTTGTCTAGAATCTCCCTGCATCCTCATGCCAAAGATATTTCTCCTGAGCAATAAAAGTTTTAGCATAGTGTTGGGCAGAGTAGATGCCTCAAGATGCTTTATAAGCTGAATAGACTTAAATGAACAACTTTCTAAGGGAGGCTGTGATGATAGGTATAGGTCAATATTTCTTAAAGTCTGTTCTGCAAGACCCTGATGTTCCACAAAAATGTGAAAAGCAACTCTGTAAAGAGGAGGGAAAATGATGCTATTACAAGTTTTCCTCTACAAATGGAGAAGTTTTGAATGTTGTGGATAAGTTCACTTACCTTGGTAGTATACATTCCAGGGTTCTACATAATGATAATGAAGTTGATGCCTGCATTGCCAAAGCTAGCACAGTGTTTGGGAGGTTCAGAAGAAAAGCTTTGGAGAGAAGAGGTATTAGACTGATTACCAAACTGAAGGCCTACAGAGCTGTTGTGCAGGCCTCATTGTTGTATGCCTGTGAAACATGGACAGTCTACCACTCCATGCCAAGAAACTGAATCACTTCCATTTGAACTTTCTTAGGAAGATTCTGAGGATCACTTAGCAGAATAAGATACCAGACACTGAAGTCCTTGTTCCAGCTGAACTGCTAGGTATTCAAACTATGTTTCAGAGAGTGCAACTCCAATGTGATGGCCATGTTGTTGGAATGCAAAATGTATGCTTGCCAAAAAGACTATTTTATGGAGAACTCATATGGGGTGGGCAAACACATGGTGGCCAGAAGAAGCAATACAAGAACACTCTCAAGGTCTCTCTTAAGAATTTTGCATTTGACTATGCAACATGGGAGACAATGACACAGGACCTCTCAGCATGGTGTGTCCACATCAGAAAGGGTGTTTTGCTCTATGAACAAAGCAGAACTGAGACAGCCCAAAGTAAATGTAGCCCAAAGTAAATTTGGCGTACCCACCCCAAATATTCACATGGATTATCTGTGCCCACCCAGTGGTAGAGCATTCTGAGCTCATATTGGTCTGATCAGCAGCAGTCACACACACTGAAATTTCATTTTATTATAGTGATGTCATTTTGGTCCTCTTCAAGAATGAAAGATAACAACCAATCAATCAAACAAATAATTAAATAAAAAAACATAACAAATAAACTGAATTATGTGGTACGGGGGAAAGTATGCTAAATTTTGCCAATTTTTATTGAGTGATCTTGGGCAAATGATGTCACATATCTATGTCTGCTTGCGTATCTGGCAAGTAGGTTGGCTGGTCTACATTACCTCAATGGTCCTTTCCAACCTAAATCCATCATCTATGAAACTATCATATTTGTTCCCAAATTTCAACATCTCTCCTTTATCTCAGTGGAAAATCACACCCTTAGTCCAGTATCTCCACTCTCAGACCAATTTTTATGTGTGTGAAAAGTGTAGTTGGAGCCCCAAAATGCTTATGTTCAAATTTTAGGATAAGAAATCCTTATGCACAGGCATTTGCTAAATAGAATTGATTAAATCTGTCATGAAGGGATAGTAGTAATAAATGGATAGTTTTTCTAGAGTCTTCAGCTCTTTTTTTTGACTATTTGACTCTTCCTGTCAGGAGGAAGGAAATAAACATTTATTCAATGCCCGTAATTTGATAGGAACTCTGATCCAAAAACAGGGTGAAGTCAGCAAGTGTGAGAGTGCGGCCTTGGCATTAATAATACTAGGAGTTGATGATTGGCCATTCTTTTTTTTTCCCAATAAAAATAGAAAAAATATTTTCTATTAGAATTTTTCAGTCAAATTAAGCCAATTCTCCCTCCCAACACTGCTCTATCCCTAGGTCTTTGGACCCTAGTCTCCAACTATGGTTCTCAGGGCTTTTCTCTGCTAAGCTACTGACCCTTGTTGCTGTTCCCAGTTTCCTTCTTCCTTGAAGAAAATGCCTGGTGCTATATTTCAGGCTACATGATGGCTAAAGTGATCTCTCATCATATCCTGGTTCTGTTTCCCAAACTCAGTAACTATCTTCTTATGGGTCCCCAAAGTTGTTTCATTCCATATGGCATCCAGCACTTTACTGCCACGCTGACAACTACAGACCAGAGCCACATAGTGTCCGTTGAGAAGCCATAAGATTTTGTGACACCAATTTTCTGGTCAGTACAGCATCCAGGACATGGGAACCAGAGGGCCTTTGGGCGAGATCTAAAAGCTGTGGTCAGATTTTGAAGCAAAGTTCCCATGGTTGAGAAGTACAGCAGGTTCTGAAGCCACCGTGTCCCAGGAACAGTCAAGTCCTTCAGGGGATGGTTACAGCTATGTCTAACTTGTATTCAGAAGGTACATTCTCCTCCTCTAGTCCATAGTCCAGCTCATAGACTGTGAGGGAACCAAAAAGGGGTACACTTGCCACCTGACAGGATAGGAGTTCTGCACAGCTGAATGCCTCCAGCAGAAACTGCAGAATCTGGGCCTGGTGAGTCCCAGCTCTATGCCAAGCACCCATCAAAGCATGACACAATTCCTCAAACACTTGGGACAGGAACTGGTGGGGAAGAGTGGTAATAGCATCAAATAAATGCTTCAAGTTGAAATCAGCAATTGGATGGGCAGCTAGTATCTGCAGTTGTCCCTGGAAGTAATCCTAAAAGAGGCCCTGTAGCTGTAGAGTTTCTGACACCAGGAATATCTGTTCTGGTAGTTTCGAGCTTATCTGGTTCTGTAGGAATAGCAACAGAGGTCTGCCATAGGCTACAAAGATCTGAGTACTCAGGTATTTCATCACAGAATTACAAAGATGGTCACAAGCCTTGGGAAGTTTCCAAACTGGTGCCTGTAGGCCACTTGGAGTCAGAAACTAGAGACCTTGTCAGTGATGAACACAGATTTATCCTTCAGAAAACAGGAACTCAAGTCTTATAAGAAGCTCAAGAAGATATCAGGAACCTCGAAACTGAATAGCTTCTGTCCTGAACTGGGGCCCCCTGGCCATCAAGTAATAAGGTCCTTGGGGTTTGCTTATCTCAGACTCCAAGATTGTCTTTCCTAACACCTGTATCAGAGTCCTGACCATGAAGCTGACATGAGTATTTTCAATGTAGAGGACTAAGGCATCATGAACACCTGATACAAGGTTCATCACCAGCTCCTCCAGAGTCTCAGGGTCTCCATCCTTTACATTTACATCCACCTTCTTAGCAAGAGCCTCTTGAAATCAGAGCAGCTGCAGCATCACACTTTCCAACATGTTGGTCCCACTTCTGGTGACAAGTCATGGAGTGCCAGTGAGGTAAGAGAGCATAGCAGTAGCCTCTCGGCGCTGGAGGATAATAGTTACTGCAGCATCCCACTGCCTGCCCAGTCTGTGACCAGGGTTATGGCCTGCATCTCTAATTCCTTCAGCACATTGTGTATCAAAAACTCATTCTCCTCTCCAGTCTCCAGAAGTCTCCTTTACTGCCTCCAGGGCCTGGTGAATGCAGGTCAGGAACTCAAGGGCCTCACAAGGTTGAGGGTCAGCAGCTCACTGAGGGTGAAGGTCCGGACCCTGCTCTGACTGTGCCTGGCCCAGGCCATCCCTTTCAGGCTTCTAAAGGTTGACCTTTCTAAGTTATTGTGGTAGGTGCACTGTCCTCTAAAACCTAATCAATTCATAGCATTACTAGGAAGAAGGAGAAGTGGATTCTATTTTAACTCAGTTGCTTGTGATTTATCACTATCTATAATCATAAGTGCTTGGCTTTCTGAGTCATTGTTCTAGACCAAAGAATATGTTCATTTTATTATTTGATGGATGTTGAGGAAATGCAGGATCTCTGAGCTATTTGTCAGATATTTAAGATTCTCCCTTCACCAGCAAGGGGCCACAGTGGATAGAGTTCAGAACTTTGAATCTGTAAAACCTGAGTTCAGATTTGCCTTCAGATACTTACTAGTTGTGTGACCCCAGGCAAGTCATTTAATCCTATTTAGTTTAGTTACTTCACTGGTAAAATGAGCCAGAGAAGGAAATGGCAAGCCATTCTAATATCTTTTTATAATAAAATCTCCTGAAAGGGTCACAAAGAGTCAGACATGGTGGAAAACAACTGAAAATAGTAGTGGTGGTGAAGCTACGCAGAGCAGGGTCGTAATGATGATAAAATTTTATACAAGGAGTGAAGTCGCTTTGAAATGACTAGGCTAAGAGCTCTCTTTAAATGGAGGATAGAACAACACAAGAAATGCTGGCAAAGCCTCCAAAACCCATTATAGATGGGACCTACAATATTTGGAGTGTCTTAAAACTCAGTTATGAGGGTCAGAAACAAACAGGGCTCATAATAAATCATGGTTTTTTAAGGGTTAGGGATCAATTTGGAGTCTTGCCACTCCATTATCTATAGGCATGAACTGATGCATGTTGAGTATATGTCATATATTATGCCCCACTAACTGCACTAGACTTTGTCCACTATGATTCCCATTGGGAGGGCTAAAAGTTTATTAAAGAATCCACAAGTTTGGCTGTGACTAAAACTAGGACTCAACATACACACATTTTGCTAGATCAGTTGTAAGATTTACCCAAACATTTAGCTCCCAGAAATGCAGTCAATTTGTTTCTTTCCATTACACCTACCTCTAATGGACACATATACAAATTGGGATGTCAAACGGCATAAATCAAAGAGTCAACTTGGGTTTGTACTTGGATTTCTACAAAGTGCCAAGGTTCAAAATACTGATGTAAGTGTACTGGTTGCTAGAGTAAGCATCAGAGCCACAAAGTCAGGATTTGATCACAAAGCTGATGAACAAGAAACAAGAGAGCATCTCTAAAGTAATATCTGATTTGTTTATTTTTGCTGTCCAGACAACAAAGTGAGTGATAGAAAAAATGTTAATGTAGATTAAACTTAACAGCATGATGGTTTTATATACATATGTGTATATATTATATATATATATATATATGCATATCTATACCTACATCTATCTATCTATATACATATATGTATATATTTTTTCCCAGAGAGCTAACTGTTAAACATTTGCTATCACATCCATGGCAAAATTCATTATTTTCCAGAGCAAGCAGTTTCTATTTTTGCATGGCTCTCTATGGAATTTTGTCATACTTCTTGTTTTCTTATCTAGTCCTCTTTATTCTATTGTCAGGGTTCTATCGGAAGAAGTATAATCCCTCTCTCATGTGCCAGCCCTTCAAATATATGGAGTTAATTATCATGTAACTTACGGATTCTCTTAAATTTTCTTTTTTTCTCCAAACTAAATATTCAGTTCCTTGAAGTTATCATCCTCATAAACCTCCTTTGTTGGTCATCTTATCTGGGCACATTTCATCTTGTCAATGTTCTTCCTAAAATGTGGCAACTACTAGTGCATAAAATAACTTATAATTGACTGGAATAGGATGGAATACAGCCAACACAATTTCCTCCTTCATTCAAAGCATTATACTTTTCTTAGCATGGCTTAAATTTTCATTAACTTTTTCAGCTTATTTATAGTCAATAAATGTGAACAATCACATTGAGCTTGAGATCCACTAAAACAAAGGGATAGTTATTTGTTGTTTTGATTTAGGACTTATTCAATATTACATTTCTTCATTGATTTTAGTCATAGAACTAGAAAAGAGGATTTTGAAATCCTCTGGTGCAGTCCTTTCATTTTCCAGTGAAGAAAGAGGCCTAGGGAAATTAAATGACTTGCCTAAAACCACACAGGGAGTTAGTAGTATGGTCAGGATTCAAATCATAATGCAACAGTGCCAGTCCTTGCTTCTCTTCACTCTGACATAATAGCAAGAAAGTAAAACTCAAAAGTAATCAAATCTTAGGAAAATCATCTTTTCAGTCATTCAACCATCAACTCAATCCGAAACACTGAAAATATCAGTTTGTGAAATTCATTGCAGCCATCTCAGTTCTAAATCATCAAAAATAAAAATCTTAGGTATGAAACTGCCCTGGGTCTTAGTTTATAAATGTTCTCCCTATAAATTAGATCTTAGTTTCTTGAATCTTCATGAGAATTGATTAACACCAAGATGTATTCGTTTGTTTTTTCTAACAGCTAATATATAAAAGTGGTTCTCCAAGTGAGCTAATGATAACAACAGTGGACATTTACGGAGATCTTTTGAGATTAGTACAGCACTTTGCATATATTATCTCTTTAGATGCTTTCAATAACAGTGTGAGATAATTACAGTATAGTCATTTCTATTGGGTCCAATTCTTCATGATCCCATATCTGGTTTTCTTGGCAAGGATATTGTGGTTTGCATTTTTTTCTCCCACTCACTTTATAGATGATGGAATTGAGGCAAACAGGGTTAAGTGTCTCTCTTAGGGTCACAGAGCTAGTAAGAGATTGAGGCCAGATTTGAACTTACTGTGCCACCTAACTTCCCTGAGAAAAGTATTAAAGGTATCATTATCCTTATGTTAGAACTGAGGATGTTGAGTCTCACAAAGGTGAAATACATTGTCTGGCATTTCACAGGAAAATGCTAAAACTAGCATTTTAACCTAGATTTTTTGACTCCAAGTCCAGTACTATTTCCACTGCTCTACAATGTCTTTCATTCAAATAAATAATATTTATCAAAAGGTCTCTTTGTAAATACATGACTTTTCACTCTATTGACCTAAATTGTATTTAATTAGACACGGGTCTTTTGATTCTCAAAACCCATTTAAAATATCTGTGTAAAACCCAAAGCTGCTAAATAGAATTTGCTTAATGCATTTATAACATGTATAGATAGATTGGTGATTTCTAGAATTAATTCTGTTTCATGGGAACCAATTACAATTTGTCTGTGCTTTTATACAAAGGAGAGGCTTTAATAGTATATGAAACAATTTTTAGGAGTTACAAATAATAAATACTCTAATTAAAGGAAAAAAGATTCCTTGGGGAATCTGAAAATGAATATTAAGGAATAGACTCTACCCCAAGAAAAACTTCTAATTATGGTTTAATAAGAAATCTATGATATTATGAAAGGTAGCTGTCCCTTTATTTTCATTACATTGGATCATTAGGCATATCATAAAATAATAAGTTAAGGTACAATTTAAAGAAATCTGACAACTTGAACATTTCCATTTGGATATGTCAATCATATTGATCAATCAAACATATTTCATGTTGTGGAATTCTTGTCTATATATACCATTATTTAAAAAATAATATGAGTCTAATGAGAAGCCTTTTTCAAAAGCAACTTAGTCTGATGCTTAGGTTGATGATGCAAAATATTCTTTCTCTTACTCTATAGAATTTAAAGGGGCTCAAGGGCCCAGCTTCCCTTCATTGTACTGTCTCCTTCTGTCAAAATTGAAATTTCCATGCCATTCAAATGATTCCCTGGGATTAAATATGGTGTCATACAGTAAGCATTTATTAAATGCTTATTGTGTTTCAGTAATTATAATAAATAATATATACAAAAAGGGTTAAAGGACAACACTTACCCTCAAGAAGCTTGCAATCTAAGGGGAATAATGACTCTTGAAAGTCACTGTTGGAAGTCCCATATGTTATCTGAAAAATACAAAGAAAAGTGTCAGAACAAAAACTGGGTTTGTTTTTCTTGATGTCTTATTTTTAATCATTTGTAAGGGTATATCAGGAAATATCTAGAATTTCAATGTATTGGAAAAGTTATTTGTATATATAAAATAAGGTGGAAATAAATTTATCTAATAAAAATAAATTATCTCCCAAAGGTATTTAAAATGATAAGTCTGGTTATATCTAAAATATTTATGAATACATTGGCATTTTATATGACTCTACTTATTAATAATGGCAAATTTGACTTTATCCAGAGGATGATCGACAAGGTGGTAAGGGATCTTGCAGGAGCACATATGAAAAAGAGAGTAGATAGATGTTTAGCCTAAAGAAGGGAAAAGTCAATAGAATCATGGTAATGGTGTACGTTGAAAGGCCATCATGAGGAGGATGAGATGATGAAGATAGAGAATGTAGAATTAAAGGGAGAATGAAGCTGAAGGTATGGGAATAAGAGCTATAAGATATATTTTATCTCAATATATAGTTAACTTTTTTATAAAGCAAACAAGAATGTCTACAATGAAATAGACCGCATAAATAAGTGAACTCTCTATCAGAAGAACTCGTCACAGAATCTTAAAAGAACATTAGAGTTAGAAAGAATAGTACATGCATAAAATTTATAGTAGACTCATAAAAATGGTCAGTGAGCTTCTATTAGAAATTCAAATAACAAGAGACTCACTACATCACAAAGATTATTTCCTTGATTTGAGTTAGAATTTCCACAAGGGTATTATTATTCTGAAAGTGGTTGTTCTTTGAATCTATTGTGGAGACACAACCTCATATTTAATACTTAATACTCAACAAACATTTATTAATGACATGACAACAACTGGGATGAAAAGCCCAAACATAGTGATTCATGTTCTCAAGTAGCTTACGTTCTACAGGAAAACATGTCTTTAACTTCCTCTTATTACATTATGTTGTATATGTATGCATGTATATCCTTTTTATTTTTTCCCCAAGTCCCCTTCCTCTGCCTTCTTAAATATCCTCCCTCCCTTCTATCTGATGAAGTTTTCTTTCCATGTGCTTGATTTTATTTGAAAATCATTTCAAAATCTTCTTTCTATAGAAAGATTATCTTTCCTAAGTTGAGTCAACCAAGTTTTGAAATATGGCAGCTAACCATATGTAACTCACAATCCACTCCCAATAAAACTAAAAATAATAATGAAAAGTTCTGTCAAAACACTACCAAGAAAGGCTTGTGATTGCTCATTTTATTACATTAAAACATAAACTCTTAGACAGAAAAGAATATGTCATCGAAAATTAAGCCTAATGCTTAGCACATGGTGAGTGCTCGACAAATATTCATTTATTCAATCAATCAATCATTTTGTGTTGCTCTTTATTAAGGTTTTAGAAGTAATTCAGTTTTTCCTAGTCTGAATTGGAAAAATTATAAATGCCAATTGCATCATATAGATTCTTTAGAAAAGCCTGCTATTATAGTGTCAATCATCATCATAGAATTGTTATACAAATCTGATATATTATTGATTTAGCAGCTAGTTCATTTCCTTATCAAGAGAGAGTCTGTCCATAGCAATATATTTAAGTTGAAAGGAAGTTGAGGAATACAACTGAAATTCTGAGAGCCATCCATTTTCCAAATAATTCAGTCTGATGTAGGATATATTTGGGACTGAATAAATAAACAAAAAGTAAACAAACAAATTGATACTAATGATAATTCAAAGTTTTATAACAAATTAAGCTATAAAAGCAAAAAGTCTAATACATAAAAGAGATCACACATGTCCTCCAGCAACTTCTCAGTGTTTTGCAGATTAACTCCAAAAGTCTCCCTCTCTCTCTGTATACATACACACACACACACACACACACACACACACACACACACACACACACACACACACATACACATGTACCTAATTCTTTGGATTGGCAAGTTAACTTAAATATGTATTTGTAAAAATGCTAAGAAACATAACTTTTGTTTTAGTATATTAAAATGGCAAAAATATATAGTATAGAACTAAAAGTCTATTTTTCTATGATAAATGACAAATATTTTCTGAGGTACCTGTAGTGAAAGTTATTTGCCCAAAAGCATATATATAATTAATTACTTTAAATATTAAATTTCATATATATGTTTGTGTGTGTGTTCATTTATGTATGTGTATATAGGTGTGAATTTTCATATCTATATTTATATTTTTATCTATATCTCTATGCATGGTTTTTTGTTTGCTAATGATTGTGCACTCAATGCAAATACATGGAATCATTGATTTCAATTGGAGAGGTTTTGAATGCTGTGGAGAAGTTCACTTACCTTGCTAGTGTACTTTCCAGGGACGTACATATTGATAATGAGGTTGAAGCATGCATTGCCAGAGCTAGCTCAGTGTTTAGGAAGCTCCAAAGTAAAGTATGGGAGAGAAAGAGTTATTAGACTGATTACCAACCTGAAGGGCTACAGAGCTGTTGGCTGGTCTCATTGCTGTACAACTATGAAAACTGAATAACTTCCATTTGAATTGTCTTAGAAAGATTCTGTAAGTCGCCTGGCAAATACGGTCCCAGATACTGAGATTCTTACTTGAATTAAACTGCCAAACATTCAAACTCTGCTTCAGAGAGTACAACTCTGATGGACTGGCCATGTTGTTTGAATGCAAAAATGTACACTTGTAAAAAAGACTATTTTATGGAGAATTCACACAGATCAAGCCCTCACATGGTGGTCTGAAGTAGAGATACAAGGACACTCTCAAGATATCTCAAGAACTTTGAAATTGCGTATGTGACATGGGAGATAGTAGCACAGGGCCACTCAGCATGGCATGCCCACATCAGAGAAGGTGCTGTGCTCTATGAACAAAGCAGAATTGAAAAAGTTCAAGGGAAATGCAAGATGCACAAATTTACTGTATTCACTCCAAATATTCACATGGACTATTTGTGCCCAACCTGTGGTAGAATATTCTGTGCTCATATTGCTCTGATCAGTCATAGTCAGACAAATTGAAACTTTCCTTTAACGTAGTGTAATGGTAATTTAAATGGGGAGATCTTTCCAATTCATTAATAGGCCCATGGGACCTGCATACTTGCCATGGAACCCTGAGTCACATGACTCTGTGGTGGGAGGAGTTTGCTGAATGGATGGAACAGGAAGAGGCAGAGTTAGAGTAGAGATGAGAGGAAATTAGAGTCTAGCCAGAGCTAGCAGGGATACAGCTGCTGGCTAGCATGAGTGAAAGAGTTCATTAGTTATTTTGTGTAAGAGAGCCTACTTGTGATTTGTCTAATGAAGAACATTTGTGGAAAGCCAAGCAAGGAAAGACTTGGAAATGGTGTTGTTCTCTGCATTATTATAATGCATAGATTTTTGTTACTGTGATGGATTTAGCTTTGTGGTGTCTGAATAAATGTTTTGGTTTTATCTTCCATGTGGAGAGTCTGTATATTTCAGGATTCAGAACTTTGCTGGGATATTTATGGCCACTACAGGCACTGTGAGGATGGCATTGACCCTACACGTAGTAATGTCATTTTGGTCCTCTTCAAGAATGAAAGATAATGAATATCATTTTGGTCCTCTTCAAGAGTGAAAGATAACAAATGTCATTTTGGTCTTCTTCAAGAATGAAAGATAACAATCAGTTATACACACACACATGCATACATACATATATATGTGTGTGTGTGTTATAAAATACACACACATCCTAATATATGGAACATGTTCTATTATCTGGATTATAGTATATGTGTGTATATATATTAGAATATATATATATATATTCTAATGTATAATATATATTTTCTTCTAGGGGTCTAGTACTGATATGGAAGTTATGAGATAGTGCAAAAGAATAGGGATCATAGATTTAGATTTGAGATGTATCTTAGAGGACTTTGAGCCAAATACCTTAATTTTCCAAAAAAAAAATAGAGACTTTGATCAGTAAGGGTAATTTTCAAAAAATCACATAATTGATCAGCACTTGAAGTAGAATTTCAACACAGACCTGTCTGATTTGAGGTCTAGTGCATTATCCATTGCAGCAATCTCCCCTCAGAAAGAAAATTCATTCATTGGAGAAACAAGGCATAACTTTTGAGTAACAATAATCATAGTTCATTTTCATAGCTCATTAAAGTTTGCAGAAAATTTTCTTTAAAGTCACCCTAGAAGATAGGTCTTATGTCATCATTCAAATATTAGACAGAGAAAATGAAGAAACTCAGAGAAATCAAATGATTTTCTTAAGCTCATGTATCTAGCTGGAATTTATAATGGGAGGGGTGGCAGAACCAAGATTGCAGAATAGAAAATCACACATACACTAGCTCTTCCCCAACAGCCCATAAAATACCTGTAAAGAAATACTCTCAACAAATTCTAGAGCAGCAGAAATCACAGAACAAGAGAGTGGAGGAGATTTCCAGCCTAGGGTGACCTGAAAGACTGACAGGAAAGGTCTGTCTCAGTGGACTTGGAGCAGAGCACAGCACAACCTTGACCTCTAGATACAGGACTGTGAGGAGGACCAGAGAGGCCATGGGGGTGGAATCCCCAGCAACAGTAGCAGTGGTTTGGCAGATCCCTCAACCTACAGGTACCAAAGGTCAGTGGGAGGATTTCTTAAACTGGCCGAGAAGGGATCAAGGTCTTCCCATAGCTTTGGTCTCATGTGGCAGTGGAACAGGCTGCATCAGGGGCAGTAGCTCCCACAGCAGCAGCATCCGTTGGTAGATGGTAAAATCCCTCAGGGCACTGAACAGCTGATCCTTACCTCAGCCCTGTGTGGAGGCCCTGCCCTTGCCTAAAGCCCTGGGGAGAATTGAGTAGAATCTCAGCACCCAATGCTGGCTTGGTGGAATTGGAAGCCCGGTGGTTGTGGAGAGGAAACTACTGTTCAAAGATTCTGGGCACAAAAGATTTTGGTTGCTTCTAGACAAGTGTACAGGTTTGATTGTGCCACCTTGGAGGAACTGAGAACTTACAGATCCCCAGAGTATATCCACCTCTTGATGAAGGATCCAAAAGTCAATTAACTGGTTAGGAAAATTCCCAAGAAAGGGAAAAAATAAGGCTATAGAAGGTTACTTTCTAGGTGAACAGATATCTTCTCCCATCCTTTTGGATGAAGAAGAAAAATGCTTACCATCAAGGAAAGATATAAAAGCCAAGGCTTCTGTATCCCAAATATGCACAATAAATATTCAGTGGTCTCAGGGCATGAAAGAGCTCAAAAAGGATTTTGAAAATCAAGTAAGAGAGATGGAGGAAAATTTGGGAAGAGAAATGAGAGAGATGCAAGAAAATCATGAAAAGCGAGCCAACAGCTAGCTAAAGGAGACCCTAAAAATGCTGAAGAAAATAACACCTTGAAAAATAGGCTAACTCAATTGGAAAAAGAGGTTCAAAAAAATCAATGAAGAGAGGAATACTTTCAAAAGCAGAATTAGCCAAATGGAAAAGGAGGTTCAAAAGCTCACTGAAGAAAATTGTTCTTTAAAAATTAGAATGGAATAGATGGAGGCTAACAACTTTATAAGAAACCAAGAAATCACAAAACAAAACAAAAAGAATGAAAAAATGGAAGATAATGTGAAATATCTCTTTGAAAAAACAACTGACCTGGAAAATAGATTCAGAAAAGACAATTTAAAAATTATGGGACTACCTGAATGTCATGACCAACAAAGGAGATTAGACATCATCTTTCATGCAATTATCAAGGAAATCTGCCCTGACATTCTTGAATACGAGGGCAAAATAAATATTGAAGGAATCCACTGATCACCTCCTGAAAGACATCCAAAAATAGAATTTCCTAGGAATATCATAGCCAAATTCCAGAGTTACCAGGTCAAGGAGAAAATATTGCAAGCAGCTAGAAAGAAACAATTTGGGTATTGTGGAAATACTACCAGGAAAACACAAGGCCTAGCAGCTTCTACATTAAGGGATTGAAGGGCGTGGGATATTATATTCCAGAAGTCAAAGGAATTAGCACTAAAACCAAGAATCACCTTCCTTGCAAAACTAACTATATATACTTCAGGGGAAAAATATTGTCTTTCAGGGAAATAGAGCACTTTCAGGCATTCCTGATGAAAAGATCAGAGAAACACAAGAATCAAGAGAAGCATGAAAAGGTTAACAGGAAAGAGAAGTCATAAGGGACTTACTAAAGTTGAACTGTTTACATTCCTATATGGAAAGACAATATTTGTAACTCTTGAAACTTTTTTAGTATCTGGGTAGTTGGTGGGATTATACACACACACACACACACACACACACACACACACAGAGGGGGAGAGAGAGAGAGAGAGAGAGAGAGAGAGAGAGAGAGAGAGAGAGAGAGAGCGCACAGGGTGAGTTGAATAGAAAGGAATCATACCGAAAAAATAAAATTAAGAGGTGAGAGAGGAATATATTGGGAGAAAAAGGGGAGAAATGAAATGGGACAAATTATCTTTCATAAAAGAGGCAAGTAAAAAACTTTTCAATGGAGGGAAAAGTGGGGAGGTAAGAGGGAGAAAGTGAAGCTTACTCTCATCACATTTGACTCAAGGAAGGAATAAAATTCACACTCATTTTGGTATGAAAACCTATCTTACAATAAAGGAAAGTGGGGTTAAAGAGGCTAAGCAGAGTGGGGGGAATGATGGAAGGAGCAATCACAAGTCAACAATCTTGGGGAGGGATAAGGGTAAAAGAGAGAATAGAAGAAATGGGGAGAAGGATAGGATGGAGGGAAATATAGTTAGTCTTACACAAAGGGACTATTATGGAAGTCATTTGCAAAATTACACAAAATATAGCCTATATTGAATTGCTTTCCTTCCCAGTGGGGATGGGTGAGGAGGGAGGAAGGAAGAGATGTTGGAACTTAAAGCTTTAGGAAGAACTGTTGAGTATTGTTCCTGCATACAACTGGGAAAAAACAAATACAGGTAATGGCATATAGAAATTTATCTTGCCCTACACGACAGATGAGAAGGTGGGAATAAGGGAAGAGAGGGAGGGCACATTGGTGCTAGGAGTAATTAGAACATTTGACATTTTGGGGTGGGGGGAGGGAAGAGATGGCGAGAAAATTTGGAACTCAAAATTTTGTGGAAATGAACGTTGAAAACTTAAAATAAATAAATTAAAAAAATAATTTGTTACAGGGTTTGTTAAGGAATAGAAAGGGGTCTCTTGAAAGTGTCTTTTTGAGTTGTAATATTTTTTTTCCAGAAACTTCGCACCTGGAGTATGCAAGAGATGTTGAATGTTTTAAGAGCAAGCCTTTCCTCCCCACCAGCAGACATAACTTGTTGTTTGTACCCTAAATTGTACTACTATAACAACGAGTAAAGCAGGATGTTTTACTGTTTTTCTGGATTGAGTGGTAGCCAGACATATGAAAGAAGGCTCTTAACAATCAAGACATGTACATGTAGGTTCTAGCCAATCAAATGTTTAGTGGAACTGTATATCAAGAGATCTGTTGCTGATTAAACTGATGTGAAGAGAGCCATCACTGAAAGGGCGAGTCAGCATTGAGAAGAACAGAACTTGAGACAAGACATCTGAGAGCTGGGAGGAGCCCTCTGAGAGCTGAGAGAAGAGACCTCTGAATGCTGAGACTTCCTAAAGGAGCCTTAGAATTTGAAAGTGAATAGAGCTGCAGATCAGTAACTCACTCATGAGAAAGGGGCTTAGCCCCTTTTGAGAGCTGTTAAAGTGAACTGAGCTGTTATCCCAGAACTTCTGAACTATGTAGGTTAAAGTAAATGGAAGTGCTGGTGGTGTGTGTCAATATTGTTGTTGGCCTCTTGAGCTTTGTTTTCCCAGAAGCAGAAGTTGTGGAATACAGAAGTCCCCATGAGCTGAGACATGGAACAGGAGTGGAGAGTTGCCTCTATATGAATCCAGGCTAGAGTCGGGAATAGTCATCCCACACAGGATAAGCCATGGGTCTCGGAAGTCAACCTCAAGTTAAAATGAAAGAGGACTTTACATGGACATTTGGCATTGATTAAGGATCTTGCTATGAATGTTATGATTTACTTTATTGAACAATATTTCATTTATTGCTGGATAAATAGAGACTTCATTAAACTATGTGATTAGACTTTTGAAATTATTCACAACAACAATCCTCAGGTGTGCTGCTGTGGTTGGCTTTACAAATCCCTTTGTATCTTGGAGTATCACAATGGGAGCCAGTCAGTCTACACTAGATTGAGAAAAATCTTTGGGCAGCTGGGACCATTGTAGATAAGCAGAACATCATATCTGTGTGGTCTAGCAACTCCCAAGGAAAAGAAAGTTCCTTTTGCCATCACCTTGATCCTCTTTTTTAGAAAGGTTTTTTTTCTTTTCCCACCTTTGCTACATCTTTCTCCTTTCTCATGCCACTGCCCTTGAGGAGCAGAGTTCTGATTTCTCCTTCCTTTGGTGAACTGTCATACATATTCAAGCTTCTGTTTGGGTTGTAAACTCTTTGCTTTTGCTTTCGGTTCCATATGTATACACATTTCTCTTGTAATAAACCTAGTTTTCACATATGTTTCCTGAAGTTGTAACTGCTTGTTGACAGTTTTAAACCCAGATTTCTTTTGACCTCAGCTGAAACAGACAATTAAAGGCAAGTAAGTTTTATTGACCAAAATGAATAATACAAACAATAAGTAATAGAGGAAATCAGAATAAAATTTGAGTGAAAATTCCTAGACAAAGTGGTATTTGAGGGATGAAATATGTTTGATTAGGCAGAGGGGAAGGGAAGGATACTCTAGACACATCAATTGTGTAGTTAAGCTTAAAAGATCTATAAAACACTTTTGGTGCAAGTGCATGAGAACTTTGTTTCAACATGTAGCATAGACTCATCTTTGGTAAATAAAACAAAAGGAAATTGGTTACAAGGAAGACTTGTGTTTTGTTGAATAGTTGTTTTTTTTTTCCCTTTAATCTTGTGAAGGCTTTAATGTTACTTCAAAACAGAGGACTCTGAGCTCAAGCTTATGAAAATAATATTAAAGCTATTCTAAGGAGGATAGAAATGACATTCATTCCAGCAGTGCAGTTTCCTTCCTCAAATGAAAAGATCAAAGTAGCAAAAATGGAAGCAATCCATTTAAAGTTCAGATTATATTTAGAAAATGAAATTTCAAAATTACCTGAGGGGGTAGAATGGGGGAACATTTGTTTTAGGAATTAGTGTCATAAGCCTGGGTATTTCAGTTCTTAACAGAGTAAGAAAAGCTTTTGTGTGAAGTAAAAGGTGGTTTTTCAAATTTTCTCAGTGAGTTGTGGATAATAAATTGTGAGTTATGCCAAGAACAGATAGTACATCACCTGCTTCAGATACAGGTAGCAAAGTCATGGTTGTCCAAAACATATAATTTAAAAGCAATAGAATTATAAATTACGGTTTCTTTAAAACCTTTGTAAATAACTGTCAAAGAGTAGTTAAGTATTCTTTCTCACAGTTTCTCCCATTCATTATAATTCTTCTATGAAATGTGACTAATGTGAAAATATGTTTAATAGGAATATATGTATAGAGCCTATATCAGATTGCATCTTGGGAAAGGAGAAGGAAGAAGGGGAAAAATTTGAAACTTACAGAAGTAAATGTTGAAAACTAAAAATAATTAATAAATTGGGGGGAGTGGCTATGCCTAATGACAAGGATTTATATGATAACTATAAAGTATAATTTTGTTGTTGTTCAGTCATCTTCTACTCTTTGTAACCCATTTGAAATTTTTTGGAAAAATTGCTAGAGTGGTTTGCCATTTTCTTCAACTCATTTTACAGATGAAGAAACTAAGTCAAACAGAGTTACATAATTTGACTAGGGTCACACTGCTAGTAAATGTTTAAGGACAGATTTTAATGGAAGTCTTCATAACTCTATGCCTAGCTCTCTAGTCACAGATCTGCCTTTACTGTTGTTCAGTTATTTCAGTTACGTCTTCATGACCCCATGCTTTTGGGCAAAGATACTAAATTAATTTGTCATTTCCTCTTCTACTGTGCCATCTAGTCACCTAAAATATAATCCAAGAATTCTAAATTCCAAAAGTATTCTAAAAGAAATAGCCAGAGATAAATGGGAAAGTCTGGGCATAAGAAAAGGAACATGATAGTAGGCAGAATAGAGAGAGAAATGTGGAGGGAGAAGAGTAGGACCCTCCTATACCTCCAGGTTGGAGCAGATTGCTTCATTTAAAGATATTAATATTATCTAATCAATGTAAAAATTAAAACAATTTCAGAAAGAGAGGATTGCAGATTATTTGAGAGGTGCTAAATAATGTGTGACAGGGAGGTTTGTAGGGTAAGGAAAGGATGGCTAGAGGGATCCATCTGAGTAAGGTTTTATAGAGGGGGACTAACTTATAAAACTTTTTTTTATCAATCTTTAATCAGAGAATCTTTTGGAGGACTTATACCATCTTCACTATCAGAATTAACAGTGTAGGGTTCATACTGGGAAAAAGTCATAAAATGTAGTAATAAGTGAAAAACCATAAAATACTTAAACTCCATGAAAGTAGAAGCATAAAAATGATGACGTTTACAATCTTACCTTAGATACTGAGCCATAACTTAAGATACTATGATCTATGAAATCCAAAACAAGAATATCATGACCTGTATGTGAACAGGACATGATGAATACACAAATTTATGCTTGGGCATAACAATTCTTTAACTCCCAAGCCCATTAGTATAAAAAAATCCACCTGTCTTGATTTCCTCCCTTTGTTTTCTGTAATTACCCTGGGGATTTTGAAGGTTATTTAGTGGGAATCTTTAGAACTCTGGCTGTGATTCCAGACCAAAAGTTGCCCCTGTTTGTAAATATTCATAGTGATTGATTAAACTCCTACCTATAATCAATGTGGCCTCTTCCTTTTGAATAAAAACAACACCCCGCAATTGGGGGGAAGGTACAGGATTCCCCATCCAGGAAAATTCTGGACCTTACAGTCAGTATGTTTATTACTTTAACCTTTCCCAATTATAAAGGTATAGGAAAAGGTAAGACCAATATTTGTCTGAATAAAAGGGCTTTTCAGAAGGACTCATACTAATATTCTGAAATGTAATAAATCAAATAAAGATGATTGAAAACTGTGATAAAACATTATTAAAAATTTTAGAGTAATCATAACTAAAAATTAGAAACCCTTGCTGTTCATAAGCAAACTGTATTTAAAATATCAAGTTCTAAATCTATCAGACATATGAGTAAGAAACCTTGTAAACTCCTTGAATTATTTAGCACTTTTAGATTATCCCATCAGGCTACCTTGATACAAAATAGATTATGTACCTCATTTTTTAAAAGAATGAGAGACATATTAATTGAGATCAACTTTCATTAGTTTCTCAGTCTAATGACATTCTGTCATATGCCCAGAGTTCCAATGCAGGGTGATTAAAAACAGATAAAGTAGATACTTCTTTAAATGGTTGTATTAAACAACTCCTTAAATTTAACTTTCAAAAATGATATATTGTGATTTCATTGATTTATAACCTTATAACCCATAAGCCACTCTGCATTTTGCACTGTTTTCCTACAGTACCTCATTCTTAAAATAGTAAAGCTTATTTAACTCTATCTAAAAATTAATGGTGATTGAACACTTGACAGGACACTTCTCAGATGTTATCTTTAATAGTGCTTAACTGAGTTCATAAATCTGTTTTATCTCCTCTAAGAATTCACTTTATACAGGTTTAAAGGCAAAACTGACTGAAGAAAAACTAAGCAATGAAAAGGGGTGGAGGGATTGAAAGGTAGATCTGAAAGATGACTTGTTGCCTTCCATATCTTAAGATCATTCCAGTTGCAAATTTATGACAAAATGAAATATCCACTCCCCCTTTCTTTGAGTAGACAAATGGAAATAAACATTTGTTTTCACTTTCAGAATCCAGGTAAAATTTCTGTGTAAGTTCTTACCAGATCTATTCTATATTGATACAATTAAATTGGTCTTGCTCCAACTTATTTAATCAATATATATTCTTCCCCTCTTCTATTAATCTGACTTAACTTGGTTTTTAGTGGAGACATTCAAATGTTTCTTCCAAATTATAATGAGTACTTCGTGTTACAAGCACTATCAACCTATAAGAATTGCCCATCAGTTTATTGCCATTTATTAAATTTCTGAAAATTGCAACTATGGAAACTTAAAACATAAAAACACAGACAGTTATTCCAACAGAAGAGACATGGCAGTTGAAAGTATAACTTCAAAATGTGGAAACCCACTTCCAATGAAACAGGTTGGGGATGGATAAAGGACTCTGCCTTCAGAATGTGATTCCATATCCATGGAGAGGTTATAAACTCAACCCTAAATACTTTGCTGAAGAGAACTCCAGAAAATATCAAGAACTCTTCTAGAGAAGAGAAACATTATATATTTTGGCTTCAGACTCTCTTGGGAATAAACTATATATAAATGAAAAAAGAGAGATATAGATTTGGAAGGTAGCCACTTAGAGAAAGCTGGTGTTTTATTGTGTCCCTAGAAACACCAGAAATTTCTCCTCTGGTGAGAATAGGGCTTCTCTTTTAGCTGAGTGAGGACATTTACTCTTGTATATTTCCTGATATATTCTAATCTATAGAACATTCCTAATTTATTTTTGCTATCTATTAGGATAAATTGATCTAAGAGGTAGTCTATATAGCATGTTTATTTCCAAATTCTATATTTTCCCTCTCAAATATTCAGAGGTTAGTAAGTCATTAATAAGCATTTATTAAATGCTTGTAGTTTATCAAACACAAAAGGATCAAAGACATCTCTCTCTCTCTCTCTCTCTCTCTCTCTCTCTCTCTCTCTCTCTCTCTCTCTCTCTCTGTCCCACACACAGTTTCTTACATAATATACGTATACAGTGTAAGTTAGAGATAATCAACAAAGGAAGGGCATTATCAATAAGGGATATCAAGAAAGATTTCTTGCAGAAGGTGAGATTTCAGCCAAGGTTTGAAGCAAGTTAAGGAAGCTAGGAGCTAAAGATAAGGAAAGAGAAAAATTCTCGGAGTCAGAAGATGGAGAGTCTAGTATGAGGAATAGGAAGGAGACCAAACACTAGATCACAGTGTATATGGGGTAGTCTAAAAAGGCATGAAGACTGGAAATGTAGGAAGGGACAAAATTATTAAAGGGAAGGGAAGAAGTATTTTGTACGCAAGTATTTGCTATATTCTAGCCACTATGCTAAGTACTTTACAAATAATAAGTAATCTGGTCCCACAAGCACATAGGCACTTTTACTCTCCCTATTTTCCAGCTGAGGAAGCTGAGGCAGACAGGTTATATGACTTGACTAGAATCACTGAGATTGTGTCTGAGATCATATTTGAACTCAGGTTGTCTTGACTTGACTTTTTGCATTTACTGGACCACTTAACTGCCTATGATAGAGATTTATGGAGCATTTTAATAGTCAAATAGAATATTGTATATATATCTATATATATCTATATATCTATATCTATATATATCTATAT
>CM053773.1:71955491-71987766 GCA_028658325.1 Potorous gilbertii
GGACAGGATCAAAAGAGAGAATAGAAACAATGGGGGGCAGGACAGGATGGAGGGAAATAGAGTTAGTCTTACACAACACGACTATTATGAAAGTCACTTGCAAAACTACACAGATATGGCCTATATTGAATTGCCTGTCTTCCCAAAGGGAATGGTTGGGGAGGGAGGGATGGGGAGAAGTTGGAACTCAGAGTTTTAGAAACAACTGTTGAGTATTGTTCTTGCTACTAGGAAATAAGAAATACAGGTAATGGGGAATAGAAAGTTATCTGGCCCTACAGGACAAAAGAGAAGATGGGGACAAGAGAAGGGAGGGATGATAGAAGAGAGGGCAGATTAGTGATAGGGGAAATTAGAATGCTCAGCGTACGGGGGTGGGGAGAGGGGGCAAATGGGAGAAAATTTTGTAACCCAAAATCTTGTGAAAATGAATGTAAAAAGTTAAATAAATAAATTTATATTTTAAAAAAAAGGCTTTGAGACTCACTAAGACAGCTTTAAAAGGGGTTATTAATTTGGTAAATAGGTAATGCAAAGTTGCTTACACAGACCCAGAGACATTTGTCAAGAAGAAAAGCATACTTGAGAAGTTTTAACTCAAGATCTGATATGTATAGAGGCTACCTGAAATTAGAAGGAGAAAATGTAATGTGTCTACAGGGGCTTGTTATGGGGTGATTATTTTTCACCTAAAATTGAGTCAGATACAGTGATTCATAGAACAAGCAGAAAAGAAAAAAAAAATTTAAAATTTTTTTCCTTAGTTCCTTTATGCTGCTGTTTCAACAACTGCAGCAATTAGATTTAATAAAAATTAGACTGTAATTTTAAAATTTGTCACAAAAATATAGATATCCTCTTAAATACATAGTATGATTTTGAAAGTTTGATATATCTGTAAGATGACTGTTTTTACCATATAGGATCAGATTTTCTGATACTATCTCTGAAATTATAATAATAAATTTTATTAGAAGTATAGACTGTGCTTATCCAGGATAGTGGGAATATTCCATAATGTATCAGAAAGCATCCCAACATACACAGGGGGACCTGCTATCACAAGTTCTTTGATCTGAGTTCATAAATACACAACTTTTGAAGGGTTAACAATCACTTTAATCAAGCACATGTATCAATCCTTTAGTCAATCACATATATCATTCAACTAGTTCAAGGGCAGTCAACCCTCTGAACCCCAAAGTAATATGACTTCTTCTATCTGACAGTAATTCAACAGACAGGTACATCTGTCTGACCAGTTACCAGAAAGGGAAAAGAGTATAGGGGTCCTCAAACCAGAGAGAAGTTAGGGGTGTGGCTCTTTAGCAGCTTCCTAGTGTCCTCATTTGTCTCTCAAAACGTTTTACCAAAATCAAGCCCCAAAATAAAACTGCACCCCAGAGTCTTTATGCACATTTTGTGTGTGCTCCTCTTTTGTTGCCGAAGACCAAGCCATCAGAAAAAGGATGACATGACTTGCACTTGACTTTGTTTTGAGTGAGGGAGGGCTGTGCAGGTCACCAGCCTCACTTCTCCTCCAGAGCCATCTGCATCCAGGGACCATACACTCCTCAGGGTGACTGGAGATGACCCAACATGAGGCACTTGGCATTAAGTGACTTGCCCAAGGTCACACAGCCAGTGAGTGTCAAGTGTCTGAGGTGACATTTGAACTGAGGTCCTCTTGACTCCTGCACTGGTCCTCTGTCCACTGTACCACCTAGCTGGCCCCCATAAACATTTTAGAGCCAGAGGGCATCACATTCCTTGAGAATCAATGGCTCATTAGCAAAAGGTATGGACCTTCTTACAAATGTTCCCAGGCCAGACAATGAGTGGGAAAGAGCCTCCTCAGTCACATTCAAATAGAGGTCTTACATTTCTTGGTAATACTAAAACAAAAACAGCAAAAGATCCTACTTTACTTGCCATTACAAGAAATAGGGAACAATGGTTAAAATATAGATTCCTGCTTGTAAATGGATTCCCTCTTCCCTCTGAAATGTTTCTTTGTAAAATAAAAAATGGAGGGGAGGCAGAGGAACAGAATTAAAGCACAAGGTTTTAATAGAAGGTAATTTATATGTTTCTTTCAGACCTAGACAAATCTAAGAAGATAAATAAGTGTTAGAAGTGAGCCCATCTAACAAGCCTCCAACAGTGAGAAACATGCACACCTTAAACAAAGAACAATGCCTGTTGTGAAATCAGGAAAGCTTTTATTAACTTTTACATCCATTCCCCCTGAAAGGATGGGCAGCATCCTCAGTAAGGTTACAGGAAAACTACAACACATACAGAAAGATGAGGTTTCTTATACTGTTTTCTTAACTTTGGATCTCCTGCAGTACTGTCCCCTGGCCATGTGACTCCATGCTCTCCTCTCTTATAGGCCCTTCCTCACGCAGCTCCTTGGACCTGTGCATTAGTCTCTGACCTCTAACATGTCCATGCTAGGTCACAACACTTATCAGGACATCAGAACTTTCTTACTTCCCACAATAAGAAGTTAAGGACTGAATAAGTAATAACATCTTTGGTAATTACTAAATAAGGGGAAAACAAGATAAATACCTATTGATAGGGTTCAGACTCAGGAAACTTCCCTGAACTCCCCTTGAATCTCCCCACCTGCTCTTTCATACTCAAATTTGTAGCCAGATCCTCCTGAATCTTTCATATTCAAATCTCTTTGCCTTGGCCTAGCCTGGCCTTCCATTGTCTCTTACCTCTTTATTGCCCCACCTACATCTCATCCAAGGACATCTCTAGTTATCCCAATCTCCTCAAGACCCTCCCTAAACCCCTTCTCCCATCACCCTAGATTACCAGACCACCCTCCATATCCCTCTTACAGTCTTTTCTGTATTTAAGGTCCATTTTGCCTCTGTGAAGGCACTCAGATTCAATTCTGCTCAGACTATCTAACTGAAATTCTATCTGGCCCGCTTGCAAATAAAAGCATTACAAAAAGTTAGGCTCCTTAAGAGTAAACCCAGTATGGCAGATCTTTAATAAACTTCTTTTCTTTGGCTTTAAGAAGGCTTGTGCTGATTTCGTTCAAGCAGGACCCAGCGCCTTGGTATTTTGAGGTCCCCAGAACCCCTCAAATCTCAGCACCTACTTTTCAGCTGTGGATGGCTTTTTACAGAAATTGAATATGCACATAAAAACTTCATTAACAGGTTACATCCTTTATTGAATACATGTAATTAGAATTAAAAAGGTAAGATGCCTTTGAAGAAATGATTGAAACTTAAATAGTAGCTAAATAAACCAATTCGCAAGATTTCTCAGGTAAGGAACAAAGTATAAAAAGAAAATAAAATTTTATTAAAGAAAATGACAATAAAAATTTAAGAAACTTTTAGAATGCTTCTAAAAGAATTATCAAAGAAAATTTTCTGTCAATCTAAACATTTTCATCAACAAAAGAGAGAAACCAGCAAATGCTAAATTAATCTGAAAACAAATAGAGTAGCAATAATTTTTTTAAAGAAACCAAGAAATATGCACACAGAAATTCTATGTGTATATGCAACAAACACTATGTGCCAAGCACTGTTCTAAGCACTGAGAACAGAAATAAAAGAAAGATAACCTTGCCCTACAATTAATGTGGACAACACAAAAGAGAGTTGAAAATTTTCGATGGAGAGTAACTGTGTTGGGGCATGGTGTTGAAATCGGAAAATTCAGAAGAATAAGGAGAGGAATGAATATTGGCCAACCTAGGCCACTCCTGAAAGTAGAAGCATGAGGAGGAAGTTGGCAAGCAGAGAAGAGAGCTCACATGGTAGAGGGATGTTCCAGGATGAGAAGGTTGCATGGGACTTCTGGGTGTTTCTAGTTAAAGATGCCCCTCTGTCATTCTTTTTTAATGGTCTAATGCACCTATTTCTAGTAGTACGCCTTCCCTTCCCAAGTAACTTTCTTAAACTTCAGAAACTGAAGTTCCAGCTTCTATTTTTGTTGTATAGATTAAAAAAAAGAAACCTATCTCTGTACAGAACATCTCTCTTCAGCTATACAGGTATATAATATATTAGAGCACAGCTTTGCCTTTTTTCTTGTATAAATGAATGGCTATTACTTCTATGTACAGGTCTAGTCTTCATACCAGAGCTGAATGTAAATAATACTCAGGCATTTAACAGAAAACAATGCTCACACCAAAGTGCTCAACCATTTTCCCTTATGAATAGATACTCTGAATATATTTGATATAGCATGTTGCTGCTGCCTGTTCCTTTTCAGTCAACTGTTCAGAAGCCTTGCTAGTATCACCAGAGCCATTTTTTCCCCATCTCCCATAGCATAAAATCTCCAATAATATTTTTTGGTTTCCACTAACAGAGAAACCAAGTTTCTAGTAACATTCTCCTAGTGAAACCATCATACATATGGGAATCACCATATTGGAACTGGTGGGCTCATCAGTATTAATAAAGGTATTAAAATATTATGTTAATATTTCATTTGTTGGTCTAAAATTATATCAGTCTCTATTAGCTCTCTTATTTACCTTAGTTGCATGTCTACAATGCTATAGAGCTTTACATGGTTGCTTCATTTCCATATACTCACAACAATAAGAATCCAGGTACAAAGATATAAGGGATTCACTTTAAAGACATTTGGAATTATATTGGTAAATAATTTAATAGATATAAAGATAAAATAATTTTTCATGACAAGAATATAAAAAGTGATATTTACCTAACACACAAAATTTCTAAACTTGATATTTATCAAGTTCACACACTTTATGAGCCAAATAAAGCATTTTCATGTTCTTATCTAAAGCAAAGTGAAGAATGTGTCTGTTTTCAATCCTGTAAGTATGTAGCTTCCTTAATTCATTGAAAGTATGGAGAACATTAAAAATGTCTTTGATATTATGATAGGCAAATGAAATATGGAAAATTTGCATATGCTTTTAGAAAAGCCCACACAAATGAAATGATGATATTTCTATACAGCCTGCTCTACCTGCTGACATTTTCTTTGTCTTCCCAAATATGTCATGTACATGCATATACTTTCAAGCATGTATGCATAAACATATATATGCTAATAAATTCCTTCATCCAAGTATCTGGCAAAGATAAAAAATTCAACATATCTTTTGTGATCTGGAGGTTAAATATGTCCACTCAGGGTCCCAAGCACAAAGTTAAAATTTGCATCAGTGGCTTCTTTTGTCAAGATGACCACCACATAGACTAAGGTCAAATCTATCAAGCTCTTGAAATTTATTCCCCCTAAGATCAATATTTAGTTCTTAATTGTCTTTAAGACAATCTTATTGTCTTAAACATATCTTTAATCACAGTGCCCAAACTAACTACTCTTTCATTTTTCTTCTTTCTTGCAGAGAGATATCTGGAATAAATATACATTTTCTAGCTCTCATAACAATGAAAGAAATGAAGCCATCTGATCTTAGCATTTATGTCAAAGGAGATCTTAGTCAGAGTATAAAGATCCAAATGTTGGGCATCCTCCTCTGTAAGGAGGAGAAACTCCTTCACTGTTAAAGGGGACATGGCAAATGTAAGCTGCAAGGTCTATTTCCTACTCTGTTATAGATTCCCTCTTGACTTAGTCCCACGTTCTAGAATAGCTGCTTCTTGATATCTTGCATCACTGAAAAGTTGTTGCTAAACCTGAAAGCCACAATAAAAATCACAAATGCTGTGTATGCACGCAGTAGTCATATTCCTAATAACATTCCCTTCATGACTCAAGCACACTTTCTCATTCTGTATGATGTTGGTCTATTTTATTTTTTCTTATTGTCTATCCAGAGATAGTCAACATGCTGGGTTCCCTTCTCTAAGTATTTTTAGATCTATGATCATGACTGAAATGTTAAGACTACTTTTTATCCCTTATTCTCAGTATAATGCCAGCTTACATCCTTTGGGGATCCTATGTTTCCAGAATGTTATATTTTCTTTGCACAGGTCAGGGGTGAGGTACCTGTGACCTCGAGATCATTTCTGGCCTTCTAAGTTCTCAAGTGCAGCCCTTTGACTGAGTCCAAACCTCACAGAATGGTTCCCCACTCCTGGATAGTTCATCACTAGAAATATTCAATTACCTCTTTGTGTTTTGAATGTGGATTTCTTCATTGACTTTCACATTTTCTGAAATTTAGGTCCTTAGGAAAATGTAACGTTTCCAGATTTATAAACATAAACGTTACCAGGAAAACACTTGTTCAGAAGTTGTCTTTTTATGTCAAGTTGATGCTTGGAATTCCCACTTACATCTCCTGCAAGAGAACTCACCCTGTCTACTCTGTACTTGGAAAAATACTCTGATAGCAGTAATTGTTACAATAAATGAGCTGCTAAAAATGGAAAACATCAGCAAAGTTGGCACATGATGCCAAAAAAAGGAATAACTCATTACAGACAGTAAATTTATACTATGTGTAGCAGGTTTATTTTGGTTTTCTACTGTACTTCCCCCTAAGTAATATAAAGCTTTATTTTTGGCAAGAAAATTGCATACAAGTATCATAAGTATTCCTGTCTAATAACAGAACATAAAAAGAACTTTTGCATATTCATTGGTGCAGAACTATTTAGCTTTCAGTACTTACTCCATATACTCAGGCCTTACTAAGTGGTAATTACTTTTGAGATTCAAAAAAGATACTATTAAACTAGTGAACCTCATTAACCTTATTTGCATGAAGTATAAACTAACTCTAAGAAATTCACATGAATGCATTTATTCAGGCTTACATTGGAATAATTCTGGTATTTCAAATAAATAAATGATGTTCTCCAAGTCTTTAAAACTCATAAACTAAAAATGTATTAGTCATGTTTACATGCATTCTTATGAGCCATACGAATATGTACCTTATTAATTAAATAAGCATTCAGAAACTGATGTTGTTGAACTGCTATTTAATGACTAATAAGGTTTCCTAATCTCTTAATATGCTTTCACATTAAAAGGAGAAACATGGACAAAAGTACTGAAATATATATTTTAATCCAACTTTCCCCACAAAGGATAACAATTTTAATCAAATCTAACTGGCTAAAAAAACATGTATTAAATATTAAAAACATTAATTTCCAAAGATGGATGTAAGGTGAAAAAGTGTCATCAGTGATTTTTACCAAATAAAGTTAATTCTTTGATGGGGAGATATTTGAAACTTTGTATTTTGTATTTAACGTAAGATTTAGGAAAATATTTTTGATATCTCAAAAGTGAAAAGTGATTAAATTCACTTGTTAACAGTGAAATAAGTCATAGTTTCCACTAGTTAACACCATGCCTTAGTAACAAACAAGTTTCTTCAAGTTCAGTTCCTTTTTCTAATTTAATTTGACTTCATTTCCTTCAATCATAGGATATCTGAAGTAGAAGAGGCTTCAGAGGTTATTTGATGTATGGTATACAGGAAGAAAAGTATGTTCTACAAAATTCCAATCAATTGGTTATCAAGCAACCTTCACAAAAACCTTGGGAGATTTAGAATTTCCTCTCCCAGAGAAGTCCATTTATTTCTTGGAGAACTCTATTTGTTAGTAACATTATTTTTACATTGAGTCAAAACTTGCCTCTTGTATTAGTAATTTAAATGGAAAGATCTTTACCATTCAAAAACAGGACCATGTGACCTGCTTAAATCACATGGAACCCTGAGTCACATGTGGTGGGAGGAGCTTGCTGAAGGGGTAGAACAAGAAGGGTGGAGCAGAGCTGAGAGGAAGTTGTTTATGCTAGCCAGAGTTTGGAAGGAAGCTGGCAAGCAGCCACAGCTAGGCTAGTGAGTGTTTGTTTGCACCAGAAATGATGGGGTAGTGGGGAGAAGGGGAAGGCCTGGAAATGCCTTTGTCCTTTGCAGTGCTAAAGTGTATTGACTTCTTGATTACTATGATGAATTTGGCTTCTGCCTTCTTACCTCCTACATTTTGTGATTCAGCATTATGCTGACATATTCATAGTCACACTTGGTGCTGTGAATATTGTCTGGGGAATACACCTCTTTGAATCTTTTACCCACTGGACTAGATCTGCACTCTAGAGACAAGTAGATTCTGATTGCTTTTTGATATGACATCTCTTCAAATATGTGAAGCAGCAAGCATACCTTGACTAGATAATTTTCTTATTCAGTCTGAATATTCCTTAAACCAAGTTTAAAATTTATATATATATATATATGTATATATGTATATATATATGTGTGTGTGTGTGTGTGTGTGTGTGTGTGTGTGTGTATACATACACACATAGAGAGACAAAGATGTGGAATTACACATACACACACAGAATATGTGTACATATACATAATAGCATAATATTATAAACCAATTTGAAATAACATTATATATCTCTATCTTTATTTTTATAAATTTGTCATAGTTCTCTATATTTTTGAGAAAGGAGGTTTTTATTATAGAAATTTGCTTCATTTTTTTTTCACAGTTACTACTGTTTACTGCATTTTCTTCCATGCTATTCCCCTCTGTTTATTCTGTTGTCTCTCCTTTCACTCTGTGCTTCCTCAAAAGTGTTTTGCTTCTGAATACCTCCTCTCCCAGTCTGTCCTCCCTTCTATCAACCCCTCTTCTCTTATCCCCTTCTGTAATGGTTATTTAAATAGAAGGTCTTTTGCATTCATCAATAGGCCCATGTGACTTGCTTAAATCGCAGGGAAGCCTAGGTCAAATGAGGTGGGAAGAGGTTGATGAAAGGGTGGAACAGGAAGGGAGGAGCAGAACTTGGGAAGAAATTGTTGAGAATGGTTAGTGGCAGAGGTAGGCACAGGTAGGCACAGGTAGTTTTTTAAGTGTTTTTTTTCATTTTTGTAGAAATGCCCCAGTGTGGGTGGGGAGTGCCTTCCTTAGGAATGAATGGCTTTGTCCCCTGCAATACTAATGTGTATTGATTTCTTGGTTACTATGACAGATTTGGCTTTCTGGTGTTGGGATGTGATTTTATGCTGTCCAAATAAATGGTTTTCTTCTGCCATCTATATGGAGAATCTGTGATATACTTTGTGATGCAGAACTATGCTAGCATATTCATACTCACTGTTGACACTGTGAATATTGCTTTGGTGACACATTTGGCATCATGAACAGGATAACAGGGTATAAAAATCTCTATTTGGAGGCAGAAAGGATTTAGAGGAAGAAATAGATATCCCACAATGGATGAATTTACCTCATTCCTCCCTAGCAAGGGAATGGGACAAAAACACTAGACATTGTGAGAACTTAAAAGTAATGTTACAGGAGGGGGATCCTAGAGATTTTCAAGGAATACCCATAAAACCAGGGAAAGAATTGGTTAGGAGTGTGTATGAGAGCCTGGATTTTATTAATAGCTGAAGAAGAAAAACATTCAGATGGTAAAAGAGTTAGCTAGTTTACTTTGGAATTCCCAGAATTTGGGCTCTCCTTTAAAAGAGACAGCTTGATGGTGTTAGGTGGTAGAAGAAAATGTTATTGATTTAGCTCAGAAGAGAAAAACTGGCAGAATAAGTGAGCATGCAACCTTTGTATAGACCCAGGCTAGTTGCCATGGTGATGATTGCCAGGAGAGCATGGGAAGAAAATGTAATAAAGCAGAGTTGGAAAATGAAACAATATTAGAGCAAGAAGCTCCTCAGAAGCATGCCCAATACTAAGGCAGAAACTGGAGCAGAGGGACAACATAGAGTTTAGGGAGATACTTGAGGATTTTATTGAGTAGGAGGTCATAGTTTTTGAGTCAGTTTACCCCAAGAATGGTAGAATCATCACTATCTCAGATGATGAGAATCAGTGTTGAGGGGGTCAAACGAGTATCTGTAGATGATGTGGATTATTTGAAATTAATGGGTATTAGTCAGAATTCTTTTGGGCAGCAGGCTTTTAAAGATGACAATATACAAGGAGATAACAATATGAATAATTTGTTAGATTTGGTCACAGAAGGATGCAGTAAGCAGTAGCCTACTCACTCTATGTGGCCTAGTGTAGCTGGACCATAGCACTCCCTTAGGGCTGTCTGAGGAAGTTAAAGGAGAAGGTAATGAAAGGTGCTATAATGATTTGAAATGCATATGTGTATCCTCTTAGCAGTTTCCCATGGGAATGTAGTAGTGAAGACAGCTCTTCTAGCTTATAAGCCAGTCGTTCTGACTGAAATAATTAGAGAAATAGGGCACATTCTTTCAGAGGTGCAGGGCAAGATTTCATAGTTAAGTCACTTAGGGGACTGGGGAAAAGAAAATTTTCCTTGAGAGAGAAGTGTAAATAGCCAGCAGATTCAATGTCAGAATAGATTAAGAAGAAAAGAAATATTTACTGCTCTTCATACAGTAGGGACAGGCTTTGGAAGCATAGATGGTATTCCAACTACTGAACTACACAAAATGCACCAAGAAAAGGGACTTGATACTAAACAGAATAAAGAAGTAAAAACTGTCCCTACACATCCTCCTGAACCCTTGTATTCCAAGTTTGTTGCACCTTCAGAGAGAATAGGAAATTGATTCAGCCACCACTCAGATTAAAGAAATACACAGATAGAATTACAGACCCCAAGTCAAATTGACAATACATTGGAAAAATGGATTGAACACCATAACTAGGGCATTAATAGATACTGGGGCAGAGGCCTCCCTTATGTATCGATATTGTGACAAGTTTAAACATGGAACTCCTATCATAATTACAGGACTGAAATGTGCTGAAATATCAGCCAGCAAATCAAACTAATGATGAAAATTGGGCAATTACATAAGAAAGAATATAGCATGGTAATTGTACCCATTTCTGAATATATCATTGCAATAGATATATTAAGAGGTATGAATTTAAATTTATTTGAAGGAAGATTCCAATTTGCAGTAAGAAAGATAGGAATTAATACAGTTTTAGTGGGAAAAATAAAAATGGACCCAACCACTTTATCTGAACTTTCTGAAGTGTTTACTTTAAATTAAAATTGTATGCCAAGTAGGCAAGATGAAATTATGAATACTGTAAAAGGAGTATGTTGAGACAGGAATGTTAGTCCCTACAACCATTCAATGGAATAATCCTGTGTGGCCAGTATGAAAGTCAGATGGGACATGGAGGATGATAGTGGATTATAGGCAATTCAATAAGGTGACTCTTCCCTTGTATGCTGCTGTTCCAGATACTGTTACTTTAACAGGATCCAGAAATATCGTAGTATTCAGTACGCAGTTATTAATTTAACCAAAGCTTTCCTTACTATCCCAAAGGATTCTAAGCAATGGGACCAATCTGCTTTTATTTGGCAAGGCCAAAAATATACTTTTATTCACTTGCATCAAGGATATCTGCATAGCCTCACTATTTGTCACAGAATTGTGGCTCAACTTTTGGATGAATTAGAGCTACCTAGTGTGCAGCTTACATGATACAGGGAAACAATGTAAAAGAATTGGAGAAGAGTTTGATGCTTTAAATTGAGCATATGAAAATCAAAGAGTGGTAATTAACGATGTAAAAATTCAAAGGCCAGCTCAAACTGTGAAATTTTGGGATATAGAATGCAATAAGGGGCTGTGAGAGTCTCCTGCAAGATGACTAAAAGATTCAGGATTTTGCTATTCCCACCAATAATAAAGAGAAACAAAATTTAATAGGATTCTTTGTATATTGACAACATCACATACCACATCTAGGACAAATTTGAAACCTTTATATAAAATTAATAGGAAAAATTATGAATTTGATTGGGGATTTGAGCAGGGTAAAGCTTTTGAAGAAGAAAAGGCACTATACAGTTGGCCCTAGATTTTTTTGCAAGTGTAACATGGTCCAATGAAATTGCAAATGACTGTACAGGATGAATATGAAAATTGGTGTTCATGGCAAAAACAGTAAAGTCTAAATGGACCCTTAGTGTATTGGGCTAGGAATCTCCCTTCATCTGGAATTCAGTATATCCCTTTTGAAAAACAGTTGTTAGCTGCATATTGGACTTTGGTAGAAACTGAGCAACTGACTTTGGGCCATGAGGTAATATTAAGTTCTGGAATCCCATTTATTACCTGGATAATGAGTGCCCCAGTGTATTGATAATGCATTTTTGCTTATTGATAGTGTAACTTTGTTTCTTAATGGGAATATCTTTCCCATCTATTAATAGACTCATGTGATCTGCTTAAGTCACACGGAAGCCTAAGTCACATGTGTCAAGTCACAAGGAACAGGAAGGGGTGGAGAAGGAAGGGTGGAACTGGAAGAGGTAGAGCTAAAACAGAGCTGAGAGAAAGTTAGAGAGCAATCAGAGCTGAAAAAGACAGCAACTAGCACGAGTGGGAGAGCTCATTTGCGATTTTGTTTAATGGACACTTTGTGATTTGTTTAAAGCAGACAGTTTGTGGGATGCCTAACAGAGGGAAAGTTTGGGGATGATAGTGTCCCTTGTATTGTTAATGTGTATAGGTTTCTTTGCTACTGTGATTGATTTGACTTTTTGGTGTTGGGATTCCACTGTCTGGTTTTTGAAAAACTGTCTATGGTTCTGCTTTCCATATGGAGACTCTGTTGTATTTCACAATTCAGAATTGTGTCAGTATATTCATGACCGCCATAGATGCTGTGAATATCATATTGGAATTCCACATACCCCTTTTGAAAAGTGGTCATTAGCTGTATATTGGGCTTTGTGAGACACTGAAAAACTGACTTTGGGTCATTAGATATTGTTAAGGCCAAGAATCTTAATTAAGTCTTGGGAAATGAATATCCTAGTAGGATATTCTCATACCAAAGGACATGTGCAAGAGGCTAGCATAGTGAAATGAAAAATGGTGTGTTCAAAATAGTTCTAAAACAGGCAAAAGTGTAGTTTATTCCCTGTATAAATCTATAGCAAATATAGATACTGAGGGAAATGATATACCCCCTGAACCAAAGCAGCAGTTGGTACAGGCTTGGCAAAATGAAATAAGAAATCTGATGCATTAACTAAAGAACAAAAGAAACAAACATGGTTTACTGATGGGACAGCAAAATATTTGGGCCACAAAAGACATTGGAGAGTGGTAGCCTATAACCCATGTAGGCAGACATTCGAAACTACTGGGATAGATAGAAGTAGTTAATATGCTGAAATTATGGTAGTATATCAAGCTATCAAAACAGAGCAAGGAGAACAGTGTCATATATTCACTGACTCATGGTAGGTAGGAATGGGTTAGCTACATATATGCCCCAAAATCAAAATTGGAGAATTCATGACAAAAAAGTCTGGAGGAAAGAGTTATGAGAAGATATATGGGACACGTCTTTGGTTACTACTTTGTCTGTTTTTCACATAAATGCTTAAGTAGCTCTCCCTCCACAAGAACATGAGGACAACGCACATGCTGATTAACCTCGGAAAGATTGCTACTTAACCTGACACTAACTGATGATCTGGTACTAGTAAATTGGGTCTATCAAATGGCTATTTTTTAGGGGTCTAGACCATGCAGCAGAGGGCACAAGACTGAGGTGTTGGTATCTCTTGTTTATTGTCAAAACAATAGCAGAAAAATGTTTTATCCACAATCATCTGGGTTAATTAAAAGAACGAATGGATTATTGAAAGATAGTTATGGAGGGTAGAGCAAATATGGCAGAGTAGAAGGACTTATCTGTAGAAGCTTTTCTTCCACAGCCCATAAAATATCTGTGAGAAATGAGAATGAAAGAGAGCCTAGAAAACTGACAAGAAATAACTATCACACTGGGTACAGGCAGAGTGTAGCCCAGGATTGGCTTGTGCCCAAGCAAGGAAAGGACTGGAGGAGTCTTCAAGGCACCATATTCAGTAGCTGTGGGTCCAACTCATAAATGCCAAAGACAGTTTCAAAGGTCAGTGAGAAAGCTCTTTCACCTTGGTGAGAAAGGAATGTCTAGCAGCAGTCTAGCCCTGGTCCCAGACAGCAGCAGCTTCAACTGTTGGAGCCCTAGCCTGAAGACCCTGGGGGAATTGAGCAATGGATCTGGATCTTTGTTCTGAATGTTGACCCTGTGGGTTAGGAGAAATGCTGGCTGGTGGAGCTGGCAGAAGCTTGGAGAGGGAATTCTACTCACAGAAAAGAGTGCTTGTAATTGCTACCAGACCAGAGTTCAGATCAGGAGAAGATTAACTCCTCTCCCTTGATTGTGCAGGAACTGAGAACTTACAAGTCTCCTGAGTATACCCTCTTCTTGACAAAGAACACAAAAGTCAAGTAACTAGCTGAGAAAATGACCCTAAAAGGGAAAAAAAAGAATAAGAAGGTTACTTTCTTGGTGAGCAGGTATGTTCTTCTGTCCTCTTGGGAGAAGAAGAACAATGCATAACATCAGATGAAGGCCTAAAAGTCAAGGATTCTGCATCTAAAACCTCCAAAATAAATATGCAGTGGTCTCAGAACATGGAAGAGCTCAAAAAGGATTTTGAAAACTAAGTAAGAGAAGTGAAGGAAAAATTGGGAAGAGAAATGAGAGTGATGCAAGAAAATCATGGTAAAGGGGACCCTAAAAATGCTGAAGAAATGGACATCCTTAAAAACAGACAAACTCAAGTGGTCCAACAAGCCAATGAGGAGGAGAATGCTTTAAAAAAGCAGAATTAGCCAAATGGAAAAGGAGGTTCAAAAGCTCTCTGAAGAAAATAGTTATTTAATTATTAGAATGGAACAGATAGAAGCTAATGACTTTTTGAGAAATGAAATTATAAAACAAAAACAAAAGAATGAAAAAAATAGCAAACAATGTGAAATATCTCATTGAAAAAACAACTGACCTGGAAAAGAGATCCAGGAGAGACAAATTAAAAATTATAGGACTCCCTGAAAGTCATAATGAAAAAAAGAGCCTAGACATCATCTTTCACAAAATTATCAAGGAAAACTGCCCTGATATTCTTGAATCAGAGGGCAAAATAAATGTTAAAGCAATCCACTGTTCACCTCCTGAAAGAAATCCAAATAGAGAATTTCCTAGGAATATTGTAGCCAAATTCCAGAGTTACCAGGTCAGGGAGAAAATATTGCAAGTAGCTTGAAAGAAACAATTTGAGTACTGTGGAAATACAGTCAGGATAACACAAGATGTAGCAGCTTCTACATAAAAGGATTGAAGAGTGTGGAATATTATATTCCAAAAGTCAAAAGAACTAGGACTAAAACCAAGAATCACCTAACCAGCAAAACCAAGTATAATATTTCAAGGGAAAAAAATGATCATTCAATTATATAGAGGACTTTCAAGTATTCTTGGTAAAAAGACCAGAGCTACATAGAAAATTTGACTTTAAACACAAGAATCAACAGCAGCATGAAAAGGTAAATAGGAAAGAGAAATCATATGGGACTTACTAAAGTTGAACTGCTTACCTTCCTACATGGAAAGATAATATTTGTAACGAGACTTTTTTCAATATTTTGGTAGTTCGAGGGATTATATACATATAGACCGAGGGCACAGAGTAAGTTGAATAGGAAGGGATGATATCTAAAAAATAAAATTAAGGGGTAAGAGAGGAATATATTGGGAAGAGAATAGGAGAAATGGGATGGGGAAAATTATCTTTCATTAAAAAAGGCAAGAAAACCTTTTTTAAATGGGGGGGAAGAAACTTACTCCCATCACAATTGGCTTAATGAGAGAATAACATGCACCCTCAATTTGATGTCAAAATCTATCTCACACTACAGGAAAGTGGGGGATAAGGGGATAAGTGGGTTGTGGGGGATGATAGAAAGGAGGCAAATGAGAGGAAAGGGGCAATTAGAAGTAAACTCTTTTGGGGAGGGATAAGGTAAAAAGAGAGAATAGAATAAATGGGAGAGACAAGATAGGATGGAGCGAAATACAGTTAGTCTTTCCCAACATGGTAATGATGGAATTACTATTGTGGTTATTATTTACCCATATATAGCCTATATTGAATTTCTTGCCTTCTCAGTGGATATGGGTGGGGGGAGAGGAAGGGAGAGTAGTTGGTACTCAGATTTGTAGGAACAAATGTTAAGAATTGTTTTTGTATGTAACTTGGAAATAAGAAATACAGGTAATGGGGTAGAGAAATCTGTCTTGCTCTTCAAGAAAAGAGAGAAGATGGGGATAAGGAAAGGGTGGGGTGTGTTAGAAGGGAGGGCAGCATGGGGCAAGGGGTAATTAGAATGCTGGTATCCCAGCAATGTATCTACAGATACCACATTTGGCAGGATATGATTTATATTGTTTAGATGACTTTCAATTGGATGCAAAAGAAAGGAGAAAAACCTCTCCTGGAATATAAATGAGAATTCCCCAAAATAATTTTGGATAGCTATTACCTACATCAGCTTTAGCAGCTTGATGAATACATGCATTGCCAGGAGTGATTGATTCTAATTATCAAGGAGAAGTTACTGTGACAATCCAAAATTTAGTTGAAGAACCCATACAATTTTGTAGAAATGATAGAATAGTTCAAGTGATTATTATTCCTTGTGAAACTGACCCTTCTTCTGAAATAAGTACTGGAGAAATGAACGGATTGAGTTCTACTGATTGAATAGAATTGAAATTTAAAGTATGGCTAAAATGGAAGCTAGATGATGTTTCAAATGCTGTGGAAATTATGGCAAATGGGAAAGATAATATTGCAACTGTTGTTTATTCAGGAGAAGGTTATTACCAAATTATATCTTTAACTCATATAATCTACCATGAATGAGCCTATGATAGTGGTTTCGTGGACTCCAGGAGTACTTCTGACCTTATGTCTGCCTTACATTTGGTTAATGTCTCCTTGTTTCTGTTTGACTTTTTGTCTGTTAAACTTCTTTCCTGGATTTGTTTCCTGCAGACTTAGTACCCTCCACCTGCAGAGGTCTGTTTGCTTAAGCCAGACGTCATCCCCTATCCACAACTGTGATATTTCAACCCTGGAATTAGCATCAAACAATCTCCAGAGGTCAGCTAAAGAGTTGAATTCTCCAATAGAATCTCTTGGGGCAGAGGAAGTTCTATGTCCAGTTCCAGCAAGAAGTAGCTATAGAAGAAAACATCTTCTCCCTTTACCCCAAGATTTTAGACTGCATTCATTCAAGGGGGGGGATGATGGCATGTTTCTGCTCAAGTCCTATCCTAAGATATTGTTTCATGTGATTATTTTGTGTGATCCATGTAATATTGTTGTAAAGTTCTGCTGACATACGTTACTTTAGATATTGTATTATATGCTTATTTTGTCCCACTAATCTGTGTAATGAATATGAATGATCTTGGGGTCAGATATAATGGTAATTTAAATGGGAAGATCATTCCCATTCATGAATAAACCAATGTCATCTTCTTAAATCACATGGAAGCCTAAGTCACATGTGGTGGGAAGAACTTGCTGGGTGGAATGGGAAAGAAGGAGCAGAACTTGAGAGAAAGTTGGTGAGAGTGGTTGGGGGCAGAGGAGAGAGGATGCAAGCAAGCACAGATAATCTTGTGTGTGTTTGGGGGAAGATCCCAGGGGATAAGGGGGAAGTCTTGGGGATGAATTTATCCCCTGTAGTACTAATGTGTATTGACTTCTTGCTTACTGTGACAAGTTGGCTTTCTGGTATTGAGATTTGGCTTTCTGGAATCTGAATAAATGTCTTTCTTCTACCTTCCACTTACAGAGTCTGTTATACATTCAGAATACTCTGGCACATTCATAGTAACCATTGGTATTGTGAATATTTCCTTGGTGGTACACCTTCTGCTCCTTTTTTTGTTGGCTAATACAGATTTCTATGCCCAGTTTATTGTGTATGTCATTCCCTCTTTGAATTAGTTCTGATGAAAGTAAGATTCACTCATTTTTCCTCACTTTCCTCTTCTTCCCCTCCCTTGTAAAAGCTTTTTCTTGCCTTTTTTATGTGAGAAAAATTACCCCATTCTACTTCTCCCTTGCCTTTCTCTCAGTACATACTTCTCATCCCTTAATTTAATTCTTATTTTAGATAACACCTCTTCATGTTAAACTCAGAGTCATGCCCCCTCTCTAAATATATATTCCTTCTTATTGTCTTAAAAATGAGAAAGCCTTGTTAGTTACCAGTATCATGTTTTCATGTAGGAATGTAAACAGTTTAACCTTATTAATTCCCTTATGATTTCCCTTTCCTGCTTACTTTTTTATGCTTTTCTTGAGTCATATATTTGAAAGTCAAATCTTCTATTCAGCTCTGGTCTTTCCATCAAGAATACTTGAAAGTTCTCTATCTGATTGGATATCCATTTCCCCTTGGAACAATTATACTCAGTTTTGCTGGATAGGTGATTCTTGGTTGTAATCCTAGCTTCTTTCCCCTCTGTAATATCATATCCCAAGTCCTTTGATCCTCTAATGTAGAAAATGCCAAATCTTGTATTATCCTAACTGTAGCTCCATGGTACTTGGTTGCTTGCCACCTAGTGTTTATTATATTAAACTTTGCTTAATTTTGCTTTCCCTATCCTCTCTAGTCTTAAATAAATTTTCTTACATTTTGGATCACAGAGCTGTTGATTTAGAGCTAGAAGGAATCTCAGAGGTAGCCAGTCACATTTTATTGGTGAGGAAAATGGAGCTGAGAAACGTTAAGTGGTTTGCCCCAGGTCACTTAGTGATTTGGCAGAATCAGTATCTGAATTCTGATCTGATTTCAAATCTTGTGCTCTGTCCACTATGCCATGCTATTTAGTTAGCCCAGCCTTTGCAGGATATTAAGATCTTTCTTCACTTCAAATCAGTTTTCCCATTATTTAACAATCTTTCCCAACTTCATCACTTCTCCAGCTTTTCTAAAAGTGAGTGATCATAATATTACAGCGTTTGCTTTCATAATAATACTAAATAACATCAACATAAAAAATCCCACAATTTCTCAGGAATATACCATCAAATATACAGTTTGACATAAAAATAAATTAACCACACTTTAGTAAAGTTTTAAAGCAGTTTTAAATATGCTTTTGTTTTTCAACCAGCTTTACTCCATCTTATCCACAAGGGTTTTGTAAAAAAGTTTGATTAGTCCTGTCCAGGACCAATATTTTTCTAAAATTGTTTTTATTTTTAGTATACAACCTTCACTTCCACAAGCTTTTTGTGTTCAAAATTTTCCCCCTCTTTTCCCTCCTACCTTTCTCCCTCCCTAATATGAAATGTAATCCAATATAGGCTAAACGTATACATCCATATTAAGCATATTTTCACATTAGTCATGTTGCAAAGCTGCATTGTAACCAATAGAATGAAACAAGAGATAGGAGAAACAAAACAAAAAAGAAAGTAAACAAATAATATGCTTCGATTCACATTCAGACTCCACAGTTCCTTTTCTGCAAGTGAATAGAATTTTTCATCATGAGTCTTTTGGAGTGTTCTTAGAACTTTGCATTGCTGAGAAGAGTCAAGTCAATAAAAGCTAGTTATCACACAATATGGCTATAATTGTGTATAATGTTCTACTCCCCTCACTAAGCATCAGTTTGATGTTGTTTTTTTTTCCTGAAGTCCACCTGCTCAACATTTCTTATAGCATAGCAGTATTCTATTGTATTCATATACCGTACCTCGTTCCCCAATTGATGGGTATCTCTCAATTTCCAATTTTTTGCCACCACAAAAAGATTTGCTGTAAATATTTTACTTATGTGGGTCCTTTTAACATTTTTATGATCTCTTTTGGATACAATCCTAGAAGTGGTATTGCTAGGACAAAGGGTATAGATATTTTTGAATGTCTATTCATAGGCATAACTCCGAATTGCTCTCCAAAAATTTGGATCAGTTCACATCTCTGTCAACAATGCATTAGTGTTCCAATATTCTCACATCTTTACCAGCATTTATAATTTTCCTGTTTTGTCATGTTACAAATCTGACAGGCATGATGTAGTACCTAAGACTTGTTTTGATTTACATTTCTCTAATCAATAGGGATTTAGAATACTTTTTTCATATGACGACAAATATCTTCAATTTCTTCCTCTGAGAACTGCCTGTTCATATCCTTTGACCATTAATCAATTAGGGAATGACATGTATTCTTATGAATTTGATTAACTTCTCTATATATTTTAGAATTGAGGTCTTTATCACAGAAACTGGTTGTAAAAATTCTTTCCCAGTTTTCTACTTCCTTCATAATCTTGGTTGCATTTTCCTGGTTTATACAAAACCTTTTCAATTTAATAAAAGTAATCCATTTTTCATGTCATAACATTCTCTATCTCTTGTTTGACCATAAATTCTTCTATTCTTCATAAATCTGACAAGTAAGCTATTCTTTGCTATCCTAGGTTGATTATACTATCATCCTTTATATCTAAGTCATGAAGCCATTTTGACTTTATTTTGGTCTATGCTCAGTTTCTGCCATACTTTTTATAGGTTTTTCAAGCAGTTTTTATCAGATACCAAAGTTCTTATCCCAGAAGCTGAGGTCCTTGACTTTATCAAACAGTAGACTGCTATAGTCATTGACTACTGTGTCTAGTGTACCTAACATATTTCACTGATCTACCCTTCTATTTCTTATCCAGTACCAAGTAGATTTTATGATTGATGCTTTATAATTTAAGATCTGGCATGACAAGGCCACTTTCCCTACCAATTCTTTCCTTAAATCTCTTGATATTCTAGACATTTTGTTCTTCCAGTTGAATTTTTGTATTATTTTTTTCTAGCTCTACTAAATAATTATCTGGTAGTCTGATTGGTATGGCATAAAATAAGTAAATCAATTTAGACAAAATTGTCATTTTCATTATATTAGCCCAGACTACCCAAGAGCAACTAATGTTTTTACAGTTATTTAGATCTGGCTTTATTTGTGTGAAAAGTGTTTTGTAATCTTGTTCATATAGTTCCTGCTTTTGTTTTGGCTGCTAGATTTCCATATATTTTATAATGTCTACAGTAATTTTTAATGGAATTTCTCTTTCTATTTCATATTGTTGGACTTTATTAGTAATTTATAGGAATCCTGAGGATTTATGTGGGTTTATTCTATATCCTGCAACTTTGCTAAAATTTTTTATTTAGTTTTTCACTTGATTTTTTAGGAAGCAATCTTTAGTATACCAACATATCATCTGCAAAGACTTATAGCTTTGTTTCTTTGCTTATTCTAATCCCTCAAATTTCTTTTCCTTTTATTGTTAAATGCAACATTTCTCATACCATACTGAATAGCAAAGGTGATAATGGATATCCTTCTTTCACATTGATCTTATTGGAAATGCTTTTAGCTTATCCCCATTACATATACTACTTGCCGATGATTTTAGGAAGATGTAACATCATTTTAAGGAAGGCTTGATTTATTCCTATGTTTTCTAGTATTTTTTAATAGGAAGGGTGTTGAATATTGTCAAAAGCTTTTTCTGCATCTATTGAGATAATCATATGGTTTCTGCAAGGTTTGTTGTCGATATGATCAATTGTGCTAATCCTTTCCTAATATGGAACCAGTATTGCATTCCTGTAATAAATTCATACTGGTCATAGTGTATTGTTCTCACGACAAATTCTTGTAATACTTTTGCTAATATATTATTTAAAAGTTTGCATCTACATTCATTAGGGAAATTGATATATAATTTTCTTTCTCTGTTTTTGACTCTTCCTGATTTAGGTACCAGTACCATATTTGAATAATAAAAAAAAATAATAGGACTCCTTCACCTATTTTCTCAAATAGTCTCTATAGTATTAAAATTTATTGTTCTTCAAATGTTTGAGGGAATTCATTTGTAAATCTATCTTGTCCTGGATTTTTTTTTCCTAGAGAGTTCATAGATAGCTTGTTCAACTCATTTTTCTGAAATGGGGTTACTTATGTATTTTGCTTCCTTTACTGTTTCATTTCATAAATATTGTCAAATTCATGAGCATACCACTGAGAAAAATAGTTCCTAATTATTATTTTAATTTCCACTTCATTAGTGATGAATTTTCCCTTTTCTTTTTTGATACTGATAATTTGGTTTACTTCTTTTTTAAAATCAAATTAAGCAAATGTTTATCTATTTTATTGTTTTATTCCATAGAGAGCTCTTAATTTTATTTATTAATTCAGCTGTTTTCTTAATTTCAGTTTTATTAGTCACTCCTTTGATGTCCAGAATTTCTATTTTGGTATTTAATTGGGGATTTAAAATTTGTTCTTTTTCTAGTTTTTTTCAGTTCCATGCTCAATTTGTTGATCTCCTCTTTCTCTGTTTTATTCATATAAGCTTTTAAAGATGTAAAGTTTCCCCTGAGAACTGCTTTGGCAGCATCTCATAAGTTTTAATAAGCTGTCTCATTATTGTCATTTTTGGATCCATTCATGATTTAGGATTATATTATTTAGTTTCCAATTCATTTTTGGTGTATCTTCCCAGGGTCCTTTATTACATACAAATTTTATTGCATCATGATCTGAAAAGGGTGTGTATTTCTGCCTTTCTTCATTGGACCATGAGGTTTTTATGCCCTAGGTTATGGTCAATTTTTGTGTTGGTGCCATGTACCACCAAGAAAAAAGCATACTCTTTTCTATTCCCATTTAATTTTCTCCAGAGGTCTACCATATCTGACTTTTCTAAAATTCTGTTCACCTCCTTAACTTCTTTCTTCTTTATTTTATGGTTAGATTTATCTAGTTCAGAGTGGGGGAAGTTGTGGTCCTTCACTGGAATAATTTTTCTGTCAGTTTCTTCCTGTAACTCCCTTATTTTCTTATCTAAAAATTTGGATGTTATGCCACTTAGTGCACATATGTTTAGAAATGCTATTACTTCAGTGTCTATGGTACCTTGTAGCAGGATATAATTTCCTTCCTTATCTCTTTTAATTAGATCTATGTTTACTTTTGCTTTGTGTGAGATTAGGACTGCTACCCCAGCTTTTTTATTATTTTACTTCCTCTGAAGTATAATCTATTCTACTCCAGCCTTTTGCCCTTACCCTATCTGTATCCCTCTGTTTCAAATGCATTTCTTGTAAACAACATATAGTAGGATTACACTTTTTAATCCATTCTGCTATCTGCTTCCATTTTATGGGAGAGTTCATCCCATTCACATTCACAGTTACGATTACTATTTGTTTCTTTCTCTCCTTCTTATCCCCCCCCCACATTTGTGCTTTTCTTTCTCCTTTATCCATTTTCCTTCTCATTAGAGTTTTGCTTTTGATCACCTTCTCCCTCAATCTGCCCTTTCATTTATCACTCCTACCTCTCTTTTCTTTCCTTTTTCCCTTTCAGTTCCCTATAATGCAAGTTACATTTCTATAATTAATTATGTTATTTCCTCCTTGAGTCAAATCCAATGAGATTACATTTGAAACAATGCTCATCGTCCTACTTTCTTTCCCTCTACTGTAATACACCTTTGTGTCTTCTCATGTGCTATAGTTCACCCTTTTCTGCCTCCTCCTTTTCTATTTTCACATTACAATCTTTACTTTTTATCACTTGATTAGGTTGCTTTATCAACACAGTAAAATCAACTTAAATCCCTTATATTTATAGATTTCCCTTTTATATGATATAATAAAGTTACAGTTTTCAAGAGTTGTAAGTATTATCTTCCCATATAGGATTGTAAACAGTTTGTCTTTATTGAGTTTCTTGTTTACCTTTTTATGCCTCTCTTGAATCTTGTATTTAAAGGTCAAATTTTCCACTGAAGTCTGGTCTTTTCCTCAGGAAAATTTTGAAGCCTCTTATTTCATTGAATGCCTATTTCCCCCCCTGAAGCATTATTCAGTTTTAGTGGGTAGTTGATCCTTAGTTGGTATCCAAACCCCTTTCCAGGTCAGTTGTTTTTCCAATGAGGCATTTTACATTTTCTTCTCTTTTTTCATTCTTTCTATTTTGTTTGACTGATATTTGCTGTCTCATAGAGTCATTGGATTCCAGTTGCCTAATTCTAAGTTTTTATGAATTGTTTCCTTCAGTTAGCTTTTGTACTCCCTTTTCCATTTGGTCAATTGTACTTTGTAAGGAATAATTTCCTTCAGTGTCTTTTTCTTTTTCCATTTCGACAATTGTATTTTTTTTCTTTTACTTCTTTATTTCACTTTTAAAATCCTTCTTGAGCTCTTACAAGAAGGCTTGTGGGTCCAGAGACCAGCTCATATTCCCCTTTGACATTTCAAATGTGGACATAATGACCATGTTGTCCTCTCCTGAATTTGTGCTTTGATATTCCCTGTAACCAAGATATTTCTCCATGGGAATTGATTTTTTTTCCATTCTTTGTGTTCATAATGTTTCTGCCACCCAGGGGCAGTGTCTCATACTTTTTGTGCTGGGGGATAGGTGCCTGGGTACTAGTTTTATGTGCTGGGGCCTCAGGGGCTTGCAGTTGAATGTTGTAGTGGTCTGATATTTTATCTGGTCCAAAGCTGGAGTTGGTGTGTGCCTGGTGTTGACACTTGCTTGCTCTTCCTTTCCAGGGTTCAGGACTTACTGTTAATATGCTGAAGTGGGACTTACTCCTCTATTGCTAGGACACATCCCATCCTGTACAGGTCCCCTTCAGTCACATCAAGAGGGAGCTTTCCTATCAGTCTTCCTACCCTCTAGAGACAGAGCTAAAAGATCATCATATCCCATCTTTTTGATGGCTCTATATAACATCAAACAAAGTAGAATATTTTGCTGCTGCCTTGGATTAAGTTTTAGTCAATCAAGTGGCTTTGACTGAATCAATCAAGAATCTTTGATTGAAAACAGAAGATATATATATGTGTGTGTACACATGTTTGTATATATACATAAGTAACACATGTGCATGCATATGTACATATATATGCATTTACAGACTACAGACACAAGCAAATACCACACAGAAATACATACACACATATCTATATTTATATCTCTATCTATCTATCTACATACAGTATTGCATGGATGGGGAATATAGCAGTCAGAAGCAGAGCTGGAAGAAAGAGAAACAAGCAAAGAGAAGGCTGGGGGTAGGAACGTCTGAAACCTGTTATCAGGCAGAATCAAGGACAGTTTGGAGTGCAACAGTCCCTATGAGCTGAGACAAGAAACAGGAGCAGAGAGCTGCCTGTGTGTGAGCCCAGGCAAGAGCTAAGAGTGGTCAGCCAATGGAGGATCAGGCATGGGATTTGTTAAGTCAGCCTCAGGTCAAGATGGGAGAGGACTTTACTTGGACACTATGTATTGATTAAGAAGACTGTTTTAACAGTGACCCAGGGGTGGATAATATGGTGTTTTCTGCTACCCCTTAAGGATGAATTGTGCTAGGTAAGACCCTATCTTGGGGTGGTCCCTGACTTTAGAGATGCAACAATATGTGCTATGTGCCATAGGACATACTGAGTGTTATAAGATACACATATGTATTCAAAATATGCTTTGTTTAGGGATGTTGCTATGACTGTTATATTCTACTTTATTGAACAGTTTATTTTATTGAAAAATAAGTAGACAGTTCATTATACTCTGTGATTAGATCCTTAAAATCCTTCACATGAACAGTCCTCAGGTGTTCTTCTATGATTGGTGTTATACTCCACCATTCCAGGATTTTTCTTGGGGCAATATTCTCTCTGTTTTTCAAGGGAGAGTGAAAGTAACTTACTATTTACTCCACTATCTTGTCTCCTGGAAGTTTAAATGGATTACTTTCAAATATTTAGTCTCTGAGGTGATAGCCCCAGGAGCAGCTGCTGCTACTGCTGCAAGCCCCAGCAGGATTGTGCTTTTCTGTCACCCAGTTTTGACAGATTCCACCCTCTTGCAGTGAGATGTCTGAAAATCACCACTGCTGCCAGTGATTCAGTACACTAAGGTCTATTCCAGCTGTGCTATGGTAGAGTCTGCCCAGGATCAATCTTGATTATACCATATTTGACACAATTCTTTCTGTTTTATATACACATGACTGCAAAAACATAAATAGTAATATGTCATCTAAAATTAAGTGCAATAACTGATCTATTTTCAAAAAGACAGATGATGAGATACTTTTTTCCTTTCAGTAGAGAATTGGGTAGTGGAGGTATATGTATTCACAAAGTACCATATTCTATCATCAGTATGTGTCATCAGTTTTATTTCACATTATCTTTGTTATAGTGAAAGATTCTAGAAGTTGAGTATTATCTCAGAAATTAACTGTGGTGTAAAATAAAAAAAAATTCATTTATAAAACTTAAGAGAAATATGAGCACACTAAGCTATCCACAATTGGAATGAGTTGTTTCAGAAAGTGGTGGGTTCCCATTCATTAGAGATCTTTGTTGAAATGCTGAGCAATTACTTTTTCAGAATGTTGGGTTTTTTATATACATCATAGATGGTCCCTTAAATTCTTAGGAAAACAGAAAATTTGAAAATTGTATCATACAATAGCATATCACAGTATGTCAGGTTGAAGTGATACTGTATTATTCAGAACATATTACACTTTGCTTTTTATTTATTATAAAAACATTTTAAATATTTATTAAAATAATTTAATTTTATAAATTGAATAATATATATACATACATATAAATGATTAATTTTTTTTAAAAATTGGTTTAATCCTTTCTCAATCCCTACTCTAATTGAGAATGTATGTTTATTTCAAGATATCATCACTACACACATAATACCTTATCTGTGCTACTCTCCAGCTTCTTTCATTGAAATGTTGGGACCCAGAAGAACAAATACTACATTAGATTCCAAAGGTGATCATATAAGGCTATATTCCTACCACTACAGGTCTCTGAGCCCTCATCAGTATCCTTTCCATTAACCATTAGTCAATAGAAATCATCAGATCTCATCAGAGGTATTTACTAAAATAGCAGGTTTAAAGGTTAGTTTTAATGGGGGAGAGTCAAGAAGTTGGAGCAGAAGGATGGAAATGTAGAAGCTCTCCCACACAGCAAATATAATGCTTGCTAAAATGACTCTAAACATATTCTAGAGTGGCAGAAACCCAAAAGAAAGAGTGAAAGATATTTCTAGCCCAAGACAGCCTAGAAGGCCAACAGAAAAGGTCTATCATACTGTGTGCAGAGCAGAGCACAGGCCATGGAGCCCAGCCCAGGCTTGGTCATGCAGCACTAGCGGGAACAGAAATGGAGCATGGCTCAGGGTGGAATCCCTGGCAGTAGCAGTAGCAGTTCCCAGATTACTCAACCCACAAACACTAGAGAGAGCTTCAGAGGTCAATCAGAAAGTACTTTCATCTGGGTAAGAAAGGAACATGGTCTGGCCCCACCAGTAATCACTGAAGGTGCAGCATCCATTTTTAGAGCCCTCACCCTAAAGACTCCAGGGAACTGTGTGACTAATCTGGATCTCAGACCTGACTGGCGGCTCCAGGGTGAGGAGGAGGAGTGCTGGCATGGTGGAGTGGGAGGCGGTTGTGGAGAGTGAAATCTACTCACAGTTTATGGGCAGAACAGAGTGCTTGTGGTTGCTCACAGACCAGAGCACAGACCAGGAGAGAACTCCTGGATTGTGTAACCTGGCAGGAACTGAGAACTTCCAGGTCCCCAGAGTATACCCTCCTCTTGAGAAAGGACTCAAAAATCAAATAACTGACTGGGAAAAAATGCCCCAAAAAGGGAAAAAAACAAGACTATAGAAGGCTTTTTTGGTGAATAGGTATTTTCTTCCATCTTTTCTGATGAGGCAAAACAATGCATATCATCAGAGGAAGACATAAAAGTCAAGGCTTCTGCACTCAAAACCTCCAAAATAAATACACAATGGTCTCAGACCATGGAAGAGCTCAAAAAAGATTTTGAAAATCAAGTAAGAGAGGTGAAGAAAAATTGAGAAGAGAAATGAGAGAGATGCAAGAAAATCATGAAAAGCAAGTCAACAGTTTTCTAAAGAAGATGCAAAAAATTGCTGAAGAAAATAACACCTTTAAAATGGACTAACTCATTTGGCAGAAGATGTTCAAAAAGCCAATGAGGAGAAGAATGCTTTAAAAAGCAGAATTAGCCAAATAGAAAAGGAGGTTCAAAAACTAATTGAAGGAAATCGTTCTTTAAAAAGTAGAATGGAGTAGATGGAAGCAAATGACTTCATGAGAAAAGAAGAAATTACAAAACAAAACAAAAAAAATAAAAAGAAAATAAAAGACAGTATGAAATATCTCATTGGAGAAATAGCTGACTTGGAAAATAGATCCAGGAGAGACAATTTAAAAATTATGGGACTACATGAAAGCCACAATCAAAAAAAGAGCCTAGACATCATCTTTCATGAAATTATGAAGTAAAACTTCCCTGTTATTCTGGAGCCAGAGGGTAAAATAAATATTGAAAGAATTAACCAGTCACCTACTGAAAGAGATCTGAAAAGAACAACTCCTACAAATATTGTAGTCAAATTCCAGAGTTCCCAGGTCAAGGAGAAAATATTGCAAGCAGCTAGAAAGAAACAATTCGAATTTTGTGGAAATACTATCAGAAAACACAAGATCTAGCAGCTTCTACATTAAGGGATTAAAGGACTTGGAATAGGATGTTCCATAATCTTATATCCAGTAAAACTGAATATAATATTTCAGGGGAAAATGATCATTCAATAATATAGAGGACTTTCAAGCATTCTTGATGAAAAGATTAGAGCTAAATAGAAAATTTGACTTTCAAACACAAGAATCAAGGGAAGTATGAACAGGTAAATAGGAAAGAGCAATCGTAAGAGACTTACTAAAGTTGAACTGCTTACATTCGTACTTAGGAAGATAATATTTGTAACTCTTGAAACTTTTCTCAGTATTTGGGTAGTTGGAGGGATTATACACACATGTACATACATACACAAACACACTCATATAAATATATTTGTGTGTGTGTGTGTGTGTGTGTGTGTGTGTGTGTGTAGACAGGGAACACAGAATGAGTTGAATAGGAAGGAATGATGATAAAAATAAAATTAATGAGTCAGACAGGAATATATTGGGAGGACAAACGGAGGTTTTCTCTCATGAAAAGGACAAGAAAATTTTTTGAATAGAGGTGAAAAGGGAGTGGGAAAACATGAAGCTTACTCTCATCACATTTGTTTTAGGGAGAGAATAACATGCACACTCAATTTATCATGAAAAGATAACTTACACTATAGGAAAGTAGGGGAGAAGGGAAGAAGTGGGACGGGAGGAGATAACAGGAGGGCAAATGGGAGGAAGGAGTAATTAGAAGTAAACACTTTTGGGGAGGGACTAGGTCAAAAGAGTGAATAGAATAAATAGGAAGCAGGATAGGATGGAAGAAAATATATTTAGTCGCATACACTATGACTATTATGGAAGTGTTTTGCAAAACCATGCATATATAACCTATGATGAATTTCTTGCCTTTTCAGTGGAGATGTGTGGGGAAAGGGGAAGGGAGAAAAGTTGGAACTCAAAGTTTTAGGAACAAATGTTAAGAATTGTTCTTGTATGCAACCTGGAGATAAGAAATACAAGCAGTAGGGTACAGAAATCTATCTTTAAATGAACATTTAAAAACAGTTTTAAATAATTTCTCTCATAAATCTTGAGCTCCCTCACCTCAAAATCCTAATATCTTAATCATTGATAGAGCTGGCTGAAAAAGAGACTACAATAGTAGTGAGTCACATATGTAGGATTGATAAGCAACAAAGAGAGACTCACATCTAATGAAGAAAGTCCTTTTTTCACTTTGTAGTGCTTTTTATAGTTTTATTTATTTATTTTTAGATTTTAGCATTCATTTCCACAAAATTTTGAGTTTCAATTTTTCTCCCTATCTCTCCCCTCCCTCCAACCCATAACACCTTGCATTCTGATTACCCTTTCCCACAATGTGCCCTCCCTTCTATAACACCCCACCTTTATCACCATCTTCTCTCTTTCTTGAAGGGCAAGATAGATTTTTTTTACCCCATTACCTGTATTTCTTATTTCCCAGTTACATGCAATAGCAATTCTCAACATTTGTTTCTAATAATTTACATTCCTACTTCTCTCTCTTCCTCCCTCCACACTTGTCCCCACTGAGAAGGCAAGCAATTTAATACAGGCTATATATGTGTCATTTTGCACAAGAGTTTCATAATAGCCATGTTGTGTAAGACTGACTTATGTTTCCCTCCATCCTACCTTGTCCCCCATTTATTCTATTCTCTCATTAGACCCTGAGCTTTCTCCAAAGTGTTTGCTTCTAATTTACTCCCTTCTCCCATTTGCCCTCCCTTCAATCATGCCTCTGACCCGACTTGTCGCCTTCTCCCCTATTTTCTTGTAATGTAAGCTAGATTTTCATATCAAGTTGAGCGAGTATGTTATTCCCTCCTTAAACTACATGTGATGAGAGTAAGCTTCACGTTTCCTCTCTCAACTCCTCTCTTTTCTCCTCCACTGAAAATTGTTTTTCTTATCTCCTTTATGAGTGACAGTTTGCCCATTTCATTTCTCCCTTTCTCTCCCAATACATTCCTTTCCCATCTCTTAATTTTACTTCTTATACATATAATTTCTTCTGATTCAACTCAACATATGCTGTGTGTGTGTGTGTGTGTGTGTGTGTGTGTGTGTGTGTAAAATCCCTCCACCTACCCATATACTAAGAAAAGTCTCAAGAGTTACACATATTATCTTTCCATAAAGGAATGTAAACAGTTCAGCTTTAGAAAGTCCGTTATGACTTTTCTTGCCTGTTTACCTTTTCATGCTTCTCTTGACTCTTGTGTTTGAAAGTCAAATTTTCTCTTCAGTTCTGGTCTTTTCATCAAGAATGATTGAATGTCCTCTATATCACTGAATGACCATTTATTCCCCTGAAGTATTATTCTAAGTTTGGCTGGGTAGATGATTCTTGGTTTTAATCCCAGTTCCTTTGACTTCTGAAATATCCTATTCCAAGTCCTTTGATCCCTTAATGTAGAAGCTGTCAGATCCTGTGTTATCCTGATTGTATTTCCACAATATTCAAATTGTTTCTTTCTAGCTGCTTGAAATATTTTCTCTTTGACCACGGAACTCTGAAATTTGCCCACAATATTCCTAGGAGTTTCTCCTTTCAGGCTGGTTTTAGGTGGTAATTGATTCATTCTTTCAATATTTATGTGGCCCAGGGCAGGAGGAGCCAAGATGGCAGAGTAGAAAGACACACTTATGCTAGCTCCAAAACCACAGCCTATAAAATATCTGTAAAGAAGGACTCTTAACAAATTCTGGAGAGGTGGAAACCACAGAAAAACAGAGTGGAGGAGATTTCTGTTCCAGAAAGACCTAAAAAACCCTCACCAAAGGTTCTTCACACACGGGACCAGAGCAGAACCCACCCCTACTTTGGCCGAGTGGCCCTGGGAGGAGCAGATCTAAGCAAGCTTCAGGGACGGAATCTCCAGTTGCTGTGGGGATCCCTCCACCCACAGGTGCTGCAGGCCAGTGAGAGAGGCTTCTTTGCTGCTTGAGAGGGGAGCGGGGGTGTCTCCATAACTCAGGCCCCCTCAGGAGGCAGCAGCAGAGGCAGCAGGCAGCCAGAGGCTCCTGGAGCAGGCAGGAGCTTGGCAGTAGTTCCATTACAGAAGGTCTCTGTATAAACCCCTTGAGGGAACTGAGCTTGGGAGGCAGCTCTGCCCCCACCTGAGAACCTGATTTAATCTTACCCTGAATAGCCGCCAGGCCAGTCATTGAAAGCCCTGAGGCTGGGGAGCAGCATTTGAATCTCAGACCCCAAGCACTAGCTGGGCAGATCTGGGTGGGGGTGGAGAGAAATTTCAGAAGTCAAGTAACTGGCTGGGAAAATGTCCAGAAAAGGGAAAAAAAAATAAGACCATAGAAGGTTACTTTTTTGGTGACCAAATGATTCTGCCCTTAAAGACATAGGAGTCAAGGCCTCTGTATCCCAAAAATCTGAAATAAATATCCAATGGGCTCAGGCCATGGAAGAGCTCAAAAAGGATTTTGAAAATCAAGTTAGATAGGTGGAGGAAAAACTGGGAAGAGAAATGAGAGAGATGCAAGAAAAGCATGCAAAACAGGTCAATACCTTGATAAAGGAGACCCAAAAAATGCTTAAGAAAGTAACACCTTGAAAAATAGGCTAACTCAATTGGAAAAAGAGGTTCAAAAAGACAATGAGGAGAAGAATGCTTTCAAGAGCAGAATTAGCCAAGTGGAAAAAGAGGTTCAAAAGCTCACTGAAGAAAATAGTTCTCTCAAAATTAGAATGGAACAGATGGAAGCTAATGACTTTCTGAGAAACCAAGGAATCACAAAACAAAACCAAAAGAATGACAAAATGGAAGATAATGTGAAAT
>CM053773.1:71988266-72006787 GCA_028658325.1 Potorous gilbertii
CCCTCTTCTCTCCTTAATGGAGTAGCTACATTGGTACATGCCCTAATTACCTAAGGCCTGGACTATTTAATCTTAGAGTTGAGGTACCTGATAGCTTGCTGATGGATCTACCTGCCTCAAGGCTCTCCACACTCTAATCCATCCTCTATTCAGTCACTCAAGTTATTTTCCTTAAGCACAGGTCCCACGATGGCACTCCCCCCAACCCCTCTATTCTATAAACTCCAGTGGCTCCCTATGGCCTCCAAGTTCAAATAGGAAATCCTCTGTCATTCAGATCCCTTCATATTCTTATCTCCCTACTCACTACTTCTCCAGTCTTTTTCCATCTTATGATATACTCCACATATTCTGCAATTCACTGAAATTCACCTCTTTCTCTTTTAGGAACAAAATTCTCTAGCTCAGGCATTATGTGTGGCTAACTTCTATGGCTATAACGCTCTCCATTTTCATTTTCACCTACTGGCTTCTCTAGTTTCCTTAAGTCCCAGATAAAATCATGTCCTCTGCAGAATGTCTTTCATAACCCCTAATTTTAGACCCTCCCCTCTTTTATTTCCTATGTATCCAGTATCAAGTTTATTTGTACATTTTTGTTTACTTGGCATCTCTCCTCCATTAGATTGTAAGTACATTGAGGGTATAGACTTTCTCTTGCATCTTTTTGTTCTTGTTTTTCAGTCATTCAGTTGTGTCTAACTCTTTGTGACCCCACAGACCATAGCATGCTCGGCCCTTCTGTCCTCCACTATCTTTCAGATTTGTCTAAGTTCACATAATGTGTTTCCAAGATGCTATCCATTTCAATGCTATTATCATATCAACGATAATATCACAATAATATCATCCTCTGCCATTTCCTTTTACTTTTGTATTTGAATCTTTCCTAATATCAGAGTCTTTTCCAATGAATCTCTTCTTCTCATTATGTGGCCAAAGTATTTAAGCATCAGCTACAGTAGTTAACCTTCCAGCAAGTAGCCAGAATTAATTTAAGTATTGACTGATTTGATCTCCTTTCTTTCCAAGAGATTCTCAAAAGTCTTCACTAGCACCACAATTTGAAAGCATTAATTTTGTAGTGCTCAACTTTCCTTATAGTTCAACTCTCACAGTCAAACATTACTATTGGGGAAAAAAACAGTTTTAATTATACAGATCTTTGTTAGCAAACTGACATCTCTGGTTTTAAGTACACAGTCCAGATTTGTCATAACTTTCCTTCCAAGGAGGAAACATTTTTTAATTTCATAGTTTCAGTTACTGCAATTATCTTTGTGTCCCAAAATAGAAGCCTGACATATTTTCATTTCATCTCCCTCTATTTGCCAGGAAGTAATGGAATCAGTTGCCAAAAGTTTAGTTTTTTTTTTCTTTTATGTTAAACTTTGAGTCAGCTTTTACATTCTTTCTTCACCCTCATCAAGAGGCTTCTTAATTTCTTTTTACCATCTGCCATCAGAGTGGTATTATCTGAATATCTGAGATTGTTGATATTTCTCTCAGCAACTTAATTTCAGCTTTTGATTCATCTAGCTTGGCACTTCACATGATGTATTCTGCATATAAGTTAAGTAAACAAGGTGACAATATATACCCGTGTCATATTCAATTTCCAATCTTAAACCTATCTCTTCTTCCATGTTTGGTTCTGTTTCTTGGCCTACATACATAATCCTTAAGAGACAAGTCAATCTGTTACTCCCATCTCTTTGAGAACTTGTCACATTTTGTTTTGATCCATACAGTCCAAGTTTTATTGTAGTTAATGAAGTAGAAGTAGATGACATTTTTCCGGAAATCCCTTGCTTTCTTTATAATTTACTGAATGTCTCTAGTTCTTCTGCCTCTTCAAAAACCACCTTGCTTTTCTCATAATTTTCAATTGACGTAGGGATGAAAATTTCCAGTATCTTAAGCACATCCTTGCTAGTGTATGAAACGAGTGCAATTGTTTGGTAATTTGAACATTCATTAGCATTTCTCTTCTTTTGCACTGGGATATAAAAGGATGTTTTCCAATGCAGTAACTACTGTTGAGTTTTCCAAATTTGCTGACATATTGAATGCAGCATTTTGACAGTCTCGTCTTTCAGGATTTTAAATAACCCAGCCGGAATTCTATCACCTCCATCAGGTTTATTGTGAGCAATGCATCCTAAGGCCCACTTTTCTTCATTCTCCAAGATGTCTGGCTCTAGATCAGAAACCATATCATTATGCTTAATGGTGATATTAAGACTTTTCTTGCATATTTTTTTGTGTATTATTGGCATATTTTCTTAATCTCTTCTATTTGTGTTAGATCCCTCCTATTTTTGTCTTTTACCATGTCAATTTTTTTCAGGAAATATTCACTCAATAAATATCTCTAAATGACTTTCAGAGATCACTAGTCTTTACTCATTCTATTGTTTACTTCTTTTTCTTTACATCATTTATTTAAGAAACATTATGTCACCTTGTTATTCTCTGGATAATTCCTTATGCATTGAATGGGAAATACTTTTTCCCCTTGTCCTTTACCATTTACTATCCTTCTTTGTTCAGCTATTTGTAAAACTTCATTAAACAGCTATTTTCTTTCTTGTTCTTTTTACTTGGTAATATTTTTTTTGGTGCTTCCTAATAATATTGCAAACCCCTGTCCATGCTTCCTCAGGCATTGTCCCAAAAATATCTAATCCCTTAAAATTATTCATCATCTCTACTTAGTATTTATGAAGGAAATTATTTAGGTTATACATCTATGTGAATGTTTAATATGATACTTCCAGATGTTATAGGTTTCACAGAACTGATCAACTTTAGCTTCTTCAGCACCAGTGATTGGAGCACAAAATTGCATTACGCTTATGTTGAATGGATTCTTAGATTTCAAACAGATATCATTCTATCATTTTTGAGATTGTACCCCAATGGTGTTATCTAATCCTTTTATTGACTATGGAGACTCCTCCATTTCTTCTAAAAGATTTATACCCACAGTAGTATATGTAGTAATCATCTGAATTAAATTCATCCATTCCTGTTCATTTAAGTTCATTGGCACACAAGATGTTGATGCTTAATCTTTCCATATTCTGTTTGATGACATCTAGTTTTCCTTGGTTCATAGATCTTACATTCCAGATTCCTGTGAACAATTATCCTAACAACATCAGTCTTTCCTTCCGTTATCAGACATATCTGAAGCTGAGCTTCATTTTAACATTGGACTTGCTGCTTCATTAATACTGGAGGTACTTAATAGTACTTCACTCTTCCCCAGTAGTGGATTGGACACTTTCTGACCTGATATTTTCTGATGTCATGTCTTTTATTATTTCAGTTCATTAGGTTTTCTTGGCAAAGATATTGGAGTGGTTTGCAATTTTCTCCAGTGTATCATGACACATGATAGGCTTAAGAAATGTTTATTGACTGAATAAGTGACCTGTATACTAATAATGTAATGTCTTTGGAGCATGCCTGTTAAATAAAGGAATTGAACTACATCATATCTGAATTCCTTTTGAATTCAAATAGTCTAGGAATATGATTTTTACAGAGTAATTGAGATTTATTTCCTACAGACAAGAGAAAACATATTCCTTAATTATTGTTTTTTAAAATTCTTTTTCAGAATTGAAATTTTTATCACTTGTGCACTAGAATTAAAAACCAACTTTCTATACTGATAAAAAATTTCTACGTGTCTTCGGGAAGTGAGAGGGATTATTGCTTCCGGACTCAGAGGTATGATATGGAGAGACTAAAGGAAAAAAAAATCACCAAGTTTTTCTATACTTCCTCTCTCATAACACCAGAAAGCGATATATTTTTAATCTCTTTCTTATCTTCCTTCCAGTCCCATTATTATAACTGTCTATATGACATCTGCACTTTGTTATTCTATCATAATCTCAAAATTATCCTGCCACTAAATAATTTTATGACCTAGAGATAGAGGATAAGGAAAAGAAATCACTTAACTTCTCTAGAAACCAGTTTTATTATGTTTAAAAAAAGAGAGATTGAATTAAACTATTATAAAGTTTTCATTTTTGGTCCAACACTAGCATTATCCTGTGAGACTATGAAGGGAAAACATTCTAAGAGAAAGGGTATTTGATGTCTAATACTGATTTTCCTGACTGATTTTAAGGAACTCACTGAATCTAATTTCCTATCACTGTAAAATGATATTTTTAATTAAACTACTTTTTAAATTTTTAAAATTTATTTAAGTTTTCAACATTAATTTTCACAAAATTTTGGGTTCCAAATTTTCTCCCCATTTCTCCCCTCCCCCACCCCAAAACACCGAGCATTCTAAATACCCCTATCACCAATCTGCCCTCCCTTCTAACATCCCTCCCTTCTCTTATCCCCATCTTCTCTTCTGTCCTGTAGGGCAAGATAACTTTCTATACCCCAATTTCCTGTATTTCTTACTTCCTAGTTGTATGCAAGAGCAACAATCAACAGTTGTTCATAAAACTTTGAGTTCCAACTTCTCTTCATGCCTCCCTCCCCAACCATCCACTTTGGGAAGGCAAGCAATTCAATATAGTCCATATCTGTGAAATTTTGCAAATGACTTCCATAATATTTGTGTTGTGTAAGACTAACCATATTTCCCTCCATACCATCCTGTCACCCATTTATTCTATTCTCTCTTTTGGTCCTATCCCTTCCCAAGGGTGTTGACTTCTAATTGCTCCCTCCTCCCCTTTCCCTCCCTTCCATTATTGCGCCCACCCTTCTTATGCCCTTCTCCCTCACTTTCCTCTATTGCAAGAGAGGTTTTCATACCAAAATGAGTGTGCATTTTACTACTTCCTTTAGTGAAATATGATGAGAGTAAACTTCATGTTTTTTCTCTCACCTCTCTATTTTGTCCCTCCACTCAAATTCATTTACTTGCTTCCTTTATGAGAGATAATTTGCCCCATTCCATTTCTCCCTTTCTCCTCCCAATATATTTCTCTCTCACCACTTAACTTCATTTTTTTAAGGTATGAGCCCATCCTATTCTATTCACTCTTTGCTCAATGTCTGTGTGTGTGTGTGTGTGTGTGTGTGTGTGTGTGTATGTAATTCCACCAACTACCCAGATACTGAAAAAAGTTTCAAGAGCTACAAATATTGTCTTTCCCTATAGGAATGTAAACAGTTCAATTTTATTAAGTCCTTTATGATATCTCTTTGCTGCTTACCTTTCCATACTTCTCTTGATTCTTGTGTTTGAAAATCAAATTCTCTTTTCAGCTCCAGTCTTTTCATCAAGAATGCTTGAAAGGCCTCTATTTCATTGAAAGACCATATTTTCCCCTGAAGGATATTCTCAGTTTTGTTGGGAAGGTGATTCTTGTTTTAGTCCTAGTTCCTTTGACTTCTGGAATATAATATTTCATGCCCTTTGATCCCTTAATGTAGAGACTGCTAGATCTTGTGTTATCCTGATTGTATTTCCACAGTACTTGAATTGCTTCTTTCTAGTGGCTTGCAATATTTTCTCCTTGACCAGGGAACTCTGGAATTTGGCCACAATGTTCCTAGGAGTTTCTCTTTTTGAATCTGTTTCAGGAGGTAATTGGTGAATTCTTTCAATGTTTATTTTTCCCCCTAGTTCTAGAATATCAGGGCAGTTTTCCTTGATAATTTCATGAAAGATGATGTCTAGGCTCTTTTTTTGATCATGGCTTTCAGGTAGTCCAACAATTTTTAAATTGTCTTTCCTGGATCTATTTTCCAGGTCAGTTGTTTTTCCAATGAGATATTTCACATTATCTTCCATTTTTTCATTCTTTTGGTTTTGTATTGTGATTTCTTGGTTTTTCATGAAGTCATTAGCCTCCATCTGTTCCATTCTAATTTTGAGAGAGCTATTTTCTTCAGTGAGCTTTTGAACCTCCTTTTCCATTTGTCTAATTGTGCTTTTTAAAGCATTTTTCTCCTCATTAGCTTTTTGAACCCCTTTTGTCAATTGAGTTAGCCTATTTTTCAAGGTGTTATTTTCTTCAGTATTTTTTTTGGGTCTCCTTTAGCAAGGCATTGACCTGCTTTTCATGCTTTTCTTGCATCTCTCTCATTTTTCTTCCCAGCTCTTCCTTCACCTCTCTGCCTTGATTTTCAAAATCCTTTTTGAGCTCTTCCATGGCCTGAGAATATCTATTTTAGATGTTTGGGCTACAGAAGCCTTGACTTTTATGTCTTTGCCTGATGGTAAACATTGTTCTTCCTCATCTGAAAGGATGGGAGAAGATAGATGTTCGCCAAGAAAGTAACCTTTAGTCTTATTTTCTCCCCCTTTTTGGGTATTTTCCCAACTAGTCACTTGATTTTTGGGTCCTTTGTCAAGATTTGGGAATCTCTGGGAATCTTTAAGTTCTCAGTTCCTCCGAGGTAGCAAAGTCAAGCATGTAAACTGATCTGGAAGCAGGGAGAAATTTTTTTGCCCAGAATCTTAGCAGCTAACTCTCCACAGCCACCTGGTTTCCAGTTCCTCCAAGTCAGCACTGGGGGCTGATTTTCAGATAAGCCGGATGGGCAGGGCCACCATGCAGTGAGAGACAAAGACCAGCTCCCTCAGGGTCTCTACACAGAGCTGAGGTAAGAATCAGCTCCTCAATGCCCCAGGGCTTTTTACAATCCAACATTGGATGCAAATGGCAGTATGGGATGCTGCAAGAACTGCTGCTGTCTGCCTGATGTGGCCTGTTCTGCCACTGCCTGAGACCAGAGGTATGGGAAGGCATTTCTCCCTTCCCAGCCAGCTGAAAAAACCCCATTCCTGACCTTTGGCACCTGTGAGTTGAAGGCTCTGGGGACTGCTGCTGCTGGGACTGGGGATTCACTGCTGCTATGACTGGGAATTCTGTGACTGGAGATTCTGTCCCCAAGGTGTCCTTGTCTCAAAGTCACTCTATGCTGCAGGCCAAGACTGGGCTGGGTTCCATGCTCCAATCTGAGTCTGGTGCAACTGATGTTTCCCGTAGGCCTTTCAGGTCACCCTGGGCTGGAAATCTCCTCCACTCTGTTGTTCTCCAATTCTGCTGCTCCAAAATTTGTTGAAAGTCCCTCTCTACAGGTATTTTATTGGCTATGTGGGGAGACCCTGCATATGTGTGTCTTTCTACTCCACCCTCTTGGCTCTGCCTCTTCTAAGCTACTTCTAAAGGCCCATGCAGGTTTAAAATTTGACATATAATGAATATGTATGTGTGTGTGTGTGTGTATATATATATATATATATATGTTTATAGATACATATACATATGCACATATATGTGTATATGTACAGCTGTACATATGTACATACATAATTTACAATGTATATAGATAGATAGCTGCTATTTTTATTTATATAAATGTGTTAAACTTTTATATAGTATCATGAAGTGGTTTTTGACCCTGAAATATTATTCCTTTCTAGATCATAGCTTTCAAGTTTACACATACACACACACACACACACACACACACACACACACACAGAGACACACATACACACACATATTTTTCTTCTTGCAAAATATGCAAATGTTTGATAATTAACTAATTCTCCCTTTACATATAACTAGTCAATTACTAATCATGTATTAAGAAATTATTATGCACTAGCTATTGTGTTAGATGGCAGACATTTATATATAAAGTTGAGATAGACAACTTCCTCTTCTTTTCCTCCTCTTCCTATTCCTCATCCTCATCTTCTTCTTCTCTTCCTCTTCTCCTAGTCCTCCTTCTCCTCCTCCTTTTTTCTCCTTGTCTTCCTCCTTTCTCCATTTTCTTTCAAAAAGCTTGAACAATTTGCTCTCATCCTATGCAGTTTTCATTTTTGATTTCTTAAAATATAACTATGAAGAACAGGGTTTTAAAAAGGTTTTGTCTTTCAAATTAAGCAACTTGAATACACGTTCAAACCCAATTCATTTCCTACCAGCCCAAGACTTCAATTTATTACTTAGGATTTGATAACTTAGAATGAGTGTAAATAGCAAATGTTTTCTCTTCGAGCCAGAAATTCTGAAGGTTTTCTCTTCCTATGTAGATACTTTTGTAACAGTAAATCATACTATTTTTTTGTCTCCATTTTTATCTAGCACTTTGTCATTGAATGGGTGTGGCCTCAGACAAACTGACTTTGGAAAGACCTTAATTTAGAAAGACCAAGGTCAGTACATCCTCGACCATCACCAGTTATCTTGACTTTTGTCTTGGAGCTGGAATCTAATAACTTTGCAGGAGAGAGCAAAGCTAATGACTTTGCACAGCTTTGCCTTATTCAAATTCAACTGACACCCAGGTCAAGACATCACACTTGTGGTTTGATTATTGTTCCTCAAAAACAAAGAACCCCATCATATTATTTTCCATTTAGTTATTTTAAACATGGTTTTCAACACATATTCCTCATTTCAAAATTTAAGCTTATAAATTCTTGTTGGCTGAATGACTGTCAAATCTCTTTTCCTGATCTCAAATATTCTCAATTTTCTTTGCCTGTTGCAAACTTCCCACTCCTCTATGTCTACCTTGATTTTAGCCCCTATTCTAACATTCACACCTTGTAAAGTCATTACTGTACAGTTTTGACACTTGATTGTTCGTCACATTTCTTTCACACGTGTTACTTTTATCTCCTCAGTGATCTCATAAACTCTTAAGAGTTATTTTTTCTCATTCAGTTTTGATAGCTTTAGCCAATACTGAACATACTGTAGTTCTTAGTAAGTACATGGTGATTGATTGAAAGGTTTAACAAATCAGCCTTCAACTCAGTAAGGCCATGGCACTGCCTTCTACAATTAATAAAGTAATCCCACAAATGTCAGAAGGGATTGCTCACTAAGAAATCAAGACACTAAAAATGTACTTCCATTTCTTGCAAAATTGTTCACAAAGGATTTATGGAAGAAGTTGAAGCAGGGGCTAACAAATAGGCTTTACATTTTATGTATTTTAGAGGTTAAATTTTGAGACATTAGAAGAAAAATATTTGCCAAGAGAAAGTTGTTACTTTCAAATAATCTTTCTTTCATGTGAAAAAATCTAAAATCTAATAATATATTCCCTTTACTCCTTATACTATGAGAAACACAGTATAACTTACATTTAAGTATATCACTTCAAATTATTTGCATATAAATACATTATATACCTTTTCATTTTGAGGTAGTGGGAATTTTCTCTGTTCAAAGTCTTAAGATTGGCTAGAATTGCTATACATAAATAAGTAATTTATAAATTGTGGGTAAATCCATTAGAAAATCCCAGTTAGAACATGACTAAAGGCTACCAAAACATATGCATGTGGTTCAGTAGAATAAAACACTGATAATAAAACTTGAAATATTAGAATTAGGAAAATATCTTGAATCCCAAAAGAACTGAATTTATATAGGGTTGGTGAATTTATTTCATTCTCTGTCTTTTTAGACATATATGTGTATATGTATATACATATATGATAACTATTACAATATATATGATTTTCTACAGAATCCTAAGTATGTTATTTTATCAATTTCAGACATTATTCTGAGAAGTAGTAATACAGTTTCACCAGACTACCAAAAGGGGTCTATAACACACACACACACACACACACACACACACACACACACACATACACACATATAGATTAACAACTCTTAGCTTAAATAAAAATGAAGGGAATAGAAGATAAATGACTAGTTTAAGCAGAGGGGAACATATTTATGTAATCTATATTCTAGGAGGGTTGGTATAAGCATTAAATAGGTTCACAAAGCATGTTAATCGTTCCTTATTTTTGTTTTAAAATGGATTATGAAGAATTCCTATGATGCCCTGGTATTTGATACTGATGTCAAGAAAGGCAGTCAAACCCCATAACATGATATCCTGAAGTGCTACTGACAGATGTAATATTGGTCTAGAATAGAATAGTATATGTCTGAACCAAGAGATGAATTGATTTACATGGGATAAAAAGAGGGTATGTGGAAAAGTGTCATTATTCTATACTTGCTCAAGGTAAAAACATACTTCATGCATTTATAATCTGTCCCTTCTTTAACAAGTTTTTGTTGTATTCTCTAGAACAGAAAATAATGAAGTATGATTAAAAACAGATATTTGGCTATAAACACGCCTAAAAATAAATCTTATTTTTCTTCCTCTTCAAAAATAGGAAAACTTTTTGCAAGAAAATAACTCCAGTATGTATGTGTGTATGCGTGCATGTGTGTGTGTGTGTGTGTGTGTATGTAAAATTGAAATCTATGATCTAGGAAGGAATATTTCAGTTTCAAGAGTCATTTTCATAACATTGTTTAGAAGCTTAACATATGTATATAAATAAAAATAACAGCTAATTTACCTTAGATGCCTTTCTAAAAAATATATATTTATATTACATGGGTCAGTTTCTTTGTAAGATCCTTTTATTCTACTTAATAGCATATTAGTTTAATGAATAAATTAGGTAGGCTTAAAGCTCTTAAAAGAGAACACAGGTAAATTTATGATAGTTTATATAAACTTCTTATTATTAGTCTCTTAGTTTGGGGAACAGATGTCATTTTTTCCCTTTGTTGCTGTCATATTCTATAGACACTGAATGAGACATACACAATAAATAACAGAAAGAGAAATCAACAGCTTTTACCTCCCCAAAGACAAAAGTCTTATTTTGAAGAAGAGGATTGATATCCAACTGAAAAGTGATGTTGGAACCCATTTATTTTTCATCAAACACTGAGGGAAAAGGTTATATTTTGCTTTACCAGTTCAGAAACAATCTCAAGCTCTGTCAAGAAGTATTTGTTTAGTGACAAACAACACCCTTGTCTGTTCAAAATTCAAACAGGGACTTGCTGCTGTACCTTTCTGGTTATCCATTTTAGACGTTCTACCTCAGTGTTATATTGGCCTTTGAATTTTCAAAGCATTTTTCCTGTATCAAAGAGGGTTTATTGGTGTCCCACTAGAGATTTAAAAGGATACAATAGACAGTGAACAATTTAAGATAATTTAGATATAATAATCCCTCAAAGTAGAGGAATGTTGGTACATTCCTTTTCCATGATTTATGTATTGTCTGATTCCGTTTATATGAACAATTTCCAACAATAGTTGCCTACAATGGAAAATTGTCTGTATTATTTAAACCCAAAATTAATGAACTAAAGTTTTATCCAAATGAATAACACCAAGAAATCATTTTTAAAAGTAGATTTTGAGATCGTAACAGAAGTTTTACCTGCATATTTATTCAACATAGTCTTCAATGACTCCCAGAAGGAGCTCATCTGAACACAAAGTTCTAATATAACAACTGAGGATGGAGTTATGAATAAACACAAGAAAACATCTTCACACAGAAGAAATATTAGAGGTTAACAGAACCTAGCCCAAGGGATAAATGGAGAACAAAAAATATATATATCTACAACTGCAACTGGAGCCTTACAGGGGGAAGAAATTGCTTCACAAGAGCTCTTGGAAGAAATGTAGTGAGACATTGTTCTAAACAAATTACAGTTCTGGAAGAAAAAAATGTGTGGACAATAAATAGCTTAGAACAATAATGGACGCTGAAAACTAGAATGGAGAAAATAGATTTCAATGACTACACAAGAAAAGAACAAATACAAAAGAAAAAATGTGAGAAAATGAAAGTAACTTTAGGCATTGCTACTTTAAATAAAATAAAACTGACCTTTAAAATATAACAAGGAAAGGTAATTTAAGATGCACCATATTATCTGAAAAATGTAAATAATCCAAAACCTTAGGAATCAAAAAAGTAAGCAGCCCAGATGTAATATACCTTAGGGCCAAGGGAAAATGGGAGAAAAATATACCTCCTGGCTTTTAATAGAATCTCTGAAATGCACATTTCCAGAAATGTCATGGTTAAAATGCAGAGCTCACTGGTCAAAGAAAAACACTACAAGGATTAAGGAGGAAGTAGTTCAATTACCAAGGAACCGCAGGTTCACATAAGACTATGTCACAACCATAATAAAAGTAAGAAAGAAAATCTTAGGTTACAATATTCCAAAACTCAAAAGCAAAAATTGTACCACTAGTAAGATTTTGCCTAACAAAATTAGGTATACTCCTGGAGAGTGGGAGCTAATAAGAAGGAAGTACCTTAAGTACCATAGAGTACCAGTCCTGAAGTCAGGAGAAGTTCAAATGTGGCCTCACACTTTACAAAAATTATTAGCTATGTGATGTTGGGCAAGCCACTTAACCCAATAGCCTTACCTTCCCCCCTCCAAAAAAGAAAAGAAAAGAAAGATAAAAACATTTGACTATTAGGAAGAAATTGAATTATGATGAAATGGTTAAAGTCAAATGGGGTGGCAGAAAAGAAAAGTCCCTTTTGAACACAAATATATTCAATGTTCAAAAATGAATTTAAATATAATAAAGAGCCTTGGGCAATTTTATTCTATTATTATAGTTCTAAGAGAAAAAGGAAAGGGCGAGAAAAAGGAATATGTTACCGAAGAAGGGCAAAGAACTGAGTATTTTTCAGAAATTACATATTCAAGACTATGTAAGCGCAAAGGAGAAGGAAAGTGGAATAAGCATATCACTCACAGCTAACCAGGAAAAGTAGGTTGAACACAAACATACATGCAGGGTTTAATATCAAAATACATTAATCCCCACAAGAAAACAGGCAAAGAGAAAGAAAATAAAGAGGAGGACATATAGGAAGGGTAAAGTCAGGGAGTACATAGTCAAAATAAAAACAGTGAAGGTAAGAAATTTTAGGTACCCTCACAATATAATGAGAAAGTGAGTAAGACCTCTAGTTCACTGGAGACATACCATGCAGTGAAGTTCCTTGAGGACAAGAATTAGAGATGGCAAATATGAATTATTCGAAATCTAAATTGTTAGAGGAAATGTTTAAATTGATAACATGATAAATAAACTTGAATATCTGATTTTTTTTCATTTTCATGTTATTTCCCCTGGTAGAATGTAACCTCCTTTAAGACAGAAATGTTTTTTTTTTTTAATTTTATATCCCTACCACAGTGCCTGAAATAAATTAAGCAGCATTTGGTGATTGGTTTATTGATAAGTATAACCCACTCACATTGCAGAGGAGGAAATAGAGACAGTGTCAAATTAGGGACTACAACCTATTTCTTCTGTTTTCTAAACTAGAGATGTTTCAGACAGATCCTTTACATTCAGTAACTCCTGGCGAGAACTGAGAGCAGCCAGTTTAGATCAGAAGTATTTAGTCTCATACCTCATGATCAACTATTAGGAAAAAGGAGGATCCTTTGTTCCTTCTGGGTGACCTTTATTTCAAGCTCTCCATCCTCAGTTTCTTGAGGAGGTTTTAGCTTAGAAGGAAAGGAAAAATCCCATCAGGGGGAGGCCAAGACCTTCTCAGGAAGCTATGGTCTTTCATCAGTAACATTTTGAATGGAACTTTCTGTTACATTGCTTTATCTGAAACACTCCTGCTTGTTATTATTTTTTGTCTCCTAGAAATAGATAGTACTGAAAAATTGTAGAGAATTCCCAGGAACTAGAACAAGCAACTTCCTAGGGGCAGCTCAAGACCTCAGAAACTGAGGATCCCTGAAATACCTCTCCTCTCAAGTCACAAAGGGTCCATCACATTTTCAATCTGCCTTCCGTTCTAATCTTTGAATTCCAATTTCTAATCATGAAAGGATAACAAGTAAAGGAGAGCAAAATTTTAGGGGAAGCACAAGTCCTTTGGTGTTTTACAAGCAGAGGCCAATCCAAGAAGGCACTCCTCCTTTCAGTTCAGTCATTTTCAAGTCATGTCAACTCATGTGGGGTTTTCTTGACAAAGATCATGGAGTGATTTGCCATTTCTTTCTCCAGCTCATTTTACAAATGAGGAAACTGAGGGAAACAGGTTTAAGTGACTTGTCAGGGGCACACAAGTAGTTAGTGCCTGAAGTAAATTTGAACTCAGGAAAATGAGTCTCTGACTTCTGGTCTGGCACTTTTCACCATACCACCTAGAAGCACTATTTCAAGGATGTGACAAAGACATGGTTTGCTTGCCCAGGATACTACAGCAGGTTTCTCCTAGGGAAAATGGCAATCAGAGATGATTATCTACTACCAGGTCATTACTGGCCCTGAGGCATTAATCTTGCATAATCTCTTGTCCAAGGAATCCTGTAAACAAGGTAATCAAGTAACTCATCCAAGAGAAGTCTGTTCCTACCTCTATTCTCATCAGTTTATCATGTGTTTCCTTCTATAGTTTCCCCAATATTCAGCTTCTAAATTCTTTATTAGAAGAATGTAATATTACATTCAAAAGAATGTAATAACAAAAATGCTGTGATGTAAATTCTATTATTATCTGCATTTTACAGATGAGAATATAAATGACCTTGACCAGGGTCACACGGCTAATTTAAACTCAGGTCTTCCTGACTCTAGTTTGACATTCTCATGCACTCTGCCACCTAGCTGTATAAAATAAAAAGTGCATGTCTTATTATTTTGAGGATGAAAGTCTAATTCAAAATGCAGTAGATAAAAATACACAAAATAATTTCAAAAGTGAATATTGTTTAGTGCATTTGAAAACAATGAAAATATTTGAAATAAAAACATTTATATTACTTTCTCCCTAAAGCTATCATCCATTTATTTCGCATTTATCATATAGGCACTCATTTTTGTATATGTGGTCACTTTCATTAGAATATTTTTGACTGCACTGTCCATATTTTTCTTCTTTTTCCTCTGTATCCCTAGTGCTTAGCCCATTGAACCATAAGGAAGTCTGAACCTGGAATCATCTTTAGCTCTCTATTACTTCAGTCATGAATTTCAAAGTTCATTTAATTCTTTAAAGGTAATTCAACAGCCCTTCTATTTCTACAGCCCTTCTAATTTACATACATGAAATAATTCATGTATGTAAATCTAAAGGATATTCATTTGCTGTTACCTTAGTTAGAAGAGGAAAGGTATTCTCAAGGGAGACTACATTGGAAATATATAAAATAAGAAGAAAATGAATACAAATAAGTAAACATGCAAGATCCTGGGGTGCATGCATATAGAGTATGCAATACAAATAGATACTATAAATAAAAGTAAAATGTTTTCATAATTTCAGTAGTTTGCAAACATTTACTAAATATTAAGGAAAAACTACTAGACATAGGAGTTCATTAATATAAGGAGCTCTTGTTTGAGGAAATTAACTCTAACAATGAAAGTCAACATCTTTCTGCATCTTATTGTCTTAGAGAGATGTCGAGAGGACTAAGAAAGAAATTATGACACACAAGATTATATGCAACTTGAATTTCAGGGTTTTTTTGCTCTGAAGCCAGCTGTCTATGCTATTCTATTCCTCAAAATAATATATGATAGTAATTATTTTTAAATTGTATTTTCAGGGAATCAAATGACAAAAAGAAGATGGTAAATAAGCATTTTTTTTAATGGATGACCTGTTTTCTCATCAGTTTAAAAAGAAAAAACTTTCAAGATCTTTCTAGTTTTAAATATATTGTTTAGACTAATAATTTATATATAATTTGACAAAGAATCAGAACTTCAATGTCATTTTGACCATGGAGCATTCCACTATGTATAAAAGAAATGAATTTAAATATTATTAAAATGGTTAATGTGTACATAGTGCTATTAGTTTACAAAAGCTTTTCCATATACCATCTCATTTGATATTATAATAGAATGAGTTTGGACTGGTTAGTCTTTGAGGTCCCTTTCAACTCTGACACTCGCAATTCTGTGGGCTACCAAGAACTCCAAGTACTATCATGCTCATTTTACAAATATACATCTAAGGCATAAAGAGTTTCAGTGAATTCTTCAAAGTCACGCAGATAATACATAGTAGAGGAAGGAGTCGAACCCATCTTCTACTCCAAATCCAGTGATTTCACTTCATCAAAAACATTCAAGCTAAAACTTTTTTGGTGACTATAATAAAGTAGTTCTTCATAATTTCATATTACTATGACATTTCACTTTTCCAATAAATTCATATGAGAAATATATTTTTCAAAATATCATTTTTGTGTGTAGAACAATGCATTACATATACCAATTGCTTAACAGATGTTTGTATAATTTCATTGAATATTTTGTTTGTTTGTTTTCCCCCTACACATATTTTAATCTAGAGAAGCACATTTATGCACAGGATTCATTTATACTTGTAACATATTGCCGAATAGCAGACTATCATTTTTATAGATACTATCTCTCTTTGTTGCTAAGTCAATTATTGGAATGTATTTATTTTATGGAATCATCTCGAAGTTTCCTAACTTGAGGTTATTGTAATGAGATTAAAATTAATTCACATTACATATGCTAGATTGAAATTAATACAGTGTTAAAAGCACTATGCAGTTTGTGCTTTTCTGAAAAGTTTCTTCATTTCCATTGTTTTCCAGATATTTATATTCCAAAAGTTGAAAGTAATGTTTGAGAGACCATATGGATTACTGATGTTTGATAGCAATATTTGTGAGTTATATATCCACACTTGAGAATTAAGTTTTCTTAAATAAAACTTTACAATTAAAAACTTTGGCAACAAGTGAGAATGTTAAAAGAAACCAGCATATTAATAGTGATAACAAATAATTTGTAAATATTTTGTGTCTGTATGTCTTTATATAAACACGTAGAATGAATTAGGTCTTATCTTATGAAAGCTAGCTACCTAATTATATTTAAGTATATATTATGTTATTCACAATATCGGAGAATACTTCAGTGAGCAGAAGCATATTTTTAAAAGAATACAACAATTACAAAAGTACTCTTGTGAAACTTGTCATAATTTGTAGCATCTTGTAATAAAGAAGCACATACATTCTGCCATAAAGAATCTAGGGAGACAAGGGGGAGCATGGGGGAATTTAAGCACATTTAATTTCTAAGTCTTTTTAAATGTAATTTGCCATACTCCTCTGAAAGAGTAGATAGGAAAACTCAAGATAACCTTTTTCTTGAAAACACTTTTGCTCAATCCATTTTGAATGATTTGGGGTTTTCGTGCATTTTGTCTTCATGTTGTTTTGAAAGTATAACCTCTAAACATCCCCTTAAGTAGTTTTTGATAAGTTTCCCAAAACAAGAATTTCAGATAATACAGAATATGTCAAATTATCAACATCTTACCTGTATGACTTCTAGGCCCTGGGAGGTTTGCAGAGATGGAAAGTATAAAAGTCTGATTAAACATTTGATGGAGTGAGGGAAAGACTTCTTTTGACTTCACAGGCAAGCTTCAGAAGTCAGTTTCCTTCTAGTTACATACACTTGTGCTTTTAGTTCCCGATCCTGACAGTATGTCACTGCTTTCTGAGTGCTATTTTGGGTGCCCTGAGTAAAACTATGAACACTGGGACTTTTGTACAAAATATCATAAAGCCCTCTGATGTTCATTCAGAGCCTGGAATTAAGATGCAGACAGCTCCAGCAAGTAAAGCACAAACTGATTTTTTCTTTTCTTCACAAAACATCCCCACCAGGAAATAAAGTACTTATTGGCCAGTAAGTGAAGTGATGAGGAGGTAATTCATCTTGTGGGAGAGAATTTTGCAAGTGAAAAGGACATGCCCTCTTGTTTAGAGATTAGCTAGTGAAACAAATGATCAATTTAGAGCAGTCACAAAAGTTGCTGAAAAAAGAAGGTTTTCTACAATGTACTTATGCCTTCTGGCAGTTGCTTTACTAAATCATTTCTGTTCGGAAATCAAATAAAGTACAGTGTGAGAAAGCAATGGCCAAATTATAATTTACAGCCTCTTCTGCTTCACAGTGGTTTTAGTAAACAAATCCTTTTATCTCTAGTGTTGTTCATGCAAGTTATTTTTAGCCAAGATTATGAAATGCTTCTCCTGGCTCCCCATTCTCCTTTATCCTAATCAGACATAAGTAACAAGGAATAATGCAAACAGTCCCTTAAGATATGATAGCTACTTTAAAAATAGAGCTTTAATATTTTCACTGTTGGAATATGGGTTTATCCATGAAAAGAATGTAACAGAAACAATAATATTCTTGGGTTGTGTTGTTACTGGAATGGGAAACAGGAAGAGAGAGGGATATTCACTCCGGTTGTATAATACCAATGTTATATAAAATGTTTCCTCAGGACCATACTGGTGTTAGACAGTTGGGGAGGGTTTAAACTGGGGATGGAAAGGGGTGAGAAAATGAAATCAGAAGTCATCAGACTTCCGGAATCTCCCCTGCATTCTCTGCTTTGAAAGTTGAAGAGAAGGTATCTTCCTTATTATCAGCTCTCATTCACCAGGAGCATTAAAAGTTGCATCATCACAACTTTAAAGCAATAGTAAAAATCTTAGCTCTATAAGGTTATAATTAAGCTACATCACATAGGTTTTCATGAAGTCCACAACACCTACTCTTATCCAAGCCTATATTCTCTTTTTTTCACAGAGTAATTAAAGTTCAATATTGTTTCCTGCTTTATTATTAAAATTAATAAAGAATGAAAA
>CM053773.1:72007287-72023984 GCA_028658325.1 Potorous gilbertii
CCTAGATCTGCCCAGCTAGTGCTTGGGGTCTGAGATTCAAATGCTGCTCCCCAGCCTCAGGGCTTTCAGCAGCAGGCCTGGCTGCTATTCAGGGTAAGATTAAATTCGGGTTCTCAGGTGGGGGCAGGGCCACCTCCCAGGCTCAATTCCCTCAGGTTGTTTATGTGGAGACCAGTTCCTGCCTGCTCCAGGATCCCCTGGCCACTGCTGCCTCCCAAGGGGGCCTGAGTTATGAGGACACCCTCTTCCCTTCTCAGCCAGCCAGAAGTCTCTCTCACTGACCAGTAGCACCTGTGGGTGGAGGGACCTTCACGGCCACCAGAGATTCCATCCCTGAAGCCTGCTCGAATCTGCTCCTCTTGGTGCTGTGTGGCCAGGGATGTCGTAGGCTCTTCTCCCGTCTGGTGCATGACAGACCTTTGGGGTCAGTTTTTCAGGGATCTCTGGAATGGAAATCTCCTTCACTCCATTGCTGCATGGCTTCCACTGTTCCAGAATTTGTTGGGAGTTCTCTTTACAGGAAATCCATGGGCTGTGTGTTCGGAGCTAGTATATGTGAATCTTTCTACTCTGCCATCTTAGCTCCTCCCCTCTCTGAAACTTTTAATCATGAAATCTTTCCCTCTTGATGGCTCTGGCAGGTAATTTTTTTCTACATTACTCTAACTTGCTTATGTCTCTCTTAATGTCTGAATCACTTATGCATTTTCAGCTTATATTGGTATACAATGAGAGATACTTGTCTTACAGTCAATTCTTCTGTAGCACAAGCTATATTTTCCTAAAAAGCAACATTGTAAATCACACAATAAAAACCACAGGAATTATGATGTAAATGGAATTAGGTAGAAAACACAAACTTCATCAGTAACACATTTTTTTAAAAAATGGGGTCCTTGCAAAAATGGAAGCCAATTTTATACATGTTAAATGTTTAAGAAATAGATAAATACTAAAATAAACAGTGTCAGGGTTGGCAACCTCAGGATGCTGCTAAGCCTACACATTGGTTAACATGGATCTGAGATTATAAAGTTAATTTCTGTGGACAAGAGAGGAACTCCAGGATGGGAAGTTGGGGTCCTTTCCTTAAGAAGAAAAGGGAGGGGTAAAGCACATCCTTATAGATCAGCCCTTCTCCCTGATCAGGGTCAACTGAATCAGAAAGTACAAAAAAATGTGGCACTTTACCTTGAGGAAGATCTGAAGTTGGCTTGTGCAAGTGATTGTTGAAAGGGTTGAAGATTTTGAGTTATTGTTTAACGATTTACTTTCTCACTGTTTCCTTTAGATGAAATGCAGTGGAAGCAAAAGTGAAATTCACTTTACGATCAAAGTGTTCCTTAATACATCAATTGTGCTGGAAAAAATAATTTTCAAAACAAAGTAGAGGAGAGGGGATAATAATTTATTTAGCCTCTACTATTAATCAGGGCTGTTACACATATTATTTCATCTGATCCTTACAACAACCCAGAAAATTAAGTGCAAGGATTAACCATATGTTATAGATGAGAAAACTTAGGTCAGAGTATCTATGTAACTGGTTCAAGGTCACATAACTAGAGTTTGAGGCAGAATTTGAACTTGGGTCTTCCTGGTTCCAGGCTTAGCACTCTACTGTTTACTGCACCTGCACAAACAGGTATTATAACTAAGTGTCTCCTATTTTCCAGATGGTTTTTCAATTTCTCAAGAGACTTTATCAAAGACTGAGTTTTTTGCCACAATAGATGGAATCTTTAGATAAACCAAACATTTGCCATTGTTGTCATTTGTTTCTGTATATTGTGTACCATTTCTAATCTTTTCCATTTTTTAACTCAGTGACAAAGTGTTTTGATGATTGTGACTTGGTGGTATATACTTTGATATCCTGGTACTGCTAGCCACCTTTTCCTTCCAGTGTTTATTAAATTAATTCCATTGAATTTCCTGACTCTTTGTTTTTGTCTTTCTTTTATAAATTTTGTTATCATTTCTCTAACTCTACAAAATAACTCTTAGGTAACTTACTATGACATTAAATAGGCAAATTAGTTTAGGTGGTATCACCATTTTTATTACAATGTCCCAGTCTAACTAAAATCAATTATTATATTTCTGATTATTTATAATGTATTTTTAGTTAATGCTGTCTCTATCTGGGTAAAGTATGTTTTGTAATGACATTCATATAGTTTTGGTTATGTTTTGGCAGATAGATTTCTAAGTTTTTTTTTTAATACTGTCTGTAGTTATTTTAAATTAAATATCTCTTTTCCAATTGGAATTCTTTGATATAAAAAAATGCTTTTATGTATAGGTTTACTTTATATCCCACAACTTTTCTAAAGTTGTTAATTATTTTATTTCTTTTGTTGACACTTTAGGATTTTCAAGTGGAGAGAGTTTTGCTGAATGACTTTTTGTTTGCAAATGATTGTACACTCAATGCAGCCTGTGAAGCTGACATACAAGAAGTATGGATCAATTCTCTGCTGCCTGTGCTAATTTTGGCCTAATAATTAACACTAAGAAAACACAGGTACTCCATCAGCTACCACCACATTATCCACACATGGAACCATTGGTTACAACAAATGGAGAAGTTTTGAATTCTGTGGATAAGTTCACTTACCATAGTAGTATACTTTCCAGGAATGTACATATTGACAATAAGGCTGATGCAATCATTACCAGAGCTAGCTCAGTGTTTGGACAGCTCCAAAGAAAAGTTTGGGAGAGAAGAGGTATTAGACTGACTACCAAACTGAAGGTCTACAGAGTTATTGTGCTGATTTCATTGCTATAGACTTGTAAAACATGGACATTCTACCAGCACCATGCCAGAAAACTGAATCACATTCATTTGAACTGTCTGAAGATCACCTGGCAGGATAAGGTAGTAGAAACTGAAGTCCTTGCTCGAGTTGAACTGCCAAGTATTCAAACTATTCTTCAGAGAGCTTTAAATTTGCTAACTTTCTCATTTTTTAGTTGTATGCTCAGTACAATGTTCCACCCTTTCTTTTTTATGAAGTTCTTGGACATATACATTTTCTACGAAGTAATGATTTAGCTCCATTCAAAAAAAATTGTATGTCATATTATTTCATTATTTTAATGAAAGTACTATTTATGTGATTTGTTCTTTGGCCCACCCATTTCTTAGGATTAAGTTAGTTGTTTTCAAATTAATTCGTACTTTTGGTTGGCTGTTTTTACTTCCATCTAATTTTTCCCTTAATCTATCGTTTTATCTTTTCTCCTTTTCTTTTCCTCTTTGATTTCCCCCTTCTCTTTCCTTTTTTCAATGGTGTCAATTTGTATTCCTCCTTCTTTACCCAGTTTAAATAAGTGAGTTTCAAGTGTTCACTGCTCTCTCCTACTCCTTCCTACTAGTTGCATGGATTTGTACTTGCAGAGACCATTCATATATAATAATTTCCTCTATTTTCTCTTTCTTTTCCCCAGATTCCCAGCGTATTCATCTTCCCTAACTTTACCATTCTTGTTTTAAGATCATCAAAATGTAGCAGAATTACTACCAGGCCTTCTGTCTAACTAGACTCAACTCTGATCCTTGATTATGATAGAGTTCTGACAGGACAATTTCTCCTTTAAAAATGTCCACTGTTTAACTTAAAGTCTTTTATCCTTTCACACTCATACTTACCTCTTTATCCTTCTTTTCATTCCTGAATCTGTACATTAAAATTTTCTACTCTATTTTTTTTAATCAGGAATACTTAGAAGTCCTTTATTTCATTAGATTTATTTCTTTTCCCTCTAGGGTTATACTCACCTTTTCTTTTTCTTTTTTTTTTTATTCTCATTGATAAGCCTAGATCTTTTGTCTTCTGGAATATCTTACTCCAAGCTTCCCATTCTTTGAAAATTTTTGCTACTAAATCTGAAGTGCCCCTGACTGTGAAAATTTATTACTTTGATTTTTTTCATTCAGGATGCTTGAGTATTTTCTTAACGATGAGTTCTAGATTTTTACTTTAATATCACTAAGAATTTTCAGTGGAGGTTTCTTTCACAAGGTGGATTCTTTCCATTTCTAATTTGTATACTCATAATAAGAAATCTGGGTAACTTTGCTGTAGTCTCTCTCTGTCTTTATCTCTTTGTCCTCTGTGTATTTCTATTTTTTTCTTTTTATCTGTGTCTCTCTGTCTCTGTCTCTCTCTGTTTCTCTCTCTCTCTCTCTCTCTCTCTCTCTCTCTCTCTCTCTCTCTCTCTCTCTCTTTCTCTCTCCCTCTCTGTCTCCCTTCTGACTTTCAAGGAATTCAATGATTCTTAAATTTCCTTTCCTCAAATTACTTTCCGGGTCATTTATTTTTGCTAAGACATGTCTTACATTTTATTCTTCTATTTTTTTTCAGTCTGTTAGTTTTCTTTTAAGATTTCCTGATGTCAATGGAATCATTACCTTTCATTTCCTCATTTCTAACTTTCAGGTAGTTGTTTCTTTGAGTAACATTTTATGCCTGTTGTTTCAAATGCTTTATTATCTTTTCATCAATAGGTCTCATTCTGACCTCCTTTTTCCTGAGCAACCCTTATGGCTTTAAGTCATTTTTTTTTGTTTTGTTAACTCATGATGTATATATTCTATAAATTCGTGCTTGACTTGACCCTAAAATATATTTTTATTTGAAGCTTTTCTTGTAGGTATTTTTGCATTATTTTTATTCCGCATTTTTGTGCTGAGCACTCCTGCTATCATAATAACCTTTTATTATAGTTTGTTCTGTTTTTTTTTAAATTTTTCTTCCAACTTTTGAACTTTGTTAGAGCTAGGCTGTACCCATGTCTAGGGTAAATTGGGGGACTGAAATTCTGTCTTTGTGCTTTCTTCTACTTCTTTGGTGGCTTTTTTGCATGTTGCACTATTCAAGAAACTCATGGCCATCTCAGGTTGAGGACCTGTAAGCTTTCAGTAATACCAAAGTGATGTGATCTGGGAAAAAGTCTGCCTGTCCAAAGCTGTGTCTGATCAAGATGTTTGTTGACTTATTCCATGTTGCAATTAGGCTACTACTGGACGCAACCACAAGAAGGTTTTGTAGTTTCAGTAACTAAAGTACAGGATACGCATCAGTCTATGATTGCTTCCCTGGTTCTAGTACTAGACACTTCATCATAGGCTGGAAGCTAAAAGTGTGTCCAGTTATGCTCCTCAAATGGTCATGATTGCTGTTTCTTCCTTGGTTAGTACACAGCTAAAGTTCATGACCATCACTATTCCTCTTTATCACTCCCAGGTACTAGTACCCTTCTCAATTATCCTTGGATCTGTGACCCGGAATTGGATACTGAGCAACAGAGTTAGGAGTTGTCACCTTGAGTTAATTCAGGGATCACCTAAGCCCTCTTGCTGATCCTTAGAACTCACATTTATTGTCTAATTTTGAATTGTTTTCATTCCCTGGGTGCTAAGATGGTCCCTGGTACATACTTCTGGCCAGGCCCCACACCTAATGTTCACATACCTCTTTTTTTCTCTAAGCCAAGTTAAGCAGGAGAAATGACTTGCTGCATTTTTTGTTTGTTTGTTTCTGGTCGAAATTCAGTCTGATGCATTTTCTAAAATTTTGTGGAGTCTGCATAGTGAAGGAGCTTGGCTGTACCTCTTGTTGTTACTCTGCTATCTTGACTCTTGGAGGTTATATTCTAATGGAAGAGAACCTCAATATTTGCAGTATATAAAATAATTCTTCAATTTGAATTCTGCTCTGAGTCTCACTTATGACAATGGAATATACCTTTGCTAAACATACACCTTTCAACTTTTCCCACTCAATTTAAATTAAAGGTAAGTCATCCAACAAGGTTTTATTGCTTCTTATGGAGGACAACACATCCTTAACATTACATGTCTGAAAAAGAATATAAAATCTGACTATGATTATTCTTTGTTGACAATTTAAAAAGGTCATAAAGTCTCTTTCACAATGAAGGTTTTTCCTATTTATATATCAAAAGTATACAAAAACCCTTGAAACAAACTGTCACGGATTGTAGTTTTTAAAATATTGTCATGAATACCAAAAGAATCACTTTTATATTCCCTTGAGAGATTTCATGGATCCCAACTTATGCAGGTAAATTCCTTGGTTGCCACTTGTTAATTTGAAACTTTTAAAAATCTTTAAATTCTGTTATATGATTTAGCATCAAACACCTAGTTTTCTTCAAATACTCCACTGTTTGCATTCTGTTTTATTAATCATTTAATAGAGCAATGTATTAGTGTATCTATACTAAACATAAACACCTGTCTTGTGATCTTCAGATAGAAATAATCTAGTGGACTTATGATCCTATCAATATGGACCCATCAAAATGCACCATCAGTGGTGAAGTTTGCAGCACCTTATCTTCTGAGACTTAATCTTATCTCCAAAAATCCCTCTGTTCTTTTAACATGCTTTATCACAGTTAATAAGTAAAATAATGTGATGAATAAATATATACACATATGCACACATATAAATATATAATACAGACAAATATATCCTTTATTATTCTGAAATTTTTCAAGTAACCTTTTTGGATTCAGCAAAGGGGCATGTATTACACAAGTGGTAAAACCTAACACCAAGAAATTTGTCTTACTTTGCTTTAAAAACACACAATTAGCTTGTGTTTAATATACTGGGAAATTATTTTGCATAAATCATGCTTATGGGGGTAGCACTGAAGGATAAGTGAGGTTCCTGCAATGCAAATAGTACATATTATATTTAAGTTGTCCTTTGGAATGTGTTTTGACTAAATCAGGCTCAGCCCAGGACAGGTACCACTGATGTGAAACTGAGTGCTGGGCTGCTTGTTACAATTGTATTCCTTTGTATTTATTACATTATAAAGAGCCAACACGATGTATCGGGAAAATCACTGAGCCTTGAGTAAGGAAAGAATTGGATGTGAAACTCTCCTTTAATGCTTACCAGTCAAATTCATAGACATGGTATTGAATCTATTTAAGTTTCATCTGAAAGTTGGGGTGATGATGATGATGACAATGATGACGATGATGATGATGATGATGACGATGACGACAACAAAGGAGATGATAAGGATAATAATAGCAGGAGGAGCAGCAGCAGCAGTAGTAGTAGTAGTTGTAGTAGTAGTAGTAGTAGTTGTTGTAGTAGTTGTAGTAATCATACCTACTTCATGGAAGGTTGTTTAGATAAAATAAAATGTCCAAGGTTTTGAAGATAATTTTAAACAGATTTTTGCTATTATTAAATACAAGCTATTGCAACATTTTAAAACGAAACTGTCAATGCTTCACTTCCACCACATTAGAACTAAAGACATCAGGACCCATTCAGATTGATATTCTTTCTCATCTCAACAGTCTTAAGTTCCACATCACCAATTTCTTTGTCCTCTTAGTAGAAGATAGACAGAAAGTAGATAAATAAATAGAGATAGATAGATAGACAGAAAAGTAGTTGAGTAGACAAACAGATGGACAGACAAATAAACAGACAATTAGATGGACAGATAGACAGACATTGTAGTGGAACTAAAGAGTATTTAGAAGAAATAAGTTCTAAATATGAAAATGACATTTAATTGTGTATCTGATCCAAGTAAGCCATTTAACTTTTCTCAACTTTGATTTATTTGTCTGTGAAATAAGCATAAAGTAGAGAAGTAGAAAGTAAAATATTTATACTGAGGTACATGTACATGTATAGTTATGAACTGTTATTATCTATGGCGCTTCTACTTTTCATTCTTAGAGCACCAGACAAAGAGTTCATTCCTCCTTATTCCCTTATCGAGTTAAGAAACTAGACCCTCAATAAAAAGAAGTCATAGAACAGACTGAGAATAGAGAGATCATAGCATCACAGATTTTCAGCTGGAAGGAACATCTGATCATAACTCTAAAGTTGAAGGGGCCTCTCAAGTTTTTTATTATAGTCTTTCAATTTACAAGTAAGAAAACTAAAGCACATTGAGGTTAAGTTTCTTCATATCTCATGGTAGTAACTGAAGGGATTGGTATATGCCCAGGTAGAACTCGGAAAATAACTTTTAACCAAACTAATGATTATATAAAAGGTGATTGGATTTGAAAATCATTAAACCAATGGCTCAATGGAATTATAGGTTAAATAAATATTTGCAGGGTGGACTGAGAACCCAACAATTAACTTCTTATAAAGTTTTTTTTCTATTGGAAAATATTTCCTGAATCCCAAATAACCAAATATTAAATTTTTTGGGAAAAACATCTATACATTGCAATCAAGATGTATTGCATTCTTCATGCATTCACTATTATGTAAACAAATCTACCAGTAGTCTCAAAAACCATCCACAACTTTCAGCAGGAGTTCACAAAGACAAAGATATAATATTTCCAGGTACCTTGGAGATAAATACCTGCAATAGGTACTAAGCAAACTGGATTTTTCTCTTATGCATCTGAAATGAAATCTGAAGTGAAATCAATAAAATCTGTTATAAATGGTTATATCTCGGTCAGAGTGAAGAGAAAGAAAAAAAAGATAAAAAAAGGACAAAAAACACCCTAGTCACTTGAGGTTAAACCTAAAACTCATAATATCTGAAATGTTAGCACTTGCATTATAGTGTGTACAAAAATAGACAAGAAATTATATTGGAAGTATTCATAGAATCCTCGCACTCTTGAAAGAGACCTTAGAGGTCTTAGAATATCCCCTCCTTTATAAGATAAACTGAAGTTCACTGAGTTCAATGATTAGCTCAGTGCTAGCTATATAATAGGCACTCAATACATGTTAGTTGACTAATCACAACAGCTAATATTGAAATATAACACTAATTTTATGCCAGGCAATGTGCTAGGAACTTCAGAATGATTATCTCATTTGATCCTCACAAAAGTCCTGAGAGGATGGTGCAAATATTATTCCAATCTTATAGATGAGTAAACATAGGCAAATAGAGGTTAAGTGACTAGACCAGCATTACATGATTAGGATGTCTCTGAGTCTGGATTTGAACTAAGGCTTTTTTGACTCCAGGTCTGGCACTCTATCTGCTGTGTCACCTAGCTGTCTAGTTAACAGAATGGCTTTCCTGTTATCATAAAACTGCGCAGGATCAGAGACATAAAAACTCAGGTCTTCCAAATTCTAATTTTTGTAATATTTTCTCTGTGCCACAGTGTGTATAATCTCATTTCACTATTTAACAGAGGTCCTTAACAGCTTGCTATATCCTGAGTTTCTATATTAGCATTCTATAAAGTCAATCAACCCACTGGAAAGTAATAGCAAATAGTACACAAAACTAAAAAATGCACTCATGACTTGGGACTCCTAAACAGTAAGTCCACAGCAGTGTGAAATTCACAGATGTGTCTGAATAGAGTACTTTCTCCCTATGTAATAGAAATATGCATTTATGCTCCAAATCCTTTGCTTTCTGCTTCTCCCTTGATGCCTTATCACTAGAGTTCAATAGCCTTATAATCAGTAAAAGGAGAAAAACTGTATATAAAGGGTTCTTGAGCGTCTGCTCAGGGAATAACATTGCATAAAACTGAATATAAACCAGGTTGGTTATGAAGCTGCTAAAAAACCATCATCATGCTGTAGAAACTTATAAATCTCACATAGGGAATGGTTTCTTCCCCTGACCCACTTTTGTAAATTTACAAAGCGAAATAATATATCTTTTTTATTATTATTTCACCCCCTTCTTTTGGTGACCTTCTCACTGGTTTCAAAGAGAAATAGTTTAATTCAGGGTCTATATTAACTTGTTTCATTCTGGAAAAGACCTAAAATGAATTGAGATGATTCCATGCAGTGGTCTGTTTCTCCACAAAACAGCTCAAATACTACTTTGCTAGTATTATGGTAGTATTTTTTTTCTTTGCACACCCTAAAAGACAGAAAGAATTGCAACTGTTATTAAACTGTCTCCAGGTGCAGCACTACAGAGACCTAAAGTGAACTTGCTTGTTTATGAAGAGTAATTCAATTTCTTGGATTTGGAAAATGTCAGTGTTACCTGCAGGTCAGGAAATGCATTGGTATTCAAGAGTAACTCTATCTAGATCTCTTTTGGGCACAGCTCTCAATCTGTCAAGGGATAATTTAAACGGAGGCCACCACAGGTCTTTAAAATGTATTACTAAGACACAAATTAGAGTGCCCTTAAGAGTACATGAGATAGAACTTGAAATGACTTGGATCTCAATCTTTCTCTACTTATGTCTAGAAGTTGTATTGAGAATTTCAATAAATTACAAGATGAATGTGTTTGTATGTGTGTTTCATAAAAGTTTTCAGAAGCTAATGATTTTGGGAATGGTATTAAAATTGCCACTATAAATAAAACTTTTTATGGATAATTTTATAAGCAGTAAAACTGGTATTAAGACAACAGTCACTCTGTAGATGAAATAGTGAGCAGATAAAAAGAAAATATGAATGAATACAAACATATGAACACACACAATGTAAATGGGTATATGTGTGTGTACACATGGCTAATACATGTGTACAGTACATATATGAAAATGTAAATAAACATATATAACATAAACATTCATATACATATATGCATGTATACATATATGTGTGGGGCTGTGTCTGTGTGTACACCCCCCCACATATATATGTGTAAATACTTGTCTATATTTCTTTCTTTCTATAAAACAAACTAGATATTTTTTCATTTCCTATCAGAAACTCACTTCATTCTCTGTATCAGAGAATTGTCTCCTACACAACAAAAATCAACTGTGAAAAATTAGCTATACCACGTCCCAGACAAAATAGCATTGTGAACTAGTATAGAAGAACAACGGTTGAATATAACACTCAAAATCTGGATGTTTTTAGATCATCCAGAATTGATGACAAGCTCACAAAGCTTGACGACTTGAGCTTCTATGCCCTGTTACAAGGCCATTAAATATTTGTGGAGGACAAAAATATTTGAAGATAAAATGGACATTTTAAAAACATTATAAAAGTCAGGAATAGAAGTGTCAGTTTATCCACTTAATTTAAGGGATTAAGAATATATCTATTGGAGGGGGGCAGAGCCAAGATGGCAGAGCAGAAAGATGTACCTACTCTAACTCTTCCCCTACAACCCATAAAATACCTGTAAAAATAACTCTAAACAAATTCTAGAGCAGCAGAAGCCACAAAACAACAGAGTGAAAGAGATTTCTAGTGCAAGGTAGCCTGGAAGACTGACAAGAAAGGTCTATGGCATGGGCCATGGAGCAGAGTACAGTCCATGGATCTCAGCCCAGCCTTGGCCACATGGCATCAGCAGGAGCAGGACCAGAACAAGCCTCAGGGGCATAATTCCCAGCAGCAGCTACCATTCTCACATACCTCAACCCACAAATGTCAAAAACAGCATCAAAGGTCAGGGAGAAAGTTTTTTCACCTGGGTGAGAAGGGAGCAGGGTTCTCCCTTAGCCCCAGTCCCAGGTGTTGGTGGCATCAGCAGCAACATCCACTTTTGGAGCCCTCAACCTAAAGCCCATGGGGGAAATGAGTTGTTGATCTGAGTCTCAGCCCTAAGTGGTGACCTTGGGGAGAGAAAGACTGCTGACTGGCATAGTGGAGCTGGGGGAAGCTCTGTAAAGGGAATTCTACTTGCAGATCCTGGGAAGAAAATCTTTTGTAGCTCCCAGATGAGAGTGTAGGCCAGGAGAGGAGCAAACTCCTCTCCCTTGATTGTGCCACGTTGGATGAACTGTGAACTTACAAGTCCTCAAAGTATACCCCCTCTTGACAAAAGACACAAAAGTCAAGCAACTGGCTGGAAAACTGCCCAAAAAAGGGGAAAAATAAGACTATAGAAGGATACTTTTTTGGTGAACAGGTATTTTCTTTCATCCTTTCAGATGAGGAAGAACAATGCTTACCATCAGAGGAAGACATAAAAATCAAGGCCTCTGCATCCAAAAACAAACCAAAAAAAATATGCAAAGGTCTCAGGCCATGGAAGAGCTTAAAAAGGATTTTGAAAATCAGGTAAGAGAAGTTGAGGGAAAAAATGGGAAGAGAAATGAGAGTGGTGCAAGAAAATCATGAAAATAGAGTCAACAGCTTGCTAAAGGAGATCCCAAAAATGCTGAAGAAAATAACACCTTAAAAATAGATTAATCCAAATGGCAAAAGAGGTCCAAAAAGCCAAAGAGGAGCAGAATGCCTTAAAAAACAGAATTGGTCAAATGAAAAAGGAGGTCCAAAAGCTCACTGAAGAAAATAATTCCGTCAAAATTAGAATGGAGTAAACAGAAGCTAATCACTTTAGGACAAATCAAGAAATTATTGAACAGAACCAAAAGAATGAAAAAATAGGATACAATGTCAAATATCTCATTTGAAATACAATTGATCTAGAAAATAGATCCAGGAGAAATAACTTAAAAATTATTGTACTACCAGAAACTCATGATAAACAAAAAATCTACCATGGTCAAATATGATTATAGCTTAGAATTGGGGTGGGGAACCTGCAGCCTTGAATCTTCACGTGGCCTCCTAGGTCCTTGCCTCTGGCTTTTTGACCAAATCCAAATTATACAGAACAAATCCTTTGATTTAAGGGGACTTGTTGCATAAAATTTGGATTCAGTCTGGGGAACACATTTGAGAACCAGGAAGTTCACATGTGGTCTCAGGCTTGCAGGTAACCCATCCCTGGTCTAGAAAATACTGCTAGGAAATGTGGCAGTGCTTTTATTCTTATTGTTCATTGTCCATGTCACTAAAATGCATGCACAAAATGAAATGATAGTTTTACTAAAATGCTAACCTGTCATTTTTGAAGTCTTAGAAAATATTACTTTTTACTTACAGTTTCCAATGTAAAATCTATATTTAAACTCACTGAAGTGATAGACTGGTACTCAAGAAGAAATAAGTCAATTAACAATTGTTAGGCATCTTCTATGTGCCAGGAAGTGTATGCTAGGAGATGGGGGATTCTAACGCAGTTTCTGCTCTCAAAAAACTTATCTTCCATTCAATTGTTCAAGGAGGACATTGTAGATTGCAGTCATCTTTCTCTTGCAATAATAGACCAGCTATTTTCCCATATGAAACCCCTTGTGATCAAAGCATTTTGATTTTTGTAGTTTGCAACTACAGTTCAGTTCAGTAAGCATTTATTAAGTGTCTAGTATATTCTAGGTACAAGCTATACAAAAAAAGATCAAAAGACCTTGGCATTTAGTAAGTCATTATAAATATGTATAAATTTCTAGGGGAAAAAAGACATTTTCAGTGTTGAATGATATTTATTTTGTCAGAGAATTTGTGAGATGTGAGCTTTAGAAATCAGGAAAAACAACAACCATTAACAACAGATAAACAATAAAGATAACAAAATGCTGCACAGGTTCTGAAATCTATGTCCCAATAATGAGAAAATGAAAAACAGTGCAAACGATCCATGTGTGGCTCATGTTCAGTACAGATCAGTGATGGGTAAATTTCTGTTCTGAATAGAGCAACTTTTCCTGAAGTAATGTCACACAATTATACATATACTCATTTAAAAGCACTGTAAATTGATCAAGGTAAAATGGTGTTAAATTCTTATTTCCTGTTATATGAGTATTATTTAAACAATATGTATATATTTATCTTTGTTCCCATGAACAGTACTTGCATGTGTGTTTTTCTATCATTTGTATTATGTTTTCATGTGAACTTCTACCAATAAACAGATGTAGTCACATTTCAAAAAAAAAAAGTCTAGGCATCATCTTTCAAGAAAATATCAAGGAAAACTGCCCTGATATTCTAGAATAGGGTAAAATAGAAATTGAAAGAGTCCACCCATCACCTGTGGAAAGAGATCCTAAAAGAAAACCCCCTAGGAATATCACACCTAAATTTCAGAGTTCCCAGGTCAAGGAGAAAATATTGCAATAAACCAGAAAGAAACAATTTAAGTATTGTGGAAATACAATCAGGATAACCCAAGATCTAGAAGCTTCTACATTTAGGGATAAAGGGGTTGGAATATGATATTCCAGAGGTCAGAGGAGCTAAGGGTAAAATTGAGAATCACCTACCCAGCAAAACTGGGTATAATCTGTTGTAGGTGAATAAATGGACATCCAATGAAATAGAGGACTTTCAAGTATTTTTTTTATGAAAACATCAGAGTTAAATAGAAAATTTGATTTTCAGTTCCAAAAATCAAGAGAAGCATGAAAAGATAAATAGGAAAGATAACTCATAAGAAAATTTATTAAAGTTGAACTGTTTACATTCCTACATGGAAAGATGATACTTGTAACTCATGAGACCTTTCTCAATATTAGAGGAGTTGGAAGAAATAGACAGACAGATAGACAGACAGATGATAGATAGATAGATAGATAGATAGATAGACAGACAGACAGATGGCACAGAATTAGTTGAATATGAGGTGAAGGGATAATATCTAAAAAGTAAAATTAAGAGATGAGAGAGGAATATATTAGGAGAAGGAAAAAGGGAGAGATAGAATTGGGCAAATTATCTCACATAAAAGAGGTTTCATATTGGAGGGGAAGAGTGGGGAGCTGAGAAGGAATGAGTGAACCTTTCTCTCATTGTATTTGGCTTGAGGAGGGAATAATATACACATTCAGTTGGGTATCTTACCCTACAGGAAAGTAGCGGGGAAACAGATGGGGGGAAAGGGATAAGATGGGGGATGATAGAAGGGAGGATAGGGTGGGGAAGAGAGTAGTTAGAAGTAAACACTTTTGAAAGGGGATAGGGTCAAAGGAGAAAATAAAATAATTGGGGGCCAAGATAAGATGTGGGAAATATAGTTAATCTTTCACAACATGACTTTTATAGAAGCATTTTGCATAACTACACATTACATTGAATTTCTTGTCTTCTCAATGAAGTTGGATGAGGAGGGAAGAAGGGAGAGAATTTGAAACTCAAATTTCTAAAACCAAATATTAAAAATTGTTTTTACTTGCAAAAGTGAAATAAAATATACAGACAGTGGGGTAAAGAAATATGTCTTGCCTTTCAGGAAAGTAAAGGGGAAGGGGATAAGAGGGGAGGGATGATAATACGGAGGGTAGACTGGAGGAAGGGGTAATCAGAATACATGCCATGTGGGATAGGAAGGAGGGGAGATATGGGAAAAAAATTTCAAACTCAAAATCTTTTGGAAATGGATGTTGAAAACAAAAATAAACTAAATAAAAATATCTATCCATAACTTATGTTCCCAAAATACTGTATCACTATGGAGAAACAATGAATCTTATTTTCTCTGGCCTTCTGATATATAATAATGACAATTCATGAAACGGAGGCAAAAAAAAGTCATCATGTGCACAGAGTAGGAGACCAGATTCACCTTGTAATAGGAGTAATCTTTTGCAAAATCATGGTATAAGCTTGGCAAGGATTTTGTCGATGGAGTTTCTCTTAAATTTATGCCTGAAAATGTAATCTCTTAGGCCCCAATTATGTCTTAAGAATTCAAATTTTGTGATTCTGTCTGATTTTTTCCTTTATTCCTCATACTACCCCTTCCATTTCCCTTTGCATATCCTCTTTCCTATTAGATTCCTTGTAACCTCATGATGTCTTTGTCTTCCCTATAAGAGGGGAAAGAATAGTTCAACTCAGATTGTATCTTTAGATACTTGATGTGTTTTCCCTCTCATGTATATATTTATTTAAAATAAAAGATGATTTAAAGAGAGGGTAATCCTAAAATACAAAGGAAACTAATGTGAAATTAAATTCATCAATATTTTATTCATGGAAAAAATTTAGGAAAGGATTACTTCCTTGATTTCTGGAAAATTGTTGCTATGATTATCTATCAAACCTATTAATAAAGTCAGCTCTTCCTTTTTTAATGTTTATTTATTTTTAATTTTCAACATTCATTTCCACAAAATTTTGATTTTAATCCCAGTTCCTTTGACTTATGGAATAACATATTCCAATCCCTTCGATTCCTTCATGAGAAGTTGCTAGATCTTGTATTACCCTAATTATATTTACACAATATATGAATAGCTTCTTTCTAGCTCCTTGTAACAATTTCTCTTTGACATGGGAACTCTGGAATTTGGCTACAATGTCCCTAGGAGTTTCTCTTTTTGAAACTATTTCAGGAGGTGATTGATGGATTCCTTCAATACTTATTTTGCCCTCTGATTCTAGAATATCAGGGCAGTTTTCCTTGATAATTTCATGAAAGATGATGTCTAGGGTCTTTTTTGGATCATGACTTTCAGGTATTTCCATAATTTTTACATTGTCTCTCCTGGAACGATTTTCCAGGTCAGTTTTTTCCAATGAGATATTTCACATGATCTTCTATTTTTTTCATTCTTTTGGCTTTATTTTGTAATTTCTTGGTTTTTTGAAAAGTCATTAGCTTCCATATGCTTCATTCTAATTTTTAAAGAACTTTTTTTTTTCAGTGATCTTTTGAACATCCTTTTCTATTTGACTAATTCTGCTTTTTAAAGGATTTTTCTCTTCATTGGCTTTTTGGACCTCTTTTGCAATTGTGTTAGCCTATTCTTTTGAAAGCATTCTTCTCCTCATTGGCTTTTTGAACCTTTTTTGCCAATTGAGTTAGCCTATTTTTCAAGGTGTTATTTTCTTCAGCATTTTTTTTTGGTCTCCTTTATTAAGGTATTGACCCGTTTTTCATGCTTTTCTTGCATC
>CM053773.1:72024484-72041560 GCA_028658325.1 Potorous gilbertii
AGAGGCAAGCAGGAGACTTTTTAGTGGAGGGAAAAAGAGGAGAGCTGAGAAAAGAAACAAAGTGGGGCAGGATAGTATGGAAGGAAACATAGTCTTACACAACACAACTATTGTCAATATCATTTGCAAAACTACACAGATATGGCCTATATTGAATTGCCTGCCTTCCCAAAGGGAATGGGTGGGGAGGGAGGGATGAGGAGAAGTTGGAATTCAAAGTTTCAGGAACAACTGTAGAGTATTGTTCTTGCTACTAGGAAATAAGAAATACAGGTAATGGGGAATAGAAAGTTATCTGGCCCTACAGGACCAAAGAGAAGATGGGGTAAAGGAAGGGAGGGATGAAAGAAGAGAGGGCAGATTGGTGATATGGGTAATTAGAATGCTCAATGAATTGGGGAGGGGGGAGGAGACTAATGGGGAGAAAATTTGGAACCCAAAATTTTGTGAAAATTAATGTAAAAATTAAATAAATAAATTTATATTAAAAAAAGAAAAAAAGAAAAAAGTTTCAGAGAATGTAAAATGGATAATTTCAATTAAATAATTTTAAAAATACTTTGCATAAACAAACCTTTGGAACTGAAATTAGAAGAGAATAAGGAAATTAGGAAAAATGCCTTAGTAGCATCTTTTTCTGAAAAATGAATTATTTCTAAGATGTATAAAGAATTGGTTTAAATGTAAAAAAAAATTTAAGAATCATTCCCCAATAGATAAATGGTCAATGGATATAAGCAATTTTTAGAAAATGAGATCCAAACTATTAGTGACCATATGAATAAATTCTCTAAATGGTGAATAATTAGTGAAATGAATATTAAAGGAACTCTGAAATACTACCTCATACCCATCAGATTGGTCAAAGTAAGAGAAAAAAATATTGACAAATGTCACAAGAACAAAAACTATATACTAATGAAATTTTGATGGATCTGTAAACAGGTACAGTAGTGAAATCTTGGTGAATCTATAAATTTATACATATATTCTGGAAATCTATTAAGAATGATGTACCAAAAACAATACAAAATGAAACAAAAAACAAACTCATTAACCTGCGCCCTCTTTGAAATCACAATAACTTTGCTAGGTCTATACTCCAAATATATGGAAGAGAGTAGAGAAAGACCCACATCTACAAAAATATTAATAGTAGTTCCTTTTTTGGTGACAAAAAAAAAGAAAAGTGAAGGAATGTCCATCAACTGTAGAATGGCAGAACTAATTGTGTTGAGTGAGTGTGATGGAATATGATTGTCCTCTAATAAATGATGAAGAGAAACCTGGGAAGACTAGATTTAACTTATACAAATGAAATGAGCAGAATCTTTGAGTCAGCTTTATAAGTTTAAATAGGTTTCTTTGAATTCTTCACATTCATCATCCCTCATGGTAGAGGAATACACCATTAAATTCATTAGCATAATTAATCCGTGTATTTCATAATTGACAGGTATATACTTTAATTTCACTTTTTTCCTATAAAATGTGGTTTCCTACATTTTATAGTGTTCTCTATCTATCTATCTATCTATCTATCTATCTATCTATCTATTCACCTCTCTGTCTTTCTCTCTCTCTCTGTCTCTGTCTCTGTCTCTCTCTCACTCTCTCTCTCTCTCTTTCTCTCTCCATATAACCTTTCTTTGTGTCATTGGCACTATTGGGGTATATTCATTAATGGCCTCAATGAATCAAGGGATATGAAGAGTTTAATGCCTTTTCTACAACATTTACATATTGTTTTTCAAAATGGTTAGACTAATACATAGCTCCAACACTATGGGAATTTTAAAAGGGCACAAAACAGTTCCTGCTCTTAAGTAATCCAGTGGGGAAGACAGACTCCAAACAACTATATGCAAACAAAATTTATTCAGAATAAATTGGAAATAATCAATTAGAATTAATGAGTATATTATTTGGCTTCCTTTGGAAGATGAAACTTTAGCTGAGACTTGGAAGACAAGAATCAGAGATGAGAATGAGAGAATTCCTTGCATGGAGGACAGCAAGGTAAAAATATTTGAAGTCAATAAATGAAATGTCTTGTTGGAGCAGCAGCAAGGGGTGTCACTGGATTGCAGAATATGTGGTTAGGTATAGGGCATAAGAAAACTGAAAAGTGGGGCCAGGTCTGTCAGAATGTTTAATGCAGAACTCATGAAGTCTTGAATTCATGGAGGGAATTCTTTGCATAGAATATTTTCCTTGAAAGAGAAAAGAAGCAAAATGAGAACTGAGTAGTCCTGCCTTTTCTCCATCCCCTACTATTATTAGTCTATCCCCTCTGAGTATTAGTAACATGTATTTCCCTCATTTGTTCCACAGAATATTTTTTGTTAGAATTTCACTATTATCATACCTCTTTATCTTTGAAGAACTTAAGACTGTGGAATGTTAGGCATATTTTCTTTTAACTAAAATTCAGGATGGATTCTAGACTAGGCCTGGCTTTTTTTGTCATGAATTCTTAGATGTGGGGATAATTTTCTCCCAAAAATTACCATAATTTTTATTATGGTCTTATTATAATAAATTATCAATTACTTGATATCATTAATTTGCCAACTTGGGTCATAAAATGTTATCCTCATTTGTTCTTATTTTGAAGAATGAAAATTATCATTAAGTCAAGAATACACCAGCATTTCTGATTTTGGTAGAGATAATGGAAAGGAATTAATGAATTCAAGAGATACTGAGGTATTAGTAATTGGAGAAAGGGAAGAGGGGAGATAGAAACTTAAAAAAATAGATTCAGATAATTAAATATGAATGACAAGGAGAATGATGATAGCAGTGAAAGGGAAGTGGTTATCCTCCAAAACACTACTGTTGAAGCCATAAAATACCCAGAATATGGTCACAAAGTGTAAGTGAAAGAATTTTCCTATGACACTGCATGTGAATAAATTCTTTATTCAACTTCAAAGTACATATGAAGGATATTGATGCAATAGAAGACACAATTAGTTGACTAGGGGATCAGTCATGTTCCTTCGGTTTACACACACACACTCACACACATATGTGTGCCCATATATACACAAACACATGTACATACACACACATATACATGCTCTGCACAAATGCATAGTTATACATATTTGTGAATGTATTTACCTGCATTATGCAATATATATGTGTATTCATATATATACATACATATGTGTATAAGATTCTGCACCAAAGGGGAAATTCACAAGGATTCTACAAAAAAAGGGGGTTTTCAGAGCTTATCATGTCAAGAAGTATGATTTACCTTTTCCAAACGTATATCCTCTCTGTGTTTCACTCTCATTCTAAGACTGAAACTACATTTTCCATGGGTGACTTGTGCTTTGCTGGGATAGAACATCCTGGAATTTGAAGGGTTATGTCACCTTTGTGTTGTTTTTACCATCCACCATGCTTTGAAAATGGATCCTAAAACATGAGAGGGAGATAAAATGAATCAATCCTGGTCTAGAAGTGATCCACATGTAGAAAAAAGGTTTCTTCAGTGCCAGCAGATGAATCTATCATTTTAGAGGGGAAAAGAAAGTCTGAAAAAATTTAAGGAATACCTGCTTTATTTATTTAGCAGTTAGGTAGAGAAAGACAAGTCATCCGATGAGTTAAAGAATAAGTAAAGAGGAGAGAGAAAGGGACCTGAGAAAACAGTATTTCATTAAAGAAAGGCAAAGCTTTTGAGAAAAGGATGGTCAATCATATCAAACAGACTTCAGGGAATAATTCTGTGATATTCTTTCTCCCTTACCTGTTTTGTGTGTATTGTCATACTATATGATAACTGTATCATCATTCTAAGCAAAATATAATTTGCAAAACAAAATGGGATTCTAAGGAATCAAGTATTAGAATATGAAGTGCAATACAAATTACTCTTTTATTTTCTCTAGTGATGGGTTACCTATAAATATATTCCATTTGTCCAACATATCTTCAGCTGTTATATGGTCACTCGACCTTTCAACATTGAATATGATTTATGCTTATGTTTGCTTTCTGAGCTGTAATAATACTCTATATAACAATATATAGAGCTAATTTATATAATAAATATATTTTATTGTATTATATTAGGAATTAATGGACATTTTTATTTGGAAAATTTGAATAATATATTACTCAAATTATAAAAGCATAAGCAATATAATTTAAAATATAAAATAATGTTAAATGACTAATATAGTTAACATGCATTGACACATGTGGGGTAGTGAAATTATCTTGTCACAGAACTTGTCTTTATTAAACTGTTATTCTCCAATTCATAAATCCATTCATCTTTAAACAGCCAAATGTGCTATATGGTAAAAAACAAAATAAAATTCTATGGGATAGATGAGTAGCAGAAAATGTCTTTCTATATAGGTGGATAATAGAAGTCAAAATCACTGATCTATTTATTAAATTTGAAACTTATGAGAAAAAGTCTTGCCTATGAAGCATATTTTCATTTAAAATTAAACTAGTCTTTCTTTACAATTATATAGAAGTTAATTCAAGGTGAGAACTAATGCTACCTGAATGAATATTATACTTTCAAATGATTACCTCACTACTCTTCATTTTTCTGACATAACAAAAGCATTTCTGATATTATTTATGCATAACAATAGATTTGGACCAGAACCTTGAAAGCAGATCTTGTAATCATATTTTCTAACCAAACATCCTATGGTTAACGAATTTATACAATTGAGTACATAAAGAGCAATTTGGGGATGACAGAGAGTTAAAATATAAATCAACTAGATAGTATGATAATGGAAGAAGGAAGTACAAATTTGTGACATTAATGATTATATGATTAGTGGGATACAGTGATTATTATGTTTTAGCAACAAATATAGAAAGTTGAATAGTTACTTTTGATTGTCCTACTGAAAGGTAGCATCCTTTCCCATGGGAACATATTTTCCAATATCTTCCCTAGGTTACCAGACCTTTGCAATAATATCATCTTTTCCTAGAAGTAGAACGAAATTAGACAGATCTGAAGTCCTGATTGCATAATAGTATCATCACAGATTTGAAGAACCAGTGTGGAAAAGTGATAAGATTGTTCTCCTTCGTCCCTGACAACCAGACCTAGAAACTGAATGGAAATTCCAAAGGCACAATTTTCCATGACATAAAGGGGAAAAAAAATCATTCTTAAGACTATACAGAAGTAGAATGGTTTACCTTTGAAGATATATTGGGTCTCCTTTGACAAATATCTTAAAGCACGTTTTGCATGACCGAGTCAAAGGAACAAGCATTTATTAAGTACAATCTATGTGCCAGGCACTCTGCTAAATGATATGCATATAAACAAAGGGCAGAAAAGTAATACTTTTCCTGACTGAATTTAATATTCTGATAAAGGAGAAGACATGCAAAAAAAATAAGAAACTGTATAATCAAGATATATTCTGGACTAATTGAATTACTTGCTGGGTATGTTGTCAAGAAGATTCTTACTAAAGTACCTTTTGAACTAGATGACTTCTGAGGTTCCCCTTAGTTCCAAGATTATGTAAAGGCACATGGTAAACCTACCCTACTACTATTTTACCCTATTACTAGGTAAAAATGACTAGGTCTAATAGAACACAAAATTGTTAAGTAACAAGAATTTGTGTTCATCAGACCTCCATTAATTCCTTTCAATTTTCTTTCTCTTGTTTGGCACACTGTCATCATGATGTAGGCACATATCCTCACTGCAACTTTCATAGAACTTTGCTATTTCTTTCAGTATGGTTGCACCTAAGTCATTCATTAAGACTGATTTTCTTTAAAGTCTTATCCTTTCTTATCCTTTCTGAGGCATTCAAACTGAGTAGAGTACTGTGGATGAATGAAGCACCTTTCAGATACAATGGAATGCATTCCTCACGTTGGCATTTCAATCAGTGATAGCAGGATGAATATTTTTGGCAGGAGAGTTTTCCCTACCATTATAGAACCATAGCACAAATATTAATATGCTTACTTTGTTGACTCCTAAAATAATTCTCACTTTTGGATTACTTTATATATTGAACACTCAGTTACTGAAAAGAACACTTAACATCATTTTGAGTTCAACTTACATCAGTACTATTTGGTTATGTCATTTGATTCTGAAAGTGTAAGGAATGTGACAAGTTAGATGAAGGTTTTTGCCTTTCTTTTTCTCATCAGATCTTAGCACAGCACTTTAAATATAGTGGTTGCCTCATATGTGTTTGTTGATAACGTGATTTTTTGAGGTAGGTAATATGACTAAAAAGACATTGGGCATTATAAATTTCTATTAATTTTGTGCTTTTAACAAGCAATTTTTCCCTTTACCATAATTTCTTTTAATGTTTTACTCATTAAGTAACCATTTAGTTCATACTAAAGCACTATTTACATCTTCAATATAATGTATAGGTGAAAACTATATCTTAATGAATATTTTTCTGTAGTTTATGTTTCATTACATAAAGTTTCTTTGAATTTGGTCTCAGGTTTTTTTCAACTGAAGAAAAATGGCATTATTTTCTAAGAAAACAATTGTATATACATGAGATTATAAGAAGAGGCTAGGGTCAAAACTTTGAAAAGACATACTGGAAGGAACTTTGTCTGTTTCAGCTACCTGTGATTAGAACAAAGAATCATAAGATTTTTGAATTTCAAGGTAGGCTGAAGTCTTAGAGGCCATTTAGCCCAACTAATATATAACTGGGAATCACATCTACATTATTCCCAGCAAGTGCCTACCCAGCCTTTGCTTTAAGACTTCTATGCTCTTTGCTTCCATAGGAAAACCTATTGTACTATATGTCTTTACATTAAACCTAAAACTACTTCTATTCCACTATTCATCTATTCTTAAGGCTAAATAATCTTGGTTCTTCCAAACTAGCTTCACTTAGCATTTTTTTCAGGCCCCTGAGTATCCTATTCATATTCTTCTGGGTATCATTTCTAAAATGCAATGCTCATAATTGAATAGAGTTTCCCATGTCGATTCTGACCAAAGCAGATTACAGTAGATTTTTCATATTTAAGGTGCCTGGGGCAGTCTGCTTTTTTTTATTATAGTCTAGGATTGTATTTAATTTTTAATTGAATATTGAACTAGTATCTGAATATTCTTCTCCAAGTCTGCATTCCCTTTTGTCAGCCCCCTCGAATTCCTTCCCCTTTGCTTTCTTGAAAGGCAAAATATCTTTCTTTACCCCAATATCTGTATATTTCATTTCCTAGTTGTATGTAAAAACAATTTTTTTAACATTTCCTTTTAAAACTGAGTTCTAAATTCTCTCCTTTCTTCCCTCTCCACACACCCTCATTGAGAAGGCAAGCAATTCAATGTAGGTTATACATATGTAGTTGTGCAAAGCACCTCCATAATACTCAAGTTGTGAAAGATTAACTATATTTGCCTACATCCTCCTCCATGCCCCAATTATTCAACTTTCTCCTTTGACTCTGTACCTTTTCAAAAGCGTTTCTCCTGACTACCCCCTCCCCAATCGGCCCTTCCTTCTCTCACCCCCCTTTTATTCACTTCCCTTCTACTTTCCTGCAGGAGAAGATACCTAGTTAGGTGTGTATGGTACTCCCTATAAATAGTCAAATATGGTGCCAGTGAGGTTCATTCATTCCTTCTCACCTCCCCCTTTCCCCTCCATGGTGAAACCTTTTCTTGTCTCTTTTAAATGAGATAATTTACCCCATTCTATCTTGCCATTTCTCCTCCCAATATGGTCCTGTCTCACCCTTTAGTTTTATTTTTTAGTTATCATCCCTTAATGTTCAACTCACCCTATGCCATCTATCTATCTATCTATCTATCTATCTATCTATCTATCTATCTGTCTGTCTGTCTGTCTGTCTATCTGTCTATCTTTCTATCTATCTATTTATAGCTATCTAATCGAACTGCCCTAATACTGAGAAAGATCTCATGAGTTACAAGTGTTATTTTCCATGTAGGAAGGCAAATAATTCAACTTCAATAAATCTCTTATGATTTCTCTTTCCTGCTTACCTTTTCATGCTTCTGTTGATTCTTTTATTGGAAAGTCAAATTTTCTATTCAGCTCTGGTCTTTTCATCAAGAATGCTTGAAAGTTCTCTATTTTATTGAATGCTCAATTTTTCCCCTGAAGAATTATACTCAGTTTTGCTGGATAGTCCAATAATTTTGAAATTGTCTTTCCTCTGTTTTCCATGTTAATGGTTTTTCCATAGAGATATTTCACATTGTCTTCTATATTTTCATTCTTTTGATTTTGTTTTGTAATTTCTTGATTTCTTATAAAGTCATTAGCTTCAATTCGTTCCTTTCTAATTTTGAAGGAATTGTTTTCGTAAGTAAGCTTTTGGACTTCATTTTCATTTGACTAATTCTTCTTTTTAAGGCATTCTTCCCCTCATTCACTTTTTGGACTTCTTTTGCCATTTGAGTTAGCCTATTTTCAAGGTGTTATTTTAGTCATTATTTTTGGGTCTCCTTTACTGAGCTTTTGACACAATTTTTATGATTTTCTTGCATCATTCTCATTCCACTTCTAATTTTTCCTCTACATCTCTTACTTGATTTTCAAAATCCTTTTTGAACTCTTCCAAGCAACTTATTCATGCTTTTCTCAGAGACTTTGGGATATAGGAGCCTTGACTTTATTTTCTTTTGGTTGTATGTTTTAATCTTGTCACCAAAGTAGGATTCTACATTCTGATTCTTTTTCTCTCTATTTGCTCATCTTTCCAGCCAAATACTTGACTTTTTAACTCTCTATCAAGTTAGGACGCTGCTTGCAGTGGAAGTGGAGGTGTATTGGGTGTAGTATATCAGTCTTCAGGGATTTTGTATCAGCCACTAGTTCCCCCACCATCTGTGTGCCTAGATCTCTGGAAAGAACCTCTGCTGCTGCCACCACTGCTGGCCAACACTACCACCACCCCCAATGCCCTGGGTCTAGGGCCGATCCTGCCAGACTGCTCATTCCTCTTTTACCCAAGTCACACAGATTATTCCACCTGAGTTTTTTTTTTTGTCATTTGTGAATTGAAAAGTCTGGAAAGAGCCATAACTGCCAATGATTCAGACCTCTGAGGCTTGCTCTGGTCTGTCTGTGACAATGTGACCTAAGCTTGACTGGGCTCCACTCCCTTCCTGGTGTGAAAGAATCTTCCTGTTGATTTTCCAGGTTGCCTTGGGCTGGGGATTTATTTCACTCTTTCCTTTTGCAGGTGCTGTAAATCTAGAATTTGTTTAGAGTCATTTTTTGCAAGTATTTGTAGAGCTTTGGGGGAGAGCCCAAGGACATCCCTGCTTTTATTCTGTCCTCTTGACTCTGTCCTTCAACAAATTTTCTTCTAATAATAATTAGTCATGTCACACTTATAAATTTTAAGTTTTATATCAAACTAAGTTGGACCACATGTTTCAGGTCACAGCACATCAGGAGTATTTGTGTTCTGTTATCAGTAAATATTTGAATTCTATTTAGGAAAAGGCATTGAAAAGCTGGAGAGCATTGAGAGAGGGTCAGACAGTACTGTGATAGTTCTTAAGGTCATATTCTCTGAGGATAAGACGTTTAATCTCAGAAGAAAAGGCATTGGGCAGGCATGATACCTGTCTTCAAGGCTATTACCTGGAAGAGACATGATACTTTTTATGTTTCCTTACATATGGAGGAGTTCCTTCAATCAAGGAGCAAAAATTGGAAATTTCAAAGAGTTAAGATTAAAGCAAAAGATGATCACAAACATAAATCTATAACCATTAAAGTTGTGTAACACCAAAATCCAGAGGCAGTACCTTCAATCTCATCGAAAGCTTTCCAAGACTAAATGGCCACTTACAGTTAAGTTTTAAAGGGGATTCTTTATCAAGAATGGATTGAATTAGATAGTTATGGAGCAACCTTCTAACCTTCAAATTTTGTGATTAGTATTTTATTTTAACCTTGTGAAATTTTATCCAAATATACTTGACCAATAATTTTAATTTGACATCTTTTTGGATCTTAACTGTTATCCTGTTAGATTTTCTTTCATGCCATCTGAAGATTTCTTAAGCATATACAATACAGCTTCATACAGGTCACCAAACTCAGAGAGATACTATAAGTTTCTGCCCAATTCAGAATAAGGTAAAGTGTAGTAATGCAATAGCTAACATCTACATAGTTTACTATAGGATGAAAAGACCTTTCCTCACAACATTGTAAGGTAGGGTATAGAAACATAATTTCCCCCATTTTAAAGATGATGAAATTGAGGATCAGAGGTTTGATTTGCCCAAGGTCACATAGTCAATGGTTGAGCTGGATTTCATTTTAAAAGTGTGCATAGAGAGTTGTTTTATTTTATGTGATGCTTAAGAATGACCTCAAATGCCATCCCTTTCCTAGCTTCTTTAGAGATGTATTTGTCAGTAACTTTAAGACTGTTGCTTTGCTGTCAAGCAGGTGGTAATGCACAGTGCAATAGATAGATGAATGGAAGAGTTCACTTAGATATTTGGGAAAGAGCTGGTATTAGGGGAATCATCTGGCATGATACAGTGTATGATACTTTTCAGTTTTATTATTTCGTTGATAGAATGCCTGTGTTTCTTTTCAAAGTTTGTCTTTCATCTTAATCTTTTCTTGACCAAAGTATATCATCTGTCCTCCAGACAAAGAAATAGAAATTTAAACATTGATCAAAATTTATAGAACATAGTAAAGTCTTCAGTTATTTCTATGATTTTTATATTTTTCATGATGAGAAGTGTGAAGAGAATAAAACAATATTAGGTAAAAGGACATTCATTAAAGTTGTTGAAAACACCTGTCCTCAAATTTTTCTCTCAAATTTCTAGAAGTAAAACTTTATTAGGAGAATTTAATTTAGAATAGAATTTAAGACACATCCTTTATAAGGAAAGCTTTATTAACTCAGGGAAATTATAGCACTACATCTCAATTTTTAAAATTTGCTGTTATTCATGTTCTATATACATAGTTACACTTTGAATCTATCATTATAAATCAGAAAAAAATAAAGACATGTTATGTGAAACATTTTTATATTATGCCTTTCAACACATGTGATTAGGTTTAATATTTTTTTAATATAGGTCGATTCTGATGGTGAGTCATACTATTGGAGAATTGGCATAATGTTTTAAGGTTTGAATCAAATAGTTTACTATCATCTGCAAATTTAGACTTCAGATGAGGCCCTCGCTATCTACCAGGAATCCTTCCATTTAGAGCTTTCATAAGATGTTATATACTCCCTACCAGTAGCAAATATAGAATGCCACAATATCCAGTTTAAGTGGAACCTCAGTGGCCATTTTGTATCATCCATACTTCAACAACAACGTATTCTAAAACATACCTGAGAAGTGGTCATCCAGACTTTGTTTAATAATCACCAATGAGGTGGAACCTCAAGGCAAAACACATTGACTAGTTTCAATGGGTAGGAAATTGTGTTAAATATTAAATGTAAATCTTGACTCTTCCCCACTTACAATTCTCCAAATTTCTTTCACTAGTGCCTAAAAACCAAAGCCAGTCCTTTCACATGACTTCAAGCATTTTAAAAGCATTTATTGTATACCATGTACCAGGTTTTCTGTTACTATTATGTTTACCCTCACTCTTCTGAACTCCAGTGTAAGCATTCTGATTTCTTTCTACTAATCCTCAGATCACAAGAACTTGAAATCCTTCACTATCCAGGCTTTCATTTGGATGCTTTCCAACTTTTCAATATGATTCCTAAAATGATGAATGTGTTATCTAACAAGGAAAGAAAAAAAGAATCATTACCCACCTAGACTTTTGGACTATGTTTAACCTAATGGCGACCCTAAGATTTTTTGTTTGGTTTGGTTTTTGGTTTCTTCATCTCTAAAATGGGAATAAGAATATCACCTTTGCCAGGGTTGTTGTGAGGATCAAATGAAATAACTATAATGTAACACAGTTACTAGGATTAAATATTAAATATAAATATACTATTATTGTTTTCAAACTCCTGACTCTTATTAGGCTTACATTCCACCAAAATGTCTACTTCTTTAAAGTAAGTCCCTTTCTCATATCATGCAGGTTTATTTAAAAAAATGAAAGTATGAAGACAATATTTATCTCTTATTTTTTCATTTTATTGTGTTTATTCCATTATTATCTTTTGTGATCTTTTAAAAACTGATTTTAGCTTGACACATTTGGCTAGCAGAAAGCTATTTCCTTATTTTATGGGCCACTTGATGATAGCAATATCAATGTCATATTTTGTGATTATGTTTGTCAAAAATTTTTGTATTTCATATCCATGTAAAACTGTTGAATGAAAGGTTTTCAAACTTTGAATGTTTTGTAACAAAACAGTGAAAACCGTCAAATTCAATATTCTCTGATTTTATTCCATTGTGTAATTGTTAATATATCTGCTTTAAAGTATTGTAAAAGCTTCTTGGTTCTTCCTTTTCGATTTTGGACAAATCACTTGCTCTTCCTGAGCCTCAGTTACTAATCTGTAAAGTCAGAGGATTTGATTACTCCCTTCCAATTCTTGATCTTTAATTCTGTGCTGTGATTGTCCTTGTATTCTAATTGTGAAAGATTTCTGCCGCATTTCCCTTTTTTCTCTTGAAGATACCACCATCTTTACAGGTTCAAAGATTTGAAACCTCAGTTTTATTCTTAACTCTTGATTCTCCTAACTCTTTCCATATCCAATCAGTTGCCAAATCTTGTATTCTCTTAATATCTGACATTCTCTATCCATAGCTACCACCTTAATTCAATCTCTTATCATCTCTCATCTGAACTAAATATCCTAATTTGATCTCTCTGATTCAAATTTTTTCTCTCTTCCTTAATCCTTAAAGGTGTTGTCCAAGTGATTTTTCTTAAATGCAGTTCTGATGTCATCATTCCTCCAATTAAATATTTGCAATTGTTTCCCTCTTATCTCTAGGATCAAGAATAAATTCTTCTGTCATTTTAAAGTCCTTTACAATTTGGCCCAAGTGTCTATTTTCAGGAGTCTATTTCCTGCATTCTATGGTTAACTAAATTATCTTTGTTTTTTTCATATATGACATCATATCTTCCACCTTTAAAACTTTGCATTGTCTATCATCCATGCCTGGATTGCTCTCTATCCTTACTTCTACTTGTTAGAATAAATTACTTACTGTAAGATGAGATTCAAGTACCACTTTCTACATGATATCACTTTTGATCCCTCCTCTAAGATATTAATTACCCTTCCCTAACAATTACTTTGTGTCTAACTACCTTTTATTTATTCTACATATACTCATATAAATGTACATGATAACCCTTGATATAATACAATGTTCCACTAAGGAGAGATTATTTGCTTTTTTACTTTGAATTCCACAGTGTCTAGCACAGTTCCTGATATATTGTAAATAACAAATTCTTGTTAGCTGAATGATTAATGTTTAAACCATTCCCATATAGGTTTCTTTTTAAAAAGAAAGTAAGAATGGGTCGATAATAATAGATGCTGTGTCAATAGCTTTTTTTTTTTGACAGAATTGAAATTCTCCATGATATTTTTTTTCTTTCATTCATCTAAATCTGTAAGGAATTTAGAAGTTATTCAACACTCTCATATCTTTCTCTACTGAATTCATCCTGTGAACATACAATGCTTTCAAAATTGTAATGCTTCCTGTGTACTTTTCTTCAGTGTGCATTTTTATGGAGTTTGTCTAATCTTCATGTTCCATTCTTCTCAAATGTCTTTCTAAATTGATTTCTATATGATTATTCAAAAGAGATTGTCTCACTAATCAATACAAGGAAGACAAAATAAACAATATTATCGTCATCAAAAGAAACATTAAATGAATGCAAAAGTTAGAGTGTGCTAATATTGACGGGTTAGATGGGCAGTTCAATTTAGTATGCATATTTGGGACAGATACCAATTTTGGACCATGAGTGAGACCAAATATTGAATAAAAGGAAGAGAACAGGCTAAATTATATTTGAGAAATGGCAACAAAAATCATATGGGATTAGAATGTGCTGATGAGTTTTATCATTATTGAAAAGAGAAATATGAAGGGGGAGGAGCCAAGATGGTGAAGTAGAAAGATACACATGTGCTAGCTCCTAATCCACAGCCCATAAAATACCTGTAAAGAAGAACTCCCAACGAATTCTGGAGCAGCAGAAGCCACAGAACAATGGAGTGGAGATTTCTGTTCCAGAGAGACCTGAAAAACTGACACAAAAGGTCCATCATGCACTGGACTCAGGGGCCAGAGCCCAGCCCTGCCTTGGTCACATACCACCTAGGGGACCAGATCTGATCAGGCTTCAGGAACAGAATCTCCAGCAGCAATGCATGTCCCTCCACTCACAGACGCAAATTTCAGTGAGAGGGTCTTTTCTGATTGGTGAGAGGGGAATGGGGTATCTCCATAACTCAGGCCCCCTCAGGAGGCAACAGCAGAGGCAGCAGCAAACAGGGGCTCCCAAAGCAGGCAGGGAGCTCGGATCTGTTGTTGAAGGTCCCCACGTAAACCCCCTGAGGGAACTGAGCTCTATGTGGCTGCCCTACCCCAACCTGAGCACAAGATCTTAATCACATACTGAATAGCAGCCCTGCCCCCACTGAAAGCCCTGAGGCTGAGAAGCAGCATTTGAATCTCAGCCCCCAAGCACTGGCTGGGCAGAACTGGAGGCAAGATGGGTGTGGAGAGGAAAGTCAGAAGTCAAGCAACTGACTGGGAAAATGCCCAGAAAGGGGGGGGAAACATAGGACCATAGAAGGTTACCTTCTTGGTGAGCAGATATCTCCTCCCATCCTTTCTGATGAGGAAGAACAATGCTTACCATCAGGGAAAGGCATAGAAGTCAAAGTTTATGTATCCCAGACATCCAAAATAAATATTCAATGAGCTCAGACCATTTAAGTGCTCAAAAAGGATTTTGAAAATCAAGTTAGAGAGGTGGAGGAAAACCTTGGAAGAGAAATGAGAGAGATGCAAGAAAAGCAGGTTAACACCTTGCTAAAGGACACCTGAAAAGAGGAATACCTGGAATGATCAATAGATTCATGAAAGTGGCACTTTATAAGTTATAATGACAAGCTTTTTAGAAGTGTACATATTTACACATTCTTAGCCATTCCTTACAACAATATAGATAGATAGCATCATTGTCCTGAATCTATGTATCAACCCCAATAGGAAAAATAGAATAGAAAAATGGTTATAGACTGAAATCTTTTTGTTTAGTTGCTTCAGTCCTACATGATTCTTTGTGACTTCCTTTGGGGTTTTCTTGGCAAAGATACTGAAGTGGTCTGCCATTTCCTTTTCCAGCTTATTACACAGATGAGGAACTGAGGCAAAAAAGGTTAAGTGACTTGCTGACTTAAATTGTGGTTGTGTAGTCATTTCAGTCATAAAAACATGGCCCCATTTGGGGTTCTATTGGCAAAGATGCTGGAGTAACTGGCCATTTCCTTCTTCATCTCATTTTATATTTGAGGAAAGTGAGAGAAATGGGGTTAAGTGACTGACCCAGGACCACACAAGCAGAAAATATCTGAGGCCAGTGAGGAAGAGGAGTCTTCCTGACATCAGGTCCCAGAACTCTACCTATTGCATTACCTAGCTATTCCTACTACCTTATGCCTGGCATAAATTTTTATCAATTCTTATTCCACTCTTGACATTGTATTTTTTTTTTAAGAATTGGTGCTTCTAGTATGTGAAGCATTATGTTATTTTATCAACATAGGAAACTGTTGGTATAGGATCTCTTTCTTTCAATGTACATTATAATACAACTGTGATAGTCCTATGTAACTATGCATTTAGCTGTTAAGAGATCTGCTAAGTGATACAGCTAATAATTGCAAGAAATGGGATTTAAACGACTCCAGTTCCAGCACTCTCATTATATTACGCTAATTTAGTACTTTCAGTAATGTGATTTAATGATTAATAATTTTTTAGTACTTTATTAAATTACTTTATGTCATGGCCATTGACATTCCCTTCACTGGTATAGATCACAACCCATTTCTGTTTCAAGATGAATAATTCTTGACCATATTTTTGGTAGACCTTTCACTGTAGAGTCAGTCAAATTACAAGCAAACTTCCTCTAAAACTTTGCATATTTGCTGTCCCCAAATGCAACATCGGGCTGTTCATCAAGTGACTGTCCAATCACCTCTTTTAATCATACTTTCCCCCAGTTGTATCATTTTTGTAGTGTTTTGTCCATTGGTCAATATTTTAAATACATGGCAGTACTACTTATGCATGCCTGGGCTCCTGGTGTTGGTTAGGAGCCTCCACACCCCACACCCCTCCACCTCAGGTCCTCCGCCACAGTAAGAGGAATCCTCCTTAGCGATTCTCCTAGCCTCAGGTGCTATGAGACTGTTTGTGCCTTCTGCTGATTCCACTGATCCAAGATTTTTCTGGGGAAATATTTTATGGTTCTTTCAAGGTCAACAAAGGGAGGGTGAGAGAGCATTTACTTATCACTCAGCCATTTTCGTTCCCAGAAGTTCAATAGGTGACTTACAGACATTTAATCTGCAGGCTGAAAGTCTCAGGCAGAGCTGCTGCAGACACCTAAGCCTCCTTCCACAGCTCTCACTTGCTCGGCTCTACTGGACTCTCACCCTGAGTTGCTATCCCTTTGTGCTGCCATTTCCTCAAATTTCCCTGGGGTTTTCCTGCTCAGCCCTGCCATGGCCAAGATGAGCTGCTCTGTGTGCTTTGTGCTCCTCCACCCACGTGGAACAGATTCTTCCCATCAATCTCACAATCTGTCCTGGGCTGTGAATCTGCTACAATGTGTCTCCTATTGGATTCTGCACCTCCAAAATTGGATCAGATTCTCTTTTTAGAGGTCTCTGAAGGAATTTGTCTAAGAGTTTAGGTGAGTAGTTGCTCTCACTTCACCATCTTGGCCCTGACCCCCTTACTATCCCCACTCCAGTCTTGGTTTTAATCCTAGTTCCTTTGACTTCTGGAATATCATATTACAAGCCCTTTGATCCCTTAATGTAGAAGCTGCT
>CM053773.1:72042060-72071405 GCA_028658325.1 Potorous gilbertii
GGTCTTATTTTTTTTTCCTTTTCTGGGCATTTTCCCAGCCAGTTACTTGACTTCTTACATTCCTCTCTACCCCCTGGCCTAGATCTGCCCAGCTAGTGCTTGGGGTCTGAGATTCAAATGCTGCTCCCCAGCCTCAGGGCTTTTGGTGGCAGGCCTGGCTGCTATTCAATGGGAGCTTAAGTACTGGGGCTCAGATGGGGGCAGGGCCGCCTCCCAGGCTCAGTACCCTCAGGGGGTTTATGCAGAGACCTTTTGTAATGGAGCTCCTGCCAAGCTCCTGCCGGCTCTGGGAGCCTCTGGCCACCTGCTGCCTCTGCCACTGCCTCTGCCACTGCCTCCTGAGGGGGCTTGAGTCCCAGAAACACCCCCTCCCCTCTCAGACTGTCTCTGTCACTGACCTGTGAGTCTGTGGGTGGAGGGACCTTTGTGGCCACTGGAGATTCTGTATCTGAAGCCTGCTCGGATCTGCTTGCTCCTCTCAGTGCCACGTGACCAGGGCAGGGGAGGGCTCTGCTCCTGTCCAGTGTGCGATGGACCTTTGTGATCGGTTTTTCAGGGCTCTCTGGAATGGAAATCTCCTTCACTGTGTTGCTGCATGGCTTCCACTGTTCCAGAATTGGTGGGAGTTCTTTTTAGAGGAAATCAATGGGCTGTGGGTTCGGAGCTAGCATATATGAGTCTTTCTACTCTGCCATCTTGGCTCCACCCTGAGTGTTAGCCTATAATTAAAAATGTTATTTTATTCAGCATTTGTTTGTGTTTCCTTTAGTAAGCTCTTGACTTGCTTTTAATGATTTTTCTGGCATCATTCTCATTTCTCTTCCCAATTTTCCTCCACTTCTCTTACTTGATTTTCAAAATCCTTTTTGATATCTTTCATAGGCTAGCATTGCATATTTATTTTGGAGGTTTTGGAACCTTCGACTTCTTCTGATAGTAAGGGTTGCTCTTCCTCATCTGAAAGGATGAAAGAAAATACCTGTTCACCAAGAAAGCAACTTTCTATAGTCTTGCTTTCTTCCATTTTGGGACGTTTTCCCAGTCAGTTACTTGACTTTTCAGTTTTATCAAGAGGAGGGTGTACTCCAGGGACCTAAAAGTTCTAAGTTCCTCCAAGGTGGCACAATCAAGGGAGAGGAGTTACTCCTTGTGCACTGGTCTGGGAGCAACCAGAAAATTTCTGCCCAGAGTCTGTGAGAAATAAAATTCTCTCTCCACAACTCCCTCCAGTTCCACCAGGCCGTGCTCCTCCTCACCCCAGGGCTGTGCTCAGGGCTGAGATTCAGATCAGATACTCAATTTCTCCAAGGACTTTATGTAGAATGTAGGGTTGCCAATCAGGGCTGAAATTCAGATCAACTGCTCATTTCCCCTAGGGGCTTTAGGCAGAGGGCTCCAAAAATGTACACTGCTGGTGGCAGTCCAGACTGTGTTCCCTTGTCCTGGGTGAAGGAGCTCTCTCACTGAACTTTGAGGCTGTCTTTGGCATTTGTGGGTTCAATAATATGGGGAATTGCTGCTGGTGGTGGTTCTCTGAAGCCATTTCCATGCTCTGTCCCTGTTGCACTGCACAGCACATGCTGGGCTGTGCTCTGCTCCATGACCTGTGTGATAAACCTTTCCTGCCAGGCTTTCAGCCTGTCTTGGGCTGGAAATTTCCTTCACTCTGTCATTTTGTGGCTTCTGCTGCTGTAGAATTTATTTAGAGTCATTTATTACAGGTATTTTATTGGCTATATGGGGAAATCCCACAGGTCTGTCTTTCTACTCTGACATCTTGGCTCCATCTGTAGCTCACCTTTGTACAGTTCAATTGTTTTGAGAAATGGGTCTACTCTAATTATTGTATATTTTATGAATATATAATGTACAATGAAACAAGGTTAAGAAATGTTTCATCATGATTAAGAAGAAAAAGGAAATATCATACCTATTCAGACACACCAAAGATTGGAGAATCAAAATTTAAATCATATAGATTTTGATCCAGCCATCTCTTCAATTCTCACTAGGATTCTCTGGATTTCATCATGACTTTGTCTCCCCAGCAAACTTGTCTCCTCACCAGATTACACTCACCCAAGAAATCCCACTTTACTAGGACCCCTTAACATTAGGGATCCTTCCCTCTCTTTGATTCAAGTGAAGCTGGAGGATGAAGATGGGTGAGCTCATCCTGGACCTGTCATTTAAGCTGGACAGACAGGCCTATAATTTCTTTATTTCTCAGTGTTGTACTCCTCTAAACGTCATCATATTCCCTCTCTGTGTAACGTACCTCCTCCCTGCTTTTCAGCTTCGTTTTATATGTTGCCTTCTGCATTAAATTACATACTCCTTTACAGCAGAGATTGTCTTTTGCTTTTCTTTGTATCTCCAGGAGTTAACACAATGCCTCTTATGCAGTAGTTATATAACAAATGCTTAATAACTGACTGAATATCCCAAAGGAAAGGACCTTCTAACTCCTTCAATAAACACACATTAATCACTAATTGCAAGCATAACCTATGTTGAGTTCTCAAAGATTAAAATTCCAAGTTTAGATAAAATATCCTCCCTAACTTCATAAAGCTTTGTTGTTGTTCAATCATTCAGTAATGTCTAACTCTTCGTGATTCCATTGCCTACAGAAAGTCAGGCCTTTCTATCCATCACTATCTCTCAAAGTCTTTCCAAGTTTACTCATTGTTTACAGGACCTTACCCACCTCAGCCTTTGCTGTTCCCTTTTTCTTTTGCCTTCAATCTTTCCTAACATTATTTCCAATGAATGCCATCTTCTCATTATGTGGCCAGAGTATTTAGTCTTCAGTTTCAATTTTTAAGCTTACAGTGAAATGCCTGAATTAATATTTTAATGCCCAACACTTTATCCATTGGACCACCTAGCTGCCCCTCATTAAATTTATATAATCATAATCATTCATATAGCAAAGACCAGGTTTATAATGTGCCTGGTCTATATTCTCTGCTTACCTATGAATATATTATGGAGATGCATCTATTTTTTAGTGAAATGATGCAGGGTACCTGACTGACCTTGAATCTTAATTTTCATATCTGCTAATGTGAGACCAGACCAGCCATTTCACCTGGTTCTGTATGAACAAAATAAAGAGATTTACTAGATGACACTTAATATCCTTTCTTGATCTAAATACCATGATCTTATGAACTATGTTCCTTCAGTAAGGAAAAGATTTTAAGTAATATTTGGGGATCTACGCAGGCATATGAAAATATAGAAATCATGGAATGTATAGTAATGTCTTAGGGTAGCTTTGTTAGCATTTAGTGAGAGAGGTAATGAATTATAGAGATGAGAACACAGGTTAGGTATGGAAATAATAAAAGTTATTTGCCAAATGAGTAACATGTCAGCTACATAAAAAATGCTCTCAACGGCTTCTTCCTGCACCATTATTGTTAACAGTAACTTTTGTAACAGAAAATAAAAAAGAAACAAATGGGTGCCCATCAGTTGGAGAAAGGTAAATAAAGAATAGGATACAAATATCATAAATTAACATAATGCCATAAGAATCAAAAATATACGCAGAATTCAGAGAAATATGGGAATACAGTTCAGAGTCAGGTAAGCAAACTCAGAATACTTTACACTTATAATTATGTAAGTAAAAAAAAAAACACTATGAAAAGCTATTATAAGCAACATTGGTCCTGGAAAACAAATGATACAAATTATCCTTTTGGTAAAGAAGTAGAACACTAAAGTGCAGAATATAATAGAAAAGTCATTTTGTTGGTTATTTTTAACTATTTTCTTCATTAAAAGAGAGAGTTCATTACGGGAATGGGAAGAAAGGGTAAGTGAGTATTAGATCTATATCAGTGAGTATTTGAAAAAAATCAGGAATAAAAGAAACATTTTAATCATACCTAATAAGTTTTTAAAATTGTTTTTACACTTATTGTCTCATTCCTGTGAATTTCGTCCTATTATTATTCACATTGGAGAGATGAAGAAATGACAGGTTCCATGATTAGTCTGCAGTCACATGCCTCGCAAGTATCTTAATGAACATTCAAGCATAGGTCTATATGCACATAGCTAGCTAGCTATTTCAGTGGAGAAAAATTAAGGAAAAAATAATGTTATCTAGCTGTTTCCGAAACTCAGAGAAGTAACTCTAAACTTTCTCCTTTAAGCAGCACTACATTATTCGAAAACTGGAAAATGAAGTTCAGGGTCAGTTCTTGGGAAAAATTGAGAAAGAGTGAATACTGTCTTTGATAGCCATAACACCATCATACACACACACACACACACACACACACACACACACACACACGCAATCCTCATCTATTTTTAGACCAATTAGAAAGATCTTTTTTTTGATGCAGTGAGAAATGAGAGGATACTGAAGTGATTGTACATATTAAAATAGAAATGAAGAGACAAATTTGAGATACATTTTAACAGAGAACAGGGCTGAATGGCAAACTGGCTGTAAGGACTGAGGGCAATGGAAGAACCAAAGAATGATGCTGAGCTTCAAGTCTGACTCCTAACTAGAAGAATAATGATACTGAAATCATGGGTGATAATGGATATTGGAACACCCTCAAATAGGCATCGCATATGCACCTGATAAGGAGTCTTTTCTATGATATCTTAAAAAAACAATGAATCAATTTATATCTTCAAAATTTCAGGAAACTTGGAAAATCACTGAAAAACTTTTTTTTTTGTACAGGAAAACCCTCTTGAATCCCTCAAATCACACTATAGTAGTGGCCATTTATATGACCTCAAATATGGCTATAATGATAGGAGCTCATTGGTTTTAAAAATTCATCCTTTTTTAGAAGTCTTATCATACTCAGGTCTACCCCAATCTTTCTCATAAGCTACCTAATTACTTGTAACAATCATAGACATAGGTTTTATATTTTCCATACATAAAAGGTAAATATTCTATACTTATTGAGTCCTTTTTAATTGACCATTGGTATGTATCATGTTTTTCTTGGTTCTTATATATCAAATATTGTACTGAGTTCAAGGTTGTGTTTTTTTGTTTTGTTTTGTTTTGTTTTTTAACAGAATCCTAAAACTCTGATAATTTTGTTTTTGTTTTTGTTTATTTTGGTTTGGTGTGGTTTGTTTTGTTTTATTTTATATTTTGCCACTCAAAATTATGCTTAGCTTTCTTTGCTGGGTATGACATTTTTGGCTGGAGGCCCAGTTCTTTTGTTCTCCAATACATAGTGTTTCAAGACCTGTGACCTTTTGGTGTCACCAGCACTAGGTCTTATGGGATTCTAATTGCAGTAGTATAATGTATTATTTGTTTTTTTTCTTGTTACTGATAAGATATTGTCCTTGATTTGGGTTAGTTGGAATTTAACTATAATATTTCTGTGAATTTTCCTTGTAGGATCTCTTTCAGGTGTTAATCAGTGGATGTTTGGTTTTTTTTTTTCTATTTCTACTTTTCCTTCTCATTTGAATGCCTCTGGGCAATTTTCTTTAATTATTTCTTGTATTATTGTATATTCTTTTCTTTTTATCAAAACTTTCAGGGAGTCCAATTACTCTTATATTCTCTCTTCCTGATATATTCTCTAGATCCATTGTTTTTCTTATAAGATGTTTCAGATTCTCCTCTGTTCTTTTTTTTCAATTCCTTATATTTTTTTAAATTTCTTGATCCCTTATAACTTTACTGGCTTCCCCTCACACAATTCTGACTTTCAAGGAGTCATTTTCATCCTTAAAGTTCTGGATCTCCTTTTTGAATTGGTTGAGATTTTTGTCATAATCTTTTTGTTTTTCTTGTGCCATTCTTATTTTTCTTTTTAATTTTTTCCTCCTTTCTTATTTGTTTTTTAAGTCTTTTTTTAAGTTCCCAATGAATTCTTTTTGGTCAGGTGACTATTTGACATTACTGTTTGGGTGTAGAAGAGGGTTTCTTTGCTTCCATATTCTCCTCTGAAGACAAATCCTGGTCTTCTCTATTCCCATAGAAGCTCTTTATAGTTGGATTCTTTCTCCTTTTTCCGTGTATTTTTTTGGTAGCATTTAGTTTTTATAATCACCTCTAGTTCTGTGGTATGGGGGTTAGTGCCTTTGGCCTCTGATCCTCTTCAATTCTCCCCTCTGACCTTGAACTCAAATAAAGACCTCCAGACTCCCGTCAGTGCCAACAGAAAACAATATCCCTACCCCACTGCTTCTGTACTCACTGGGCATGTGCTGATTCCTTCTTGACTCATTTTCATGGGTCTATGTTCACCCAGAGGTGCTATTTTATCTCTTTTGTGAAGGAAAATTATGAGAGCTTGAAATTTTCTGACCTACTTCACATCTTCCCAGAATGCTATCTCCCTACTATTTCTTAAAAGTCCACATAAAATCCTGTCTCCTCTGTTAACTCTTCTACAATCTGCACAATTCATGATCCCTCCTCCACCCCATTTCCCTTCTGACAGTGGTACTCTCTATTACACTCATTTGCCATTTAGTATATGTCACCATGTATATTCTTTACCTTCCCAGCTAGAAAGTAAATTGCCTAGAGGAAGGAAAAAGTCATATGCCTCTTTTGACACCTTTCAGTCAGATCAATATCTTACACACTGTAGTTATACAATAAATTTTGACTAACACTGTCATCTGAAAATAAGTAAGTATTCAGTATGCTTTATAATGCACTCAGTGGTTAATATGACAAGGCTTTTTCTCTTTTAAGGAGGAGACTTTAATGTATATTTATTTGTCCCCAATGAAATTTTGTCTTAAACTAATCCCCCAGGCTTGAAAAGTCATAATTTATGGCTCAGTTCATGTAACCAAAAGTAAAAAAGGGCAATAGTAGGAAATTCTACTGTGTTGTGTCTAAAGTGTTTCAAAAAATGAGAATTTACACTCTCCATAAGGAAGTGTGTCTTTTGAGTTCCCATGAATTGCTGCATATATTGATTTCCAGAAGTGAGATATATCAGTTTGATACAAAATTAAGAACATTTAGAATTAAGGAGCATTCCTTTTCTTTTTGTACTGCTTCAACATTATTTTTTATCTCTCTCTAAAAATTATCTAATATATTTGTTCTGATTGCTGAATATCACTAAGACAAAAGTATTCCAAAACTAGTCACTTGTTACACAGAAATTAATTTCCAAGTAGTATACAATGCTAACATGTTTTATATAAGCTATTTTCATAGAAAATTATCCCAATATATTTCACAGAATTAAGTAATACAATTATATATGATACAGTAATAGCAGGAGAGGCAAGAGAAAAGCAGAGATGGTTTTAGATGAGATTAGAAATGGCAGAGGCAATAAAGCAGAGAGAAAGCCTGCTCCAGATGTCAGCACTTGCTGCAGAAAAAAACTTCTTTTACCCACAGTGATGATTTTATGTGAAGTAACAGTGAAGAGACAAATGGATTCCATGTATCTTGGACATAGCAATTTTGTTGCAGTGCTTTCAAAATGTGGGTTTGAGGAGGAGCAAGGTTTTTTCCCTAGGAAAGAATCGGAATTGAGCTGATAAAAGTAAGAAGTAAAGTTTGAGGAAAAGACAAAAATGGGAATAACTGGAAAAATGAATATGACTGATAATACAACTTTACATTTACATAAGGTTTGTATTTTTTACAGGGCATAGTGGATAGAGTGCCAGACCTAGAGTCAAGAAGACTCATCTTTCTGAGTTAAAAACTGGCCTCAGACACTTACTAGCTATGTGACTTGGGCAGGTCACTTCACCCTGCTTTCCTCAACTTCCTCATATGTAAGATGAGCTGGAGAATGAAATGGCAAATCTGTCCAGTATTTTTGCCAAGAAAACCCTGAGTAAGGTCATGAAAAATTGGACATGACTGAAAAACAACTGAGTAATAACTATATTTTCACTCTGTTTCCCTATCTTATATCCTTAATTTCCTTTCAGAAAAAGAATTAAAACAGTATATATGACAAATATTGTTAGCTCTATATTACAAATGAAGAAAATGAAAACTAACAAAATTTCACATCATTAGTTGCAAAAATGGCAGTATATTTCAAGTTTTCTGTGAATCAGTCTCATGTTCTTCTGTGTTATAACAGCACCTCTCTTCCTTGCCAAATCCAGGAGGGTTAGGGATATAAATCTTGGATATCACACTACCATTATTATCTTTGTTCCTCAATTTACCATTCTGCCTGTCCTGGTGGCTCTGTTTTCTGTGTTGAAGACTAGAGTTAGACAAAATGGTCTAACCTCTTAAGTCTTTTCCAATATTACCATTATAAAAGATTATATTTCTTGCTGGCATCCTCCAATGATAAGGCAACATAAGATTTTTCCCCATGGTTATCTAGGATGTGGTTCACCAGGAAAAGACAAAATCACATATTTTATCATTGACAGTGATTCTTTTTGTCTTGTCCCTAACTCAGATACACAGTGCCTTCATGTTATCAAAGTTGTGTGGAAATGGAATCAATTTGACTCCCTTACCAGGCAGGGGAATGATTAGATCTTCATTGATGAAGAAACAGTTTTATGACCCTGTATAGAGGATGCTATAGAAGAAGAAAATAAGTAGTATTTTCTCTGCAGACAGTACTTAGAAAATTAATTTTCTGGTATTCCAAGTCATATCATTTGATTTAAGATAACTTCCATGTGATGTAATTCTATGTTTTTTCCTTGCTGGAGCTTGAACATTTTAATCATTTTTCTCCGGGAGCTGAGGGCTCACTGGAAGCAGCTCACAACTGGATCACTTGTCCCTTCTTTCTCTTCCTGTCTCCTCCCAGCTAGAAGTGTTTGCAGTGCTCGATGGCCTTCATCCTTTTGGAGCTGCTTTGGGTTCTATGCACGATCCTCTCCGTGGTCTTGACCTTCTTGCCTACGATGGGCTCTGTCTGACCGCGGGTAGCCACTCTGATTGCGGTCATACGCTGCCTGCCCTGTGTGTTTAGAGTCCTTGCCCTTCTTGTACTGCATCACCTTGTGCTCTTGGGCACGTTCACCATGGCGGCGGAGGAGGCTGCGGCTGCGAGGGGGCCAGTGGCACCGTGGGGGCTTTCCAAGCCTGTTTCTCATGCGAGGCAGGCTTCTTTTCCGCTCTTCGGAAGAGGAAGGACACGGGATGAGACAGGGGAGGCAGAGGAGAGTTCTGAGAGAAGAAGCTGCCGAGAGCCGAGCGAAGTTCAGCCTGCCCTGACAGGAGGCTTGCGAAGAGGAAGGGTCCATGTGGTGCAATTCGTAAGACTTCATCATTTTCCAGAAGCTTGCTCATCTTTGAAGATAACTCCATTCTTCTCATTCTGGAAGATCTTTCCTGCCCTGTGGACTCCTCCAACTGTTGAATTCCTGCAAGAATCTCCTTTTTGAGAAAGTGCCATGGCCAGTCAAGCTCATGTCTTCCTACGCAACCCCTCTCATCTCTCCTCCTTTCTAGATTTCTTCTTCGTGGCCCTGTGCAGTTACCTTAGTGCCTCACTTTCTCACACTGATTAGTTTCCTTTTATCTATTGTCCTTTCCATTAGAATATAAGCTCTCCAGTGTCATAACCTTTCTTTGCTTGTTTTCACTTGTATGTCCAATACTAAGCCCAGTTCTTGGCATAGAAGTGCTGAATAAATATGTGTAGTCTTCAATGTTTAAGTACTCATATCTGTTGAATTATTGTGTCCATTTGGTTATAGAAGTCGATGTGAGCAACAGGGCAGTTGCACTGTTAGAGCACCAACAAGTTTCAAATTATATAGAGTCAAACTGAATAGATCATTTGAAAACGGTACTTGATGACTACTACATAGCAATAAGACTATTCAGAGCATTCAGTGGGATGTTATAAATACTTTGAAAAAATCACTAAATCGTGTGAAAAAGACAAATTCTTTTCTCCTGTACTTCACTTAAATTAGAGTATTCTAAAGTCCCTGGTGAATTAAATTTTTAGAGTGTCCATAGAAAATGACCACTAGGCTTTACACTGTATATAAGAAAATCATATGCAGTCAAAACTCTATCAATGAAAGGAGGAATAACAGAAGATTGATTTCCAGATTAAATGGAGAAAAAGACATTTGAAGATAACAGACTTTCATACTTTCCATTGCATACTGCTAGTACATTATCTCCTATACCACAGGTGTATGATAGGATTAAATTTGAAATTTTCTTGGCAAAGGCTGGACTTATCCCTAGGAAAGACTCATAGGAAGCTTCAATCAGTTATGTGACTGAAATGCAATTGTATGGTCAGCCACCTGCATTGGACAAGAAATAAAAGGAGCTGAGTTTCTGGAAATCCATAATGAAGCAGCTTTGGGAATTGTGAAGAGTCAGAAAACTGTAAAACTTGAAATCAAATGGGAAAAAAAAATCTCATAAGCACTTGGCTGTGGTGGGACCCCATAGCAAGTGAATGTTACTTTTATGAACACTTGTTCTATGTAAAGGGGTAAAAAAGTCCTCTCACTTGGTAATGTACATGCAAAATCTACTATGGACATTGGATACTGATAGCAATAAAATGTGATGAGGTTAATAAAATCAGACTGAACAAAGAGTGTAAAGGTACAAGAGCTCAGGTCACCCCTAACTGGTCTCAAGTTAAAGTAAAATCTAATAAATCTTGATCACTTGCTACAAAGAATAGGTTTGCATATGATTCCAAGGCATTAAACAGACATTTAACTTTTCTGGGGCAGCTCAATGGCCCAGTGGATAGAGTACCAAGCCTGGAGTCAGGAAGACCTGAGTTCAAATCCATACGCATACTCTTATTAACTATGTGACTTTAAATAAGTCACTTAACCATGCTTGCTTCAGTTTCTCCTTCTGTACAATGAGATGGAGAAGGAAATGGGAATCCACTCCAATATCTTGGCTGAGAAAACCTCAAATGGAGTTATGAAGAGTTGAACATGACTGAAATGACTCAACAGCAACAACAACAGACTTGTTCTTATATAAGGACCATGGAAGCAAAGCAATAGATCTAACTGTTCTGACTCAAAAACGAAAGTTTAAAAAAAATATATTGTTAAATTGAATTGTAGAGATAGGAATTCAACACAGAGTAACAAGCGGTCAAAGAAGCAGAGGTTATAGCAGTCTGATACAAGGACATAACTAATAGAAAACTGCCATGTGTTTAAAATGCTACCTAGATGAATAGACATACATTTGTATTCATGTACACGTGTATTTTATACACATCTGTGTTTATGCATGCATATATACGTGTGTATATACATATATGTATGTATATGTGTGTATATACATATATATACATACACATATATATATATATATGTATATATACACATATATTTACTAAATGGTAACTGTTTTTCTTTTACCCAGGAACTTTCCCTCCCAATTTGAGTTTTTTTTTTTTTTTTTGGTATCTTTTCTTTTCTTAAAAAGGGCCATTCCTTGAGTAACTACTTAAAGAGGCTTATTCAATGAATGGGTATATCTCACTCAAAGTGAGAATCTGATAAGACTTAGCCTACAATGGCCAAGGTCCCATCCTGGGCCATCTCTAGTCATCTTGATGAATACCAGGCCACTGGACCCAGATAGCTCTGGAGGAGAAAGTGAGACTGGTGACCTTGAACAGACCCTCCCTCACTCAAATCAAAGTTAACTGCAAGTCATGTCATCATCTTGATGTCTGGTCCTCTTCAAGAACGAAGAACATACACAACAAAAACAATATACACATATGTCAAGTGTATTAAATTGGCAAATACACAATTGGTTAAGTGGAAATTTGTCTTCATAGAACTATGGTCAAGAAACAGAGATAGGACAAGGAACATGAGATATGGTAAATCTAACCTCTTAACAATTTGGTATGAGTCTGTTCCATTGGCATATTGGAACCTAATGAAGAACTCAAAAAAAAACAAAAAAAACTGAAATATATAGAGTGCCCTGCTATGTTAGATAGTGGATCACAAGTCATCATTATGCTCCAGTAATTTCATTAGCAATATTTTTGAAAGAAATATTTTATTTCCTATGAAAATACTAAGATCCTATAGGTAGTGACATGAACTATTTCTATATGGGCTAATTCAGAATCAGCCTGAAGTTGCATGAAATCATTGTCAGGAAGAAAAGTGAATACCTGGACCTTTGTTTAGCCCAAAAGACCATTTCAGAACTGACACTTTTGATTAGGAACATCCATACATCATTCACTATCTTACCAACGCATAGACACAAGAAGGATATCAGTAAGTGAATATCATGATCATTCATATAACCTATGTAGAAATTTAACAGAAGATACAGAAAAATGATGTGAAAGAACATGACAGGGACATTGAATTATCCAACTCAGAAGTGGGTCCAGAGAAATATGATTTTTGTGACTCTCTGTTGCCTGAAAAATCAAATGATTACTTGTGAGTGATCAGCAAGAAGCCAGGCATGTTATCTCATCACAAATGGGAGGTCAAATGTCCTCAAGGGAAGATACTACTTTACTTACTTGCAATTTTTTTCAATATTGACTTCCCTATATATGATGGAAGATCTCAAAGATGAGCTGGAAGAATTGCTGACCAACGAAATTTGTCTTATATTAAATCTAACTGTATACACTACTCAGGTAGTGTTAATTATGCAAAGTTTTAATTTCTGTATAGTCTATTACAACAACAAACATCTAGTTATACTCCATGTAACTGTCAAAGACTATAGATTTTTTTTGTCAAGAGAAGGTTAAAAGGATGAAATTAAAGCTTTTCTAACTTTTCTGTACATATTTGCATATGAAAAGGTAAGAATGAAACTGTGGATATAACTTTGTTTATGTTCCTTTTTCTACACAATTTATTTATCTTCTAGATATAAATATTAGTTAGATGATAAGAACTTGCAGTGTGTCTGTAAAATCTCAATGTACAGTGCCAAGACTCTCTTCTTTGAGATGAAATCATTTCTTGTCAGATTTTATGGATGGAAAACAGGTGACAATAAAAAAGTAAAAACAAAACATGAGCAAACCTCCACCTACCATCTCTACTACTTCTGGTTCTGGTTCTATTGCTATAGGTCACTGAAGAGACTCAGAGGAGACTGTGATTGGCAGCTTGGCCTCACCAAAAGCTAAGTATTACTTTTCTAAAGAGGCCATGCTTTCTAAATAAAAGACAATCTCAGAGTTTATTCTTCTGATGAGGAAGAAATAGGATTAGAAACTGAGTATTTAGGCCAAAGAAAATAAAGAAACATAAGCAGAGAGAAAGAAGCACTTAGTATGGAAGGCTCCAAAGAAGACTATGTGTCCTGCTGACAAGCCTCCAAAGGAGGCTTCATCTGTAGAAGATCAGTGGAAAGCAGGGTCAATAGAAGAAGCCCAGTGACTTAATCAAAAGATGTAAATAGCCTTGGAGCATCAAAAAGTGATGCATCATATGTTTTCCTTATATGCCACACATGTTTTGTCAGTGTGCCACCCACTGTACACATGGGCTCTGTCTATGCCTATTCTCTACATATGAAATTGCAAATCCTTTTATGATTGGAACACATGAATAATACTATATCAAACATAAACATCTATCTTCAAGAATTATAAAAAATTATAACATATATAACATATAAGTATAAAAATATAGGTAAAGAAGTATATGTCTTATCTGACTGATTTGAATGATCAAGTTCTCTTAAGAGAATATCCATATCTTTATATTCTTCAGTTTTATATGTTTGTGAAGAATACATTTTATAAAAATTAATATTTTTAATTCTCTTCTTTCCATCCTTGGCCATATCCAGGGTTCCGAAAGGAATTTTGAAATATAGTCTTCTGCTTATAGACTTTATGTCCAAAGATCTATATAGCAGAATGATAAACAATATTCTTTTCATCAGCTCTCATCATTATATTCACAGTTTAAGGTTTCATTTACATGTATTTCCTTTGTGCTGCTGTTGTCAGGGAAGGAGAGATGGATTCGGGACCACTTGAAGATGCCTTTCCTGTTCATTCTTTTATGATAATCTTTAACTCTCCCATGATAGCAGTAAGAGAGAGAGAAAGAATGAAGGGAAATCTATATTCATCTAAATGTTTTTTACTTTGAACATATTTTTTCAGTATATGAGAATTTATTTTTTTTTCAGTTTTCTCAACTTTATTTTTCCCTCCAGATTTATTTGTTTTCATTTTTCAACAATCACTTCCATAAGTTTTAAACTTTCTTTCCCTTCCACCCCAAGATGGAATGTAACCTTATATGGGCTCTACACATACATTCTCATTAAACACATTTTCACATTAGACATGTTGCATAGAAGAATTAAAAGGAATGGGAGAAAGCATGAGTAAACTAAACAAAACAAAACAAAAGAGAGAAAATAGTCTGCTTCATTCTGCATTCCAACTCCATAGATCCTTTTCAGGATGTGGATGGCATTTTTCATCATAAGTCTGAAAATGACTGAGTCCCAAAGATCTGATGTAATCTAGAGACATACAAACTGCAGATACCCATTAATACTTTAAATGAGATTAAGATATGGTTGTAAAATACTCCGTAAATGATTGTAACTCAATTTAAGTGCAGCTTTATAAACAGCATGTATAAAATATGAACAGTGTAATCACTAATGTTAATAATTAATAGGCAACTTGTTTCACTGACCACTGAAGTGGAGTCCTGAGGAGGAGAATGAAACAGCAATCTACAGGTAAGCACTCTAGAAAAACACTCCACAATGTAGGAAACCTGTTAGCAGATATCATATGATGCAGTCAATTAGGCAAATTGGCTTTGAAATGTGCATTATTGATGTTTAGAATTAATAGAGAAGGTAGGGGGGAATAACACGTGTTTCATGAATACTATTGCCATTTCCAAACAAATTCTGGATAACAGAAACTTCAAAAAAAAAATTCTGTATAGCTACCATTTCCAAAACCTCAAGGCATTCTAAGACCTAATTAGTTTCTCTGACATTCTGAGAAAAGAATAAAAATAAAATACCTAACAGATTAGCCTGGTCACAATGAAATATACAATGTTGGCAGTATTCTACAGACAGCAGTTCCTGGATAAGCCTTAGGCTTCTTCCTGAGCAGCAAGGGAGTTTCTATCTTGACTAGCCAGCATATCTGTGGTTTCATGTGAAAAGCAGTACCCAAATCAATGTTTTGCACACAGTAGGCTTTCAAAGGTTTGACTGAACTGAATGGAACCATAATTTTCCTACTTCTAAGGCTTAATCCATTTTTCTGAAATGTACTTACATTGAAACAGCAAATATTTAAGAAAAGATGCCTATATTTAACTTCTCTTTTTCTTTATTTCTCACTTTCTCTTTGATGAGAAGTAAGCCTTCTACCACCAGTATCCCCTTATGAAATATTACAAACTCTCTCTGTCTGCTTAGCACTGAACAATTAAAACAAAAACAACTACTAGAGACTGACTTTTCATAATGGGCATTGCTTGGACATAGAGACCTGTCTTTCAGGCAAGGACAATGAATCTAAGCAACATTCATAACAAATTATTTGGAATATAAATGTTCTCTAAAAACTTTTCATTTTATCCAACAAAAAGAAAAAAAAATTACCACACTTCCAGTGGACATTCAGAAGATGAGTAAAGAAAAATGTGAAATAAACACCAAAATGCATAAATTTTGCAGAATTTGATTGACTTTATCAAGAATGTGTGCTCTTATCAGAGTTAGCAGGCATCTGACTATACTCACTTGGATTTACTCTGCTGAGACTTTGTATAGATTTAAACAGGTTTTTGCCACAACAAATCGAACAGAGAAAATAATAAATTAAATCCTTATTATATAAGAAAAAGAAATGCTAGAACTATAGTTGAAGAAAGGAAAGAGGAAAACAAAACCTAAGATGCCTTTTTCATCATTCAAAGAGACGATACCAAAGACTGAATCAGAAATAAAAAGACTTTTGGAAGAAAAAGTAGCCTCTACAAAGACAGAGACAGCCCTTGGAGGTTAAAGGTTTTTTTGTGTTGCTTTTTCTTTTTCTTTTCCCCACAAAAGACAGCTTCGAAAACAGTAGCAGATGTCATCCTGACAGGGAAAGTGGCAACCGGCCATCTCAGTTCTGATTGTGACTTCTTCCACGGGAGGAAAGCTGTTTTTTTCCAGTCTGTTCAGCATGTTTGTGAATGCTTGATTTGCTCAGAAGACAAAAAAGGGCAAGAGCTCTGGAATTCAATAGAAGGTCAGAATGGCAATCTTTTCGCTGGGTCCAGCTTCCTTTTATACTCTGACATCTGGCGCCCATTACCAGAACAAATTAGAGCAATTCAAACTACCAGCAGGGGAAGAGGGTTTTCTGTTCTCGTACAGAAGTTACAAATTTGGGAACAGGAATTGGGGCTTACAACAATACAACCATAGAAATAGATTGGCTACACTTGTTTTGCAGACACATAGTATAGCACATGTAGTCAGTAATTAAGTAAAAGATGTATGTCTTTCAACATATCTTCTACAAAAACAGAACACAAAGCCATAATTATCCTGATGTTTCCATTTAATTTTTGGCCTGTTACAAGAAGAAGCTCTAATTTTAGGGAGTTACACAATCACAATTTATGGCATGCCCTGTCTCCTATAAAATTAACTTTTTCTTAAATTAGCAAGTGACATTTTCTTTTTCCTAGAATGTATAAATTAAAGCAAATAACATTTTCAGTGAACCAATAAATCTTTTAGTTGGAATGGACCACCCCTTTCTGAAATATTCTGTGGGTCACAAATGGTATTTCAGCCTCTGTATAAAGTCATTCAATGATGGGCCACTCACTACCCTTTTATGTACACCTTTACTTTGTAAAGATATTTTTCCTTAGATTGAAAAGCTCAGTAACTTTTATCCATTCATTCTATTTTTGTCTTCTATGGCCAAGGTAATTTTCTCAATGGAAATGCAAGACCACTGTCATATACTAAGCCCCAAGTCTTTTTCTTTTCTAGTTTGGACATTAGCTGTTTTCATTATTTGTTTTGTTTTCCCCCAATCCTCTCAAGGTAAGGTTCTGAATCTCTTCACTATTCTGGTGACTCTTTTCTGGACATGAGCTAGCTACTATTCTTCCTAAAGTATACTTTCCAGAACTAGAGACAGTACTACAGAAATGAACTGAGCAATAGAGAGTATATCAGGATGTTTTTATTTCTTTGATCTACATGAGTTACAAGCAAATAAGCAAAGTAAATCCATGTAATATACTCTGTCCCCCTTCAAATCTGTGCCCCTAGTATTCAATTTCATTTCTTTCTAGAATTAATTCATTTTGAAATTCCTTCCAATACTCCAACATTTTCCATATTTAGAAATCTCATAAGGAATGGGATTCACCAATACTTTTCCTGGGGATAATCTTTTTTATCTATCCCTTGAGGGTTATATTAACATGTAAAAGAGCAATGTTTTCTTCAAGTTTTGGTAAAACTTGGAAAAAAGGAAATAAATGATGTCATACACTGAATATGAAAACCACTCAAGTTACTGATGACCCTTTATTTTTGTTGTTGGATCATTTTAGTGATTTTCTACTTTCAGTGACCCCATTTGGAGTTTCCTTGGCAAAAAATACTGGAGTGGTCTACCATTTTCTTCTCTAGATCATTTCATAAATGGGTAACTGAGGGAAACAGGATTAAATGACTTATCTAGGGTCACACAAGTAGTATTGGTTTGATGCTAGATTTGAACTCAGGGCCTCCAGAATGCATGGCAAGTGCTCTGTGCACTGCACTACCTAGCCTTCTTGCAGATGCCTCAAGACAAAAGGTAGGCAAAGGATAAAGGAAGTAGTGGCAATTGCTTAATTTCTCACACTAATAGTTAGGCAGGTAAGAAAGAAGCCTCAGAAGCTAATGGATGTCTAAGTTGATAGAAATAATTTGTGCAGAAATAACATTCTATAACTAGCCTTCATACTTTGACTTGGATGTTCCTCTAGAGCCTAGTAGAATATTTTACCCCCTTAACTTTGCATCTTGGAAACCTTAACTCAAGGCAAGGTCCCACTCAGGAGCTGGCTGCTCCTAGGAGCTTTATCTGATCATTGATCAGAATCTTTGATCTAGGTAACATCTAATCCAATCTCTGCACTTTAGAGTTGATGAAACTAAGGCTCAAATTAAGTCCTTTGACCAAGATGATAGAAATAAACAGGAGAAGTGAGATTTGAATTCAGCTCTTCTTATTCCATCAATTAAATGTGCCCCTCTCCAATCTCTGTGATTATTTTGAATGTTTTGCATTATTTTGAATATATTTTCAGATCTGTGAAAAAGGTATTTCTCACCTCAACACCTCCTTCCCAGCAGAATTTAGATTTATTCTAGAGGGCAGGGACTTTCACTTTGGGCTCCTATCTCTAGGACTGCTAAGAGGCACAGTATAACCATGGTGTAAGAGCTAGAGTTAGGAAGATTCATCATCTTGACTTCAAATCTGGCCTCAGACATTTTCTAGCTATGTGATCTTGGGCAAGTCATTTAATCCTATTTAATTTAGTTCCCCATTTATAAAATGAGCTAGAGAAGGAAATGGCAAACCACTCTAGTACCTTTGCCAATAAAATCCCAAAAGCAATCAAGAAGAGTTGGACATGACTGAAAAACCAGCACAAAATGACTTTTAGAATATGAGGATGAAACTTCTGTGATCATATGGAGAAAGAGGATAAAACAAAGGGAAGGGATAATAAAGGAAGGACAAATTAAGGGAGGCAGTAGTTAGAAGCAAAAGAGATTTTGGAAGAGGGAGAGGAACAAAAGAGAGAAAAAATAGAAGTAAGTAGAATGAAGGAAAATATACAGCTAGCAATCATAGTTGTGAATGTAAATGAGATGGTCTCACCCATAAAACAGAAGCAGATAGCAGAATGGATTAGAAACCAGAATCCAACAGTATATTGTGTACAAGAGACATACTTGAAACCGAAACACACACACACACACACACAGAGTTAAAATAAAGAGCTGGAGCACAATCTGTTTCAGAAAGAAAAAAAGCAAAATTAGCAACCATGATCCCAGATAAAGCATAAACAAAATAGACCTAATTAAAAGAGATAATCAAGAAAACTACATATAGCTGAAAGGTGACATAGATAATGAAGTAATAAGAAAACTAAATTAATGAGAGTTTATGACATAAATACCTTATTTCTCAAAATATAGAGAATTAAGTCAAGCTTATAAAGATAAGAGGCATTACCCAATTGATAAATGGTTAGAGGACATGGTTACAGGCACATGGACAGTTAATTGGAACAGTGAATATAGTGCTGGGACAATAGCCAGGAAGACTTAATGGTAAATAAGTTATTCCTTCCTACCCTCAACAACCCCTTCTCAACAAAATTTACATTTATTCCTGAGGCAGGGTCTATTTCCTTTTTGTTTTACTTCTAAGGCAGTTAGGTGGCATAGTTAGAATTTCCCAAATGAAATAATTCAAAAATTGTAACAGAATACTAGTAAAGAGATTACAGCAATATATGACAAATAATATAGACTATGACCCAGGTGGGATTCATACCAGGAATATAGAGTTGGCTAAGTATTAAGAAAATTATAAGCATAAGTGACTATATCAGTTTTTAAAAATCATATCAAAGATGAAGAAAAAGCTTTTAATAAAATACAACACCTATTCTTACTTTTAAAAAAATTAGTACAAAAAATAGAACTTTTCTTAAAATTAGTAATATCTATCTAAAGAAAAAAGAAGGAAGGAAGGAAGGGAGAGAAATACAGGAAGGCAAAAATCTAGCCAGTAAACTCCAAGTTAACTAGGGTGCTTCTGGCTATCAAAATTTGCCTTCCTTTAGAGAGGAAAAGGACAGGGAGAGGACAAACTGAGTTACCCAAGTGGCTGGGTAAGATTTCAGTTATTGGGGGAAAAACTCACTATTTATCAAAAACTACTGGGGAAACTGGAAAGTAGTCTGGCAGAAACCAGGCCTAGACCAGCATCTCACAGTGTGTTTCAAGATAAGCTCAAAATGAGTACATGATGTAGCCTTGAAGGGTGAATTAAATTAGGGGAGAATGGAAAAACTGCCATGTCTATTAAGAGGAGAAAAGTTCATGACCAAAAAAAGGAGAGAAGTTCACAGGTGGAAAAATAGATAATTCTGTTTGCATTAAATTAAAAAGGCTTTGTACGAACAAAACCAATGCAGTCAAAATTAAAAGAAAAGTAGGAAGTTAGGGAGAGATTACAGCAAGCTTTCTTTGATAAAGTTGTCATTTCTCAAATCCATAGCAATCTGAGTCAAATTTAGAAAACAAGGGTAATTCTCTAATTGAAACATAATTATAAAATATGAAGAAGCAATTTTTGAAGAAAAAATCAAAGCTATAAACAGTCATATAAAAAAGATTATCTAAATCAATAATAATTAGAGAAATAGAAATTAAAACATCCTTAAGGTACCACTAGACACCCATCAGATAGGTTCAGATGATGGAAAGAGAAAAATGATAAATATTGGGTGAGAATATAGATACCCCAATACACTGTTGAGCTAGAACCTAACTAGTCCAACTATAACCATAATTGACCATATCAATTTTTAAAAATCACATCAAAGATGCAGAAAAAGGTTTTTCACAATGTAACACCTATTCCTACTTTAAAAAAAATTAGAAACTACAAAAAATGGTACTTTTCTTTAAATAAGTAGTATCTACTTAAAATAAGTAGTATCTTTAGAATTTAAAGAAAGAGAAAAGAAGGAAAGAATAAAGGAAGGAAGGAAGGAAGGAAAGAAGAGAAATATAGCCCAAAGGGCTATAAAACTACACATATCTCTTTACATAGTTATACTGCTACTAAGTCTGTACCCACAAAGAGATAAGAAGAAAAGGACAGACATGGAAAAATAATTGTATCAGCTCTCTCTGTGCATGGAGTGGTGGTGAAAAAGAATCAGAAACTAAGGATATGAGCATCAATTGAGAAACAGTTAGACAAGTCATGGCAAATGATTTTAATGGAATATTCTTGTACTCTAAGAAATGATGAAAAGGATAGTTTCCAAAAACAAATAAACAAAAGACCTGGGAAGACTTGTATGAACCGATGAAAATTAACTGAGCAGAACAACAGGAACAACGTACACAGTCACCATAATATTGTAATAATAATCAACCATGAAAGGCTTAGCAACTTTGATCAGTCCAATGAGTCACACCAATTCCAAAGGCTTCCGAAGGAAAAAAAATACTGTTTACCTTCATTGAGAAAAGTGATAGATTCTGAGTGCAAATTAAAGCATATTTTTTCTTTATTTCTCTGGATATTTTTTTATGACATGGCTAATATGGAGAAATGTTTTGCATGACTTAATATGTATAGGGAGTATCATATTTCTTGTGTTCTCAATGGGTAGGAAAAAAGGTATAAGGAAAGAGAATTTGGAACTTACAGAGAAAAACAGTGGGTGCTTGAGGAGCATCTTAAAGGAAAAAAATGTTCTCTGAAGAATGGTTGTCTTCCAGACATGAAAGATGCCAAAACAAAGGCTAACAACAACAACGAGAGTCATAAAAATGAAAACAGTAGCCACAAAAATAAGAACGGCTTTAAATTTTGCAAAGCGATTTGTCCTTTTTGATTTGATAATGGAGAGGGAAGAAAAGATGTCCTATTAAACAAATGGAAAGAAGGGCAATTTGCCTGGATAATGGAAAATAGAAGGAATACTAAGGCTAAATGAGACAAGAAAGATAGGTTGAGGCTGTTTTGCAAAGGACTTTAAAAGCCAAGTAGAGGGCGTTACATTTTATCCAAGAGGCAATATGGAGGCAACAGTTGATGGCAAAGGGGAAAGATATGTGTGGTTCTACACAATGTATAAAATGTAGTGAATTGGGGATAGATTTGAGGCAGGAAAACAAATAGGAATCTATGAGCTCCATGAGAGCTGATGACAGCCTGAACTACCTAAGGCAATTGGTGTGTAAGTAGAGAGAAGTTGTGAAATACGGAAGATGTTGTAGAAGTGGAAAGGATAAAGTCTGAGAAGATATGGATATACGGGTTGAGGAGGGAGGAGTCACAGATAATGCAAAAGTTATTATTCTGGGAGACTGGGTATGTAGTGGTGCTTTGTACAGAAATATGGAAATTTGGATGAGGGGAGTGTTTGGGGGAAAGGATAAGTTCATTTTCAACATGGATTTGGGATATCTGTGTGTGTGTGTGCATATGTGTGTGTATGTAGATTGTCTACATAGAGGTTGTAGATAAACCTGTGGGAGCTGAGGAGATGAGACAGGTATGCAAATGGATGGATGTGGAGGGAGAGAAGGAAGAGAGAGACGGAGAGAAAGAAAGACAAAGAACAAAGGGAGGGAGGGAAGGAGATAAAAAGAGAGGGCATTGAAAATAGAGAGATGAAAACAGAAAGAGGCAAAGGGGGAAAGACACACAGAAGATATAGAGGAGAGAAGAAGGTTAAAAAGGGAGTGAGTTTAAAGGGCAGGATATGAATGATAAGGCAGGAAAGAAGATGGAGTAGATGATTCAACCAAGAGATGGTTGAGTAACAAAAATCCAGAGAGGATAGAATATCCAAAAGGAAAAGTTGATGAACTCCAAATCACTGATGCTATCAACCTCGGTGTAATCCTTGATGTGTCACCAACATCAACTCCACAAATCCAATGTGTTGTCAAATCTCATTCTTTCAACCTCCACAATACTGTTTCTTGTTTATACAATCTTCTCTCCCCTCAGTGTCTCCACCCTTGCATTTCCTATTATATTTCCTTTTACACGTATCATATTCTTTATTTATTTCCTGAACTATTGTATTAGTTTTCTAATTTTTTCCTCTGCCATAAGTGACTTCACATTTTCTACTCATTACCAACTCAAATGGCAAAATTATTTTCCTAAAGTGCAAGTCTTACAATATCACCTACTCCACATATGTTATCTTCAGTTTGACATTTACAACCATCTATAATCTAGACCCTTCTTTTCTGTCCAGTCTCTTTTACTTTAATCCCTTCCACATACTCTATGATCTAGTTATACTGACCTAATTTGTTTCTCACACATGACACTCTATCTCCCATCTCTATGGTTCTGCAATGGATATTCTCCATAACTGGATGCTTTACAATCTCACCTCTATTCCACAGTTTCCCTTCCTTCTTTCAAGATTCAGCTCAAATACCATCTTATGCAGGAGACCTTTCACAGTACTCTCCCCCATCTCCCTCTCTCCATCCTAGTGACTTTCCTCTGAGATGATCTTAGTGTGGCAAATAATCAATGCTAAATAAATTGTTCATTGACTGATTACTCATGACTGTCATTTTAGTAAATGTCCTTAGAGATGATTAACTTATATAAGCAAACATATCAGTATGGTTTATAAGTGATCAGTTTAACAATATGGATTCATGGAGTACTTTAAGTATGTGCTCTCCAAGGAATCCAACCTCAGAGTATGATTTGGAGGTGGGGTGGAGAAGGGGCAGTAGTTCATTAGGGAAATTACACATAGTAATGCAATTTAAAGATAATTTAGCTTCACTGTCTACATCCCTTCTTCCCATATTTTTATATTTAGCCCCTGCTTTGGATTCCCCCCTCCCCCATTTCTTCAGAGATTTTTTTTCTCCTGAGTCTTCTTGCTTCCATCATCATAGATAATATTTTATTTTTTCTCATTAATCTAGGGAAAGAAAAGTATTGTTCTATACCATTTACCTTCTCATCTAGTAGAGAGACTAATTTACCCTTCGTGTAAATCTATTTGTTGACTGCCTGTGGCAGAAGCACAAATATATCACAATCCCTGTAGGTCAATAAGGCAGTTCCTTCATATGAACCTGATAAAATTGAAATCTTCAGTTATTCACTTTCCTATGCTATTAATTGGATGCTACCTTCTTTTAATTGTAACAGAAACTCAAGAGATTCTACTTTTATTCTATTAATAAAGTCTTTTTCTTATCTGCCACTTCCACTCCTAACTGCTTAGTATCCAACGTGTGCATAATTAGAAATTAGCAGATCCAAGTCAACCAAAAGAAGTTGACAGTTACACAGTGAAATTTAGATCCTGAGTTGGAAATGAGAGAAAGGGAAGGAAAAAAAGCATTTATATAGCCCCTACTGTGTACCAAGCAGTGAGGTTAAGCTCTTCTATAAACATTAACTTAATTGATCCTCACAACAGCTCTGTAGGTAAATGCTTGTCTTTTGGCACCTTATTCTCCAGCATGTGTTCTTTGATGCAGTGATTCAGACTTTCTGGCTATTCCAGAAACAAAACACCTGGACCTCTCAAGTCCAGGAATTTTCTCTAGCTTTCCTCCATGCCTGGAATACATAGGTTATTTAGAACCTATCATTAACTGCCTTGAATTTCAATTATGTGAATGAATATACAATATCCATGCAAATTATGAAGGTTTTTAAATGTCAAACTAGGGACAATTAGTGATACAGTGGAGACAGAACTGGTCCTGGAGAAAGAAAGACCTGAGTTCAGCCTCAAACACCAGTTATATGATCCTGGGTAAGTCAATTAGCATCTAATGAATTCATTTCTCTAAACTGTAAAGTGGGGACAGTAATATCACTCCTTTGAGGAAGCCTTTCTTAACTCCTCTTAATTTTGATTCCTTCCTTCTTTTAATTATTTCCTATATATAAATATAAAGCTTGTGCTGTATATATTCACTTACCTGTTATGTTCCCATTAGATTTTATCTTCCTGGAGAGCAGAGATTATCTCTTTGCCTCTTTTTGTATCCTCACCACTTAGTAGAGTGACTGGCACATATTTTGCATTGAATAAATGTTTATCAATTGGTTGATTGATTGATTGAAATATTGAATTGAAATTCATTCACATAGTGGTGAGAGTTGATACCTTAGAAATAAGCTATATACAACACTGGGTTTGTAGGCAGAATACAACGGGGAAGATAGAACCTTTACTATTAATTATAGTGGGGAAAGGAGAAAGGAAAGTTAACTGTTAAATAAACATTTTTTTTCAAGAAATGTAACCAATATGGGACAGTGTCATAGAAGCCCAAAGAAGAAAGCATTTTTGAGAATGAAGACCTGAACAGTGTGAAATGTTAAAGAGATGAAGCCAATCGTTTTAGTGATTAGGTGATTGAAGGGTAAGTGGAATAAAATCTTCCCCATACTTTTATAGGCCTATGTGACTTGTGCTTTTCTTTCTCCTTGGAACAGGGGTTGAGTTCCCAGTACTACAGGTAAGAGTATACCTGGCTGTTAGCCACTCTTCTAGGAATATATGGAATCAATCCTGTGTCCTTTTGAACACAGACATTTTGCCTTATCAATCATGTGTGTTTTGCTCCTTTGAACTCTGGCCCAGTCCACAGCAGCAGTACATCCTGTACTGTCTCATAGAGCCCTGACCCAGAGGCAATCAGGTACAGAATCATGTGGGTTCTAGCATGTAGGCTCTGATACTGAGTCTATCAGTTGGTAAAACATACCACACCAATTTTTCCTTTGTTTCAAACTGGACATAATCTAGAAAAATCACTATATTCTTTGGAGTCTCACCCAAGATGCGCCCAGCTGGAACTTTGGGGACTGAAACCAAGGGACTCCCCAGCATGTGAATCCAGATATTGGTGCTTCCCCAGTTTGGTGATGTACGTAAATATGTCTCTTACTCTTTTAAGCTTTATCTTTATCTTCCTGTACTTCTTTAATACTGCTTTATATTGTCCTTGTGTGTAGAATGTTATACTGATCTTAGTTTTGAGTGATGCTTATTATATACTATGCAATTTGATCCTCAGAAAATATATTCAAAGCAGCTGCACATATCTCCTAAATGATACAGTGATAATGTCTTGACAGAAAAAAGACTCCACGTAAATAGCCAGAATGATATGAAGGAAGGGAGAGGAAGAAATCTGAATAAATATTGCTATGAAAAAGCAAAATAAAAGAGAACAGTAAATCAAATTATCCCATTTACACAGGAGGAGCTGAATTTCTAGGATGTTATAACAAGTCTTCAACTAATAAAGGAATCTTATATTCTACATCATCTAAATGTTTACTTAACCATCAAAACAAACTTCAATACTGACTTTTGGTGAAATTAATTAACCAATAATCATTTATGAAGCACCTATGTGCCTCCTAAATGATACTGCAGCTAAAGATGCAAAGACAAAAAAGAAACAATTGCTGCCCTGGAAGAACTTGGATTGTTTAGAAAGCAATTTGTTCTTAATTTTGTCTTCTGTTTTGGAACAAATTACTTACCCATAACAGTTGGCCAACAACCTAGGAAGGTCTGAATATAACAAAATCTACTTATTAGTTTCCTTGGGATTGGGGATGGCATAGATCCTAAATATCTCAACCTGAAGGATAACCTGTTTTGCCTAGAATTCTATTGCAGAAGCTTTGGATGCTGTGGTCTCCCCATATAAGAAAAAGGATAATGTAATATAATAATCTTATTTAACCATGTTTTCTTTTGCTATTGAACTATGTTTTGGGGGTTTCAAATATTTGGTTAGTAGAGAAAACTTCTCCTATAGATTGTTTTTGAATTTATCCATATAGTACACACCTTAAAAAATTTACTTATTATTTTGAGATGAATTAGAGTGCCATGAATACAGTACTAGACTTGAGGTCAAGAAGACCTAAGTTCTAATTTTACCTTACTCGCTTATTAAATGTCTGACAACGGGAATCCCATTTAACTTTGCTCATCTACAGTTTCTTAATCTTTAAAATTAGAATAATCATACTACCTACTTCACAGGGTTAGCCTGAAGATAAAATGAAATAATATATGTAAAGTACTTTGCACAGAGTTTAGCAGAGGGCCTTGTACAGAATAGGTACTTAATAAATGTTAATTGACTTAAGTGATTTTGTAAATTATCAAAAGGTATGGAAATGCTAGCTACTGTGACTGAAAATAGATTGGACAGCTAGGTGGCATAGTAGATAGAGAACTAGACCCGGAATCAGAAAGTTTTTCAGTCATTTTTTTCCATTATATCTGACTCTTCTTGACCCCATTTGGGACTTTCTTGGTGAAGATACTAGAGTGACTTGACATTTCCTTCTACAGTTAATTTTACAGATGAAGAAACTGAGGCAAACAGAGTTAAATGATGACTTGCACAGGATCACACAGCTAGCTAGTATCTGAGGTTAAATTTGAATTCAGTTCATCCTATATGATACAATGGATAAAATGCTGGACCTGGACTCAAGACTTATCTTTCTGAGTTCGAATCTGACCTCAGACACTTACTATCTGTGTGACCCTAGGCAAGTTACTTAATCCTAACTGCCTTATTTTCCTCATCTGTAAACTGAGCTGGAGGAGGAAATAGCAAACCACACTAGTATCTTTGCCAAGAAAAACTCAAATGGGGTCATAGCCCATAACGAATGAAACAACTGAACAACAATATTGTGAGTACGTGTGTTCTGTGTGTGTGTGTGCATACATTTGTCTTGACTACTTCCCCAAATGACACAAAATAGATTACAAAATCCAATTCTTTCCAAAGCATTGTGAAGTAGCATAAAATAGTAACAAGAAAGTTGACTTGAAGTCAGGAAGACCCGGGTTCCAGTTCTCACTTTTAATACATACTAGTTATGTACCCTTGGAAAAGTCACTTAACTTCTCAGTGTTAGGACTATAAGTTGTATCATTAGGTGTTTCCCCTCATGAGAATACTCTAGAGCAATGAATTCTTAAGTATACCTATAGTCATCTTTAAATTTTTTAAAAAATTAAATAAAATGTAAGCCAGCTAAAAGGATATGAAAACAGATGTAACAAGGCACCAAGAATAAAAGTTAATATAGTTGAACACTGAATTTAACCCTCAGTTTCTTGAAAATTATATTTAAAAAAACATGTTGGGCTATTTAGTTCTTGTTGTCTGATAAAAAAGAACCAAAGAAATTTGTTGGGAAAGACAAATATATCTCTGTAACTATACTCACAGAGGAATTTATCTGAGTTGGTCTAAGGTACCACAGATAGCATCATGGGGAAAAAAATGGGAACTTTCTTTGAACGGACATTTGTAATGTCAACCTTTTAATGTAACTCTAGAAAATGGTGAAAACATAAGACTAAACATAAAGATTTTTTCACAGGGAGTTCTGATAAGATGGTCCAGGCATGTCAGGTTCTACCTCCTAATACAGGGGTAAAGCAATGAGTAGTTAACATATCTGTTAATTTGTATCTGTCAAACATTAGGTACCTTAGGTGAGCTTTTAACAAGAACTCAATCACAGTCCATTTGTAAGCCGTGTGCTCTGACGAATGACTTGAATGTGGAAATCTCATGTTATTAATTAAAGGACAATCATGATCTTTAGAGATAAGTTAAATAAAGGGTAAAGCTGGAGTCTACTGAAAATCATCCCTTATAAATACATGCCCTGGTAAGAGCTAAACTGTGATTTCTTAAATCCTTGATTAAGCACAATTGAGTGTCAAGGAAGAGATGAAAGTAAAGTAATAAAAGTCATAATTTTATCTTAAGTATATTTTGGTATACGTCAGACAGGGTTCACTAAAGGCATGCTGATCTCCAATAGAGGGAAAGAAAGTTTGGGAAAAGATTCCTGAAGAAAAGTGCTTGATAAACTTTGGGCTACAGACCAAACCCATTCATGCCCTATTTTTGCAAGACCTGTGAACTAAGAATGTTTTTCTTTCATTTTTGAATGGTAGATAAGAATCAAAAGAAGAAGAATATTTTGTGGTACATGAATATCACATGAAAGTTTTAATTCTACAGTTGCACTTGAGTAGTATCAGTGAAGACTATATATGGAATTCTCACTTTCCATTGCTGCTTGTCCTACTATAGATCACAATGATGCAGTTGTAACTTTACAGCATTTTGAATGCCATGTATACTGCTATACCTTGAAATTTTATTCATTTCTTATTACCAGTGAATACTCATCATGTCAAAACAAGACAAGCAGATTTTGAATCCTACTTTTACACTCTAGTGGAATATTGATTGATTTGTTGTCAAAATATATGGCAAAGAATTGTTTATTATTTAGTGACACTATAGCTGTGCTAAATGAATGTAATATAAATTAGCATTACCCGACTAAATACTTATCACAATATTCCCAAATCACAAGAAAGTAATCAGAAAAATAAAATAGAAAATTTTAACAAAATATACCATCACAACAGAATTTCTTGACAAAAATTTTAAAAATGAGACTGAAATTATAGCCAAAGTAAGCTTCTGAGCTGCTTATTTATTAGCCAACCAACTAAAGCTGTTT
>CM053773.1:72088088-72261740 GCA_028658325.1 Potorous gilbertii
TTCTTTTCAGCTCTGGTCTTTCCATCAAGAATGCTTGAAAGTCCTCTATTTCATTGAAGGAACATTTTTCCCCTGAAATATTATACTCAGTTTTGCTGGGTAGGTGATTCTTGATTTTAATCTCAGTTCCTTTGACTTCTGCAATATCCTATTCCATGCCCTTTGATCCCTTAATGTAGAAGCTGATAGATCTTGTGTTATCCTGATTATATTACCACAGTACTTGAATTGTTTCTTTCTAGCTGCTTGCAATATTTTCTACTTGACCTGGGAACTCTGGAATTTGGCCACAGTGTTCCTAGGAATTTCTTTTTTTGGATCTCTTTCAGGAGGTGATCAGTGGATTCTTCTAATATTTATCCCCCCCTCCCCAGTTCTAGAATATCATGGCAATTTTCCTTGATAATTTCATGAGAGATGATGTCTATGCCCTTTTTTTGATCATGACTTTCAGGTAGTCCCAAAATTTTTAAATTGTTTCTCCTGGATCTGTTTTCCAGGTCTGTTGTTTTTCCAGTGAGATATTTCCCATTATCATCCTTTTTTTTCATTCTTTTGATTTTGTTTTGTGATTTCTTGGTTTCTCATAAAGTCATTAGCCTGCATCTTTTCCATTCTAATTTTGAGAGAACTATTTTCTTCAGTGAGCTTTAGAACCTCTTTTCCATTTGGCTAATTCTGCTTTTGAAAGCATTCTTCTCCTCATTGGCTTTTTGAACCTCTTTTGCCAATTGAGTTAGCCTATTTTTCAAGGTGTTATTTTCTTCAGCATATTTCTGGGTCTCCTTTAGCAAGTTGTTGACCTGTTTTTCATGCTTTTCTTGCATCTCTCTCATTTCTCTTCCCAGTTTTTTCCTCAACTTCTCTTACTTGATTTTCAAAATCCTTTTTGAGCTCTCCCATGGCCTGAGACCATTGAATATTTATTTTCAATGTTTGGGATACAGAAGTCTTGATTTGTATGTCTTTCCCTGATGGTAGGCATTGTTCTTCCTCATCTGGAAGTATGGAAGAAGATATCTGTTCACCAAGAAAGTAACCTTCTATAGTCTTATTTGTTTTCCCATTTTGTGGCATTTTCCCAATCAATTATTTGAGTTTTGGGTCCTTTGACAAGAGTGGGGTATACTCTGGGGATCTGTAAGATCTCATTTCCTCCAAGGTGCTACAATCCAGTGTGTATACTGGTCTGGGAGCAGGAAGAGATTTTTGTGCCCAGAATCTTAGCAGAGTTTGCTCTCCACAGCTACCTGGCCTCCAGTTCTTCAGCCATTCAGTGTGAGATAAAGATCAGCTCCCTCAGGGTTGAGGTAATAATCAGCTCCTCAGTGTTCCCAGAGTTTTTATGATCCAACAATGGATGTGGCTTGCTGTAGGGGCTGCTTTGAGAAATGCTACTGCCTGCCCAATGTGGCCTTTGTGGCTGCTGCCTGAGGCCGGAGCTATGAGAAGGCCCTTCTCTCTTCCTGGCAAGCTGAAAAAACCCTGTCACTGACCTTTGGGGCCTGTGGGTTGACGGATCTGTGAACCCCTGCTGCTGCAACTGGAGATTCTGCCCCCAAGGGCTGTTCTCATGCTCCGTGGCCAAGGCTGGGGTGGGCTGCTTCAGGTGGAACAGATGTTTCCCATGGGTCTTTCAGGTCACCCTGTGCTGGAAATCTCCTCCAGTCTGTTGTTCTCCACTTCTGCTGCTCCAAAATTTGTTGAGAGTCCCTATCTACAGGTATTTTATGGGCTGTGTGGGGAGAGCCGGCATATGTGTGTCTTTCTACTCTGCTGTCTTGACTCTGCCCACCTAATAACATTATTATTAAGTATTGCTATTAGCTATTGAATCAATTGATTTCACTTTTGGGGAGCTATACATTGCTTGGATGTTTTGCTAAACTCAATTCTGAATTTACCTTCTTGTATCTTCTATTTATTTTTTCCATGGGGCCATGTAGAAGAAATCTAAGCTATCATCCACAGTCTTACAAATTCTTAGAGATGGCTGTCATGTCCCCCTGACTCATTTACTCTTCAAACTAAATACCCCCAAATAATGTGTCTAATCCTCATGTAAAACAGCTTCAAGGTCCTTCTCATTGCTGGTTGTATTTTCTAGATGTTCCATGGATTAACAATGTCATTCCTAACTTTGGTGCCTAGAATTAACCTGTGACTCCAGATAAAATCTAGCAATTGTACAATATTTGCAGTGATGCTGGGAGAAATGGATTGATTTTGTATATTTGACCCATGCTATGTGGTATATAGGAAAGAGAACTGTATTTGGTGCTATATGATCTGGCTCACATGATGTTCTGCCATAGCACAAGACAGTAGCACAAAGTCATACGTGACTTTGGACAAATTACTTTGCAAATTTCTTAGTTTCCTCATACCTAAAATTAAGACGCTAGATTAGATGATACAAAGACACATTCATATTTGAAATTTTATGATTCTATGATAAAATTCAATATAGTATGTTCACTATACCTCCCCCCTCCCCTGGTAATTACATTTGTCATGTCATGATAATATTATAGACGATGTCTCATGCAATTTGTCTACTCTATTCTTCAGTTTCCAGTTTGGCAAAGAATGTTCTATCATTTATGTGATCAATAATAATCTTGGGGTGAAAACAATACCCCAATGAGTTATTCTGGTACACAGGTTATCTTTTTTCCTACTCCTGTTTCCAGGACTTAGTTGACCATCTGGTCAATAGGTAATATTCATAAAGTCAGTTTTCTGGACACAGTTCAAGTTAGAGAATGTGTGTGGAGGAAGAACAAATCCCAAGTTCAAAGTTACTTAATCTTCTTCTGATAAGTTTAACTCCAGAGCATTCACTCTTTCAAGATATTATTTTTTAATTTAATTACTTTGTTTTCAGCTTTCAATAATCACTTTCACATGTTTTAAATTTTCTCCTCCTCTTTTCCCATCCCTCCCCAAAACAGCATGCAATCTTATATGTGTTCTACACATACATTCTAATTAAACACATCTTCACATTAATCATATTACATAGAAGAATTAAAATGAATGGAAGAATCCATGAGAGAAACCAAACCAAAACAAAAAACACAAGAGAAAATAGTCTGCTTCATTCTACATTCCAATTCCATAGGTTTTTTGTATGGATGTAGATGGCATTTTGCCTGAAGTCATTTGACAATGTTTTAGGTGCTTGTATTGCTGCTAAGTTATTAGAAACAGCCTTCCTACCCTGTGACTGTTAATCTGTATAACGTTCTCCTGGTTCTTTCCAGGTCATTCTGAAGTCTGCCTGTTCATCATTTCTTATAGCACAATAGTATTCCATTACATTCATACACCACAACTTGTTCAGCCATTCCTCAATTAATGAGCTTTCCCTCAATTTCCAGTTCTTGACCACTACAAAAAAGAGATGTTATAAATACTTCTGTACATGTGGAACCTTTCCCCGTTTTTCTGATCTCTTTGGAATACAGCCCTAGAAGTGGTATTACTGGGTCAAAGGGTATGCACATTTTTGTAGACCTTTGCGCATACTTCCAAATTGGTCTCCAGAAGGGTAGGATCAGCTCACAGCTCCAACAACAATGAATTAGTGTTCCAATTCTCCCACATCTCCAACATTTATCATCTTCCTGTTTTGTCATGCTAGCCAATCTTATAGCTGTGATATGGCACCTCAGTGTTGTTTTGATAGCATATCTTTAATCAAGTGATTTAGAACATTTATACATATGACTATAGATAGCTTTATTTTCGTCCCCTGAAAACTGCCTGTTCATGTCCTTTGACAATTTATAACTTGGGGAATGCCTTGTATTCTTGGAAATTTGACTCAGTTCTCTATGTATTTCAGAAAAGAGGTCTTTATCACAGATATTAGGTGCCAAAATTCTTTCCCAGTTTTTTGCTTCCCAACTAATCTTGATTGCATTAGGTTTATTTTTCAAAAACTTTTCAATTTGATCTAATCAAAATTATTTGTTTTGCACTTCATAATGTTCTCTCTCGCTTGTTTTGTCATAAATCTCTCCATTCTCCATAAATCTGACAAATACCCTATCCCTTGCTCTCCTAATTTGTTTATAGTATCAACCTATATACCTAGATTGTGTACTCATTTGGACTTTACTCTTTTATATGGTGTCAGGCTTGGCCTATGCCCAGTTTCTGCCATACTATTATCAAGTTTTCCCAGAAGTTTTTGTCAAACAATGAGTTCTTATCCAAGAAGTTGGGATCCTTGGGTTTATCAAAGAGTAGACTGCTATATTCATTGATTACTCTGTCTTGAGTTCCTAATTTACTCCACTGATCTACCCCTCTGTTTCTTAGCTAGTACCAAGTGGCTGTGAAGATTGACAGAATTTCATTTTGTTCTTTTTTGAGCTTTTTCCCCCACATACCCAATTCATTGACCTCCTCTTTCTCTATTTTATTCATGTAGACATTCAATGGTATACAACTTTCCCTAAGACTACTTTTATAGCATCCCATAAGATTTGGTAGCTTGTCTCATTATTGTCATTCTCTTGAGAAGTTATTGAATTTTTCTATGGTCTGTTCTTAACTCACTCATTCATTAGGATTTGATGATTTAGCTTCCAATTAATTTTGGTCTATCTTTCCATGTCCCTTTATTTCTTATAATTTTTACTGCATTATGATCTGAAAAGGATGCCTTGTTGCACTGGATTTTGATGTTTTTATGCCCTAGTACATGGTCACTTTTTATGTAGGTGCTATATACCTCCGAGAAAATGGTATGTTTCTTTCTCCAGACATCTATCATATCTACCTTATCCAGGGTTCTATTCACCTCCTTAACTTCTTTTTTGTTTATTTTGAGGTTAGATTTATCAAGTTCAGAGAGGGGAAGTTGATATCCCTCACTAGTATAATTTTGCTGTCTATTTCTTCCTGTAACTCTCATAATTTATCTTCTAAAAATTTGGATGCTATACCACTTGGTACATATATGTTTAATAATGACATTACTTCATTGTCTATGGTGCCTTTTACAGTTTCCTTCCTTATCTCACCTGATTATATCTTTTTCTGCTTTTGCTTTGCATGAGATTTTCAAGACATTTATTCAAAATCAAAGCCTTTGATTTAAGGGCTTCTTTAGGAGAAAGTAAAACATTTAAGAGTGTTTTAATGTCCTGAAGAATAGGTAACAGTAATTAAAATCCTTTGTCAAATGGAATGAAGAAGAATGAGGAAGGACATATGCTCTAGCATCTCATAAAGGACATGACTTAAGAGCATTTACCATTTCATACTGACAGGAACACTGACAAATGTATCCTAACACAGCTGCTTGGCTACTAAAGTCCAATTTCATTCCAAGTTCATATTTAATACATATCAACCATGTGAGTTCCCTTCCATAGAAATAGATTTATCTCCTCTACTTGGCAGAGGGCAAATTATGCCAACAGAGTGATAAAACATAGAATGACTAGCTAAATGAAAATTTTTAAAGGTCCTAGAAAATAATGAATGGAAATTTAAAGTGATTTGAACCTTTGATATCTACTGTTTCAACTTTACCACACCTTGAATTCCTAGTATGTAAATTTCTAGTACTTGTTTCTATCACTTATTTTCACAGCTAATGATGTTATCTTGTCAGTTATGTTATCTTTTCCTTACAAGTAGATAATAAGGTGCTCATAAGCTAATATTTCATTTATAATTCATTTTATGTAACCCCCACAGCACAAAATAGGCTGTTGAGTAGGATAAATTCCCAACCATCACTTGTTGAATTTGACTGAATCCAAGAGAAACATTGGATAAACTTGTAGGAAAAGGAATTCTGCCTTAAATGTGAATAATCTCCCACATGCTAATTAAAAATGTCAGTACAGAAATATCAAGCATTTCCTCTTGCTAATCTCAAAGAGTTAAAGAAATAAGGAATTTAGAGGAACCTGAAGGTACAACTGAGTTCTGCCATGGAACTATTCCTTACAATATCTAGATGGAACAAATAACAGCTTTCCCCATCACATGGAATAAGTACAATCAACTTATCCATTAACTGCTTATTTATTATCCCTAGCACCTGACCTTTTCCTAGTCAGCCCCTGGGCTGTGACAGTATTATTGCAACAAACTAGGCAAATAAAAGACAGGCAAAAGCAATAAGCAATAGTGACAGGAGTGCTTTCTAAAGGTGAGCGCAACCCTCATTGTGTGTTACTAATTTATTTACACATGTGAATTTAGAAGTTAGTGCAGACTCCTTTGGCATATCATCCATCAAAGTCTGGCACTGGATAGATAGAAGACTCAAAAATTAAAAACTTGTTTGTTCCTGTAAACCAAAGAGCATCGACAACCTCTATCACAGGCAGATAGAGATGGAGGATAAACTAGAATTGGCAAAGCCAATGACTGCAATGATTTTCTTGTAATTATTAAAGCACTCTAAGAACAGATTAATTTTTTTCTACTCATTTTTTGTTTCTTTTGGTAAGTGCAACCAGGTGAATAGATTTATTTGAAATTTCTTATTTTGACATATCTTGAAAAATTTTGTGCATATTTATAAAAAAAAATACTTCAGTGAGGTTTCATCCCCTTCAGATCTTTTTACAAGATTTGTCTTATTTTTTGCTCTGCTTAGCAAATGTTAACATTTTATGAAAAGCTTATACAGAACACAATTTCCATATATCTTTTCACATTAAGCACTTATCCTTACTTAACTATGTTCTAATTTTAGGCTTCAGATTTACTCATAAATTTTTTTATTGCTGGCAAACAATGAAATAATACAAGGCTTAAAGTGTCCCTAATCCACAGAACTGCTTTTGGAGCAGTCACTGCAATGTTTCCATTTGCCAACTAGACAAGGGTGGATCAGAGCCAGGAAATTAAGCACTTGCAATACATGACTTAATTCCCATCTCTCCTTTGCTTCTATCTCACTGTTTTCTTGAATTTCACTTTTCAAACACCTATGGTAAGGTAGCACCGTGAATAAAAAGTCTCTCTTATCTGATTATCACAAACTTGAACTCACAAAGCCTTTTTTTTTTTTACAATACTCATTTTACAATCAACAAGCTTCAATGGCAGCATTCAAGTGAAATATATTTGTGATTTACAAGGTGGACCCAACAACCATGTTCATATGAATTGTTCTCTAATGCCCCATGGATAATTTTTACTATTGATTCCATAAAAATGATTCATAACAGCTTTTAGTGGTTAGATTTTTAATTCTGACAATAATATGTATATTAAATGCATTGTCAAAATTTGTTTAATTGTATTGCTTATGATAAAATGGCAAATAAAACATGTAAGTGTAAACCAGAATACACAAATTGATAACTCAAATGCTAGGTGTTATATATTTGACATATTCAAGGAATTTTTAATTTAATTCAAACTAAGTGTTGAAAGGAAAAATTTTCATTTTGGCTTTCATCCTAATTAACAAGGCAAAACTTAGGACCAAAAGAATGAAAAAGATTTTATTCTAATTATGTCAAGGTAGCAACAAGTTGATGGGTTGATCACTGAAGATCATCAATGACTTTAAGGTGGCAACATTTTTTATAGGTAACTTTAAGACTATTCAGATAGATTCACCTCAACAGATGAGGTTGAAACCCTTGCACTTCAGTTTCTCCCCAAAGTAGCAAGAATGTGATAATTTGCGGGTGGAGGTATTTAATAAAGAGCAGGTACTGAAAAGAAGTGCAGAGTAAAGTTAACTTTAAACACAAGAAATTGCTTAAATGATTAAATACCTGGTTAATTACCTATTATGTGCCAAGAACTGTGCTAGGTGCTAGAGACACAAAGTAAACAGCTAAATAGTTCCAGAAATGAAGTTGCTTGGGGGATGGGGATGGGCATAAGAGGAGAGGTAAGATGAAAGGAACAGACACAATTCATTCACGATAAATTTGAAACAAGATTTAAGGAGGCAAAGAGTTTAACCACTACTCTTAAACTTCCACATGTCCTGGTTCTTGTTTGTTTCCACTAACTGAGACCAAGTGATTACCTGCTCGATTCCATTTACCTAAAACAATATCAACTAATGTTTATGAAGGAATATTTGTGCTGGTGGAACACTGATAGGGCAAGGTAGCTTTTTTCTTTCTTTCTCTGAGCTTTTGGGCTGCCACTTGGGATATACTCATTTCCCTACTCTGACACTTGGAATCTGTATTTTACTTGAAGAACTAATTTATGTATAACTTTCTCTTTTAGCACACCTGTTCTGTTACAACCCTGTGTCATTTGCTAGAAGCAATATATTACCATATGCGATCACCAGTAGTTACTTCTTCTCAGATTAACATACTTTTGAAATTGTCATTAAATAACTCAAAGTTTAATGGGTTACTGTTGCCAGGACAGTCTTTTATTTTATTTTGTTAACAAGAAAAAATCCATAAGCCTTCAAATTCTATTTAAGGCATCTGAAATTTGTCTGTGGGAATTTTTTTAAGCTGTGGTAATCTCTTTTCACCTTTCAAAAAGTCTGGTCCTGTTCTTGATATTAAACGAACTGGATGAATTATAGATTTTTAAAAAGAGATATCTATGATCTCCTGTGTCAGTTACTCCTTCCTAATCCAACCTCCACTCAGCTGACAAACAGTTTTCCTAAAGCACATGTCTAATCACATCATACACAGAGAGACATCAACTACCACCACTACCAATACCAATACAGCCACTCAAAAAGCTCCAGTAGTACCCGTTTATCTTTAGAATCAAATATGAAATGTTCTTTTAGACATTTAAAACCCTTCAACCCTTAGGCCCCTCCCTAATTTTGATTCTTCTTCCTTTACATATTATGCAATCCAGTCACATGGATTTTCTTGTTCATTCTCATACGCAGTACTCCATTTCTCAAATTTGTATCTTTTCCCTAAATATGTGTTTCACAGATAACACGTAGGAGGCACTAGAGTTTTAAGCAGTTTCACTTGATCTGGTCAGATAGACAGGCATCTTTGGAGGGGTTAATAATTAGCTTTATTCTAGTCTAGTCTTTTCAGAAAGGCTGTGGGAGAACCAGCTCTTACAGCATCTTCTTGCAGGGGGTCGATGAGAAAGAGGCGAAACTATCCCTAAGTCTGGAAGGAGTCAACTGAAACAGGCACAGCTTGAGCACTCCCCTAAATCTCCTCAGGCTTCAATGGGGGCTGGTTGATGCACACACAGATTCCTCTATGGATTGCCCATGTGGGAAACAGAGGAAGGAGTTCTGTTTCCACAGGGTCAAAACTCTCAGTGGTGATAGTTAATCAGAGTTGTGACCTAGTAGAGTCAGGTATAGAAGGTCAGAAATTAGTAAGAGAGAACATGCGTTAAGTGTTCACAAAGGTCATTAGCCTCTAAGTGTATCAGTAAGCACCCTAACATACACAGGGGAGCCTGCTACCACAGCTCTTAGGTCTGCATTCATAAAAGGAAAGACAATTTTTGAGGGATTAATGATCACTTTAATCAAGCACATGTATCATTCCTTTAACCAAGCACATATATCATTCCCCTAGTTCAGGGGAGTCAGCACCCTGAACTTCAAAGAAAATACAGGGAAATCAAAAATCAACAGACATGGCTTCCTCTGCCTGGCCATCAACACACAGGTCCAACTGTCTGACCATATTTACCAGAGAAGAAAGCAGCAATATCTGGGTTTTCCAGGGAGGATGGGGGGAGGGGCTTCTTAGTGAAGTCTCAGAGTCCTCATCTGGCCAAAAAACACTTCCAAAAAAGCCCAAAATAAAACCTCTTCCTTAGATTATTCATACACTTTTCAAAGTCTGAGGGTATAACCCTCTGACCCCGTGTCTCAATAGAAAAAGTACAAGGTACTTGGGACCCTCCTACAAAACAATTTCCCTAATCAAGTTTCACTCCCTGGACAGGCCTATCAATGGGTGTAAAAGACCTTCTTTAATCAAATTATTCAGTCAGAGGCACTTTTAGTAAAATTTTGCTTGGTCTTGCACTAAGATTCTACTTTGCTTGGTGTTACATAAGATTACTGAATAAAAACTGCAGGTGGCCCTGACCAATCAGAAAATGGGTCAGAGCTCTCAGAAAAACCCAAGAAGAAGGCTGAACTGATCAAACTTAAACCAGTTGAAGTCACTGTCAGGGCCACCTAAAAATCCAGCTGCTCTTGCTTAATGACACATTGTGGGCATGTCAAAAGATTGTGATCTGAAAGAGAATGGACCAGTCTGTCCTCTGGTGAGAGTATTTGTCCTACATTAATATTATAAAAATGCCCTCACTTCCATATCTCTCTCTCTGTCTCTCTTCTCTCTCTCTCTCTCTCTGTCTCTCTCTGTCTCTCTCTCTCTCTCTCTCTCTCTCTCTCTCTCTCTCTCTCTCTGTCTCTCCCTCTCTCTCTCGCTCTGAATTGTTCTGAACTCTACTAAATTTTCCTTGATACTTTTCAGTGTCAGGAGTGTTTTTAACACCCTTGGTTTCTCCACTCACAGACTAGTACCCACTTGCTTTATAGGGCCAGAGACAATGAAGGCATCTTGCTAACATTAAGCTCACAGGTTAAATTTAGCAATATAATAACTCTGTGCAAGCATGATAAATATCACATTGTTGCCCCTTATCTCACAGCTCAACACCAGTAGGACTGTCTGTCATTATGATTCTGGGATTTACTATCTAGAATCCTTGGAACTATTCTGGGAGTTATTATCTAATACCTGGACATTGCTATGGCCATCCTGAGAAACTAAGCTCTAAGAAAATAACAAAATATTTCTTACATACAATATGGAACACTCTCTTTCCTCAGCCCTGACACGTGGGATTTCTGACAATAAATAAAACCTTTTAGTTCCAAGGCTTTCTCAGGACTGACCCTACCTCACTTCTCAACTCTTAGTAGCTTCATTTCTGAGGTGCCTGTTGTATAGTTATTTTTACTCCTGACTTCATGGCTCCATCTGTGTTTTAGGTGGCAAAGACACTAGAGAGGTTTGCCACTTGTTTTCTCCAATTTATTTGAGAAAACTGAGGCAAACAGGGCAAAGTGACTTGTCCAGTGTCACATAGCTAGTAATTATCTGAATTCAGGAAGACAAGTCTTCTGACTCCAAACCTGGCACTCTATCCACTGTATACACCTAACTGCCTTTCCTTTCATTTACACTGTGTTTATCTTATATGTTATCCTTCCCCCTACATAAGAATGTGATCTCTTTGAGACCAGGGACTTTTATTTTTCTCTTTGTATCCTAGGTGTTTAGCACTAGTCTTGTTGCAAAGTGCTTAAGGAATGTTTGCTAACTAAATGGTTAACTTCAAAGCAGGGGTAGTGTCAGTAGAAATATAAATGCTAACTTCTCTATGCTTTTGTAAGCTGCCCACCCCCACCAAACACAAGTAAGGTACTAAACTTTAGGGATTCATTGATTTATGTTCAAAAATTATACTCTTGCTTAGTTCAAATATAAATTCAAAAGCTTATGTTATTTGGTGGAGTTTTTTGTTTTCTCTACATTCCACCAAGTGGTTCTGTCAAATTTAGAAATGATATTTCCAGTCTGTTAGACAAACTCAAATTATTTTTATTTTCCTCAGTGCAGGATTCCAAGTCTCATTTAACTAGGTAATAAAGCCTAGTTTTGATAGAATAAAGTTATTTTTTTCTGTTCTCCATTACTCAACGAATGCTCATTTCTTGACAAATCTATTGTATTGTATTGAAATGCACAGTTCAAGCAAATTGTAATACTTCCATGCCAGAAAGTGAACTCAAGTACAACCTGGTATTTGGAAAGGAGAATTTCTCTTTGGGGGAAATAAACATCCTGAACTGGAAACAAGGAAGCATTCATTCATAATCCATTCATTTGGAAATTGTGACTATTATTCCAGGATAGTTAAAAATGTATTTTTGTCCTTTCACAGGAAAAAAGGGGTTAATTAAATAGTGCACTTAAGGAACATTCCTGAGAGCTCTCAAAATCATTAGCATGAATTCACAGTTTAAAGCCAGTCAAAAATGCTTAATCTTGACAACATTTAATGCTAGACTAAAATAATAATACATCCTACTACTTTGAAACCAAAAATGTGGAATTTTAAATCACTTTATTAAACTTATTTATTAATTTTTGATAATCGATAATTTTTACTAATTCAAAAGATACTAAATTCAACAGAACCAATACAGCATAAGTTTGTTTTTTTTTTTTTTGAAAGGAGGCTACCTTGTGCAGTTGACTATATTTAAATTATTTCTGTCAACTGGGTAGTAACTGTATACAATTATATATGTACTTCTTATTGCAGTTCTTCAATGAATCTGCAATCTCATCAAAATAGATTGAAATAGTAGCATCATCTTTTTTTGATTCTTATTCATATCCTTTCATAATCCTTCCACAGATGATTCACATTAGAGCCCCTTTACTGGGTTTTTAAATTTTATACAGGTAAGTTTGCAGTGGGTAATGTTGGTGCTGGTAAAGACTAGTGGAAATGGATAAATGTGAGTTAAATCCTTTCCCTTCTCTACCTGCCCCCCCCACTTCCACAGTGCCAACTCTAGCAAAGAAGCTATGATGTAGGCCTGAGGCAGTTTGATTTAACTTTGCTTTTAGGTAGATGATCTGGGATTTAGCATTAGGCTGTTTGGGCAAATGTAGCATAAAAGTGATTTTTAGGGCATTAGTGGATGGATTCTGAGATCCCAGGCAACTTTTCCTTTTAAAGATCACCTTTTAACTCCCTTGCAGATTATATTTACTTGGGATAATTGAAGAGAGAGAGAGAAACAGAGAGAGAGAGACAGAGAGACAGAAACAGAGAGAGAAAAGATAGATATAGATATTTATATATTTATTATAGATCATAAAAGGCAATATATCTTTGAAAACATTCATTGCCTCAGAAACAGAACTCAAACCTGGATGGCTATCCTCTTGCTGTCCATTAATCTTCCTAAATGATTGACCAATGTTCTTTTCCTGGATATTTGCTTTGATATTTCCTGTGGTCAAATTATGTTCAGTTGCATTCTGCAGCTTATTTTTATCTTTCCATTATACTTTGAAATATGAATTTTACTCATTGTTTGTTTACATACTCCAGTAATTTCTGAATATGCTCCCACCCAACCCAATTATATTTTTCCTTTCAACCAAAAAAACAATAAGGTAAAATAACACAGAATACCCAAAATTTTAAGTTGAAAAGCACCTTAGAGATGATTTGGTCCTACCTACAGTGAAAAAAATTCCTGCTTCAATATATCTAATAAATACTCAACCATTCTATTCCTTGCAGTGTGTTCCAATTTCAGATAGCACCAATCTTTAGAATTTCTACCCCAGGGGTGGAGCTGAGTAGAATAACACACATACTCTAGCTGTTACCCCACAGCCCATAAAATACCTGTAAAAAATGACTCTAAACAAATTCTAGAGGAACAGAAGTCACAAAATGAGAGAGTGAAAGAGATTTCTAGCCCAAGGTAGCCTGTCAGTTTGACAGGAAATGTCTATCACATGCAGCATGGAGCAGAGTCCACAGAGCCAGTCTAGCCCTGGCCATTTGGCACTGGCAGGAACAGAATTGGAACAGGCAGCAGTCATGGTGGTGGTTCTCAGATCCCTAACCCACAAACCCAAAGAAAATTTCAAAGGTCAATGAGAAAAAGCTTTTTCCTCTGGGTGAGAAGGGATGGTGGTCTGACCCTGCCAGCAGCAGCCACTGCAGCACTAGCATCCATTTTTGAAGCCCTTCACCAAAATGCCCTGGGGGAACTGAGCAGCTGATAAGAATCTCACCTCTGAGTCAAGCTCTGGGGCGAGGAGGAGGAGTGCAATCTGAGCTCAAGGAAGCTGTGGAGAGGGAATTCTACTACTCCCAGATTCTGGGCAGAAAATATTTTCATTGCTCCTAGACCAGTGTGCAGGCCAGGAGAGGAGTAAACTCCTCTCCCTCAATTGTGCCACTGTGGAGGAACTAAGAACTCACATGTCCCTGTATTATACCCTCCTCTTAACAAAGGACTCAAAAGTCAAGTAATTGGCTGGCAAAAATGCCTGAAAAAGGGAAAAAAGGACTCTATAGAAGGTTACTTTCTTGATGAACAGGTATTTTCTTCCATCCTTTCAGGTGAGGAAGAGGAACAATGCATACTATCAGAGGAAGTCAAGGTTTCTGAATCCAATACCTCCAAAATAAATATGAAATGGTGTCAGGCCATGGTAGAGCTCAAATAGGATTTTGAAAATCAAGTAAGAGAGGTGGAGGAAAAATTGGGAAGAGAAATGAGAGAGATGCAAGAAAAACATAAAAAGATAGTAAACAACTTGCTAAAAGAGAACCAAAAAAAAAAATTGAAGAAAATAACATCTTTAAAAAAAGGCTAACTCAATTGGCAAAAGAAGTACAAAAAACCAATGAGAATAACGCTTTAAAAAGCAGGATGAGCCAAATGGAAAAGGAGGTTCAAAAGTTCATGAAGAAAATAGCGCTTTAAAAATTATAAAGGAGCAGATTGAAGCTTATGACTTTATGAGAAACCAAGAAATTACAAAACAAAACCAAAAGAATGAAAAAATAGAAGATAATGTGAAATATCTCATTGAAAAGACAACTGACCTTGAAAATAGATCCAGGAGAGACAATTTAAAAATTATGGGACTACCTGAAAGACAGAATCATAAAAAGAGTCTAGACATGATCTTTCATGTAATTATCAAGGAAAACTGCCCTGATATTTTAGAACCAGAAGGAAAAATAAATATAGAAAGAATCCATTTATCAGCTCCTGAAAAAAACTCAAAAAGAGAAACTCCTAGACATATTGAAGCCAAATTCCAGAGTTCCAAGATCAAGAAGAAAATATCGCAACCAGCTAGAAAGAAACAAATCAAGTATTGTGGAAATACAATTAGGATAACACAAGATCTAGCAGCTTCTACATTATGGGACTGAAGGGCTTGGAATATGATATTCCAGAAGTCAAAGGAACTAGGATTCACCTACCCAGCAAAACTGACTATAAGACTTCAGGGAAAAATATGGTCATTCAATGAAATAGAGGACTTTCAAACATTCTTGATGAAAAGACCAGAACTGAAGAGAAAATTTGACTTTCAAACACAAGAATCAAGAGAAACATGAAAATGTAAATAGGAAAGACAAATCATAAGGGATTTTCTAAAGTTGAACTCTTTATGTTCCTACATGGAAAGATAATATTTGTAACTCTCGAGACTTTTCTCAGGATTTGGGTTGTTGGAGGGATTACACACACACACACACACACACACACACACACACACATACAAAAGAACACAGGGTGAGTTTAATAAGAAGGGATGATATTAAAAAAATAAATTTAAGGGATGAGAGAGGAATATATTGGGAGGAGAAAGGGAGAAATGGAGAGGGGCATATTATCTGTCATAAAAGAGGCAAGAAAAAACTTTTCCAATGGAGAAGATAAGGGAGGGGGTGAGAGGGAAAAATTGAAACCTGCCCTCTTCACATTTGGCTTAAGGAGGGAATAACATGCTCACTCAATTTGGTATGAAAATCTATCTTACACTACCAAAAAGTAGGGAAGTGGACCAGTGGGGTGGGGAAGGATGATATAAGGGAGGGTAAATGGGAGAAGGGAGTGATTAGAAGTATACATCTTTGGGGAGGGACAAGGTCAAAAGAGAGAACAGAATAAATGGAGGTCAGCATATGATTGATGGAAATATATTTAGTCTTACACAATATGACTTTTATGGAAGTATTTTGTAAAATTACACATATATAGCCTCTATTGAATTGCTTGCCTTCTCAGTGGGGACTAGTGGAGAGGGAGGAAGGGAGCGAAGTTGCAACTCAAAGTTTTAGGAATAAATGTTGAGAATTATTTTTACATACAACAGGGAAATAAGAAATACAGGGAACGAGGTATAGAAATCAATCTTGCCTTACAAGAAAAGAGAGAAGATTGGGATAAGGGGAGGCATGTGATAGAAGGGAGGGTATACCGTAGGAAGGTGTAATCATGATGACAGACATTATAGGGTGAAGGGAGCAGATAGATTGGGAGAAAGTTGGGAACTCAAAATTCTGTAGAAATGAATGTTGAAAACTAAAAATAAATAAACATTCAAAAATAAAAAAATAAAAAGAAATGTAAATAGTTTTAAAAAACAATAAAAATTTAAAAAATTAAAAAAAAACATAAAAAAAAGAATTTCTCTTCCTGATATCATACATGAATTTGTCTCTATGAAACTTCTGCCCTTGGTCCTACTTCTAGTTTTGTTCATATAGAATAAATCTATTATGTCCTCTATTTGAAATCCCTTCAAATTCCTAAGACACAGCTCTCCTACATGTTCTGCAATTTATCAATATTTTTTTTCTTAAATGTGACTGTCCAAACTGCATATGCTAACATATGCAATATTTTTTCCTCATGCTATCTCACCTCTTTATTAGGGAAAATAGGTACATTTCATTTTTTGTTACCAGGAATCATTAGGAAAACTGACTGATTACCCATAATTTCACTACCAAGGGAACAAATTGCTTCTACCAACGTGGAGTGGCATTTTTACAACAACCTGCAGCCATTGGGTGATTAAACTAGAATCACATGACCACAAGGTATGTTAGAAGTGGAAAATGAGCACAGGAAATTGAACCCAGTCTTGTTAACTCCAAGACCAGCTCTTGAACCCCTATGCCATATTTCTTCTCCAGAGCATCATCACTGGATGTTTTATATTAATCAGCTTTTGGCTTCTATTTAGTTATCTTTCCATTTACATTGTTATTGACCATTGTGTATGTTGCTACCTTTATATTCCTTATTTCCCTCTACATCCATTCATATACTTTTTGCAATGTGCCCTTGAATTTCTCATATTAAAATGAAAAATTATGGTGCTTTTCATATTTTCCTAATAAATGATCACAAATGTGATTTAAAGTTTCATTTTCTATGTCTCTTGGCTGAATATCTCCTTTGCCATTGGAAAATTATTTATTTAGATTATATTTTATTTTATAAAGAAAAAGAAAGCTTGATATATAGTTAATAGAAATATAAGGAACTTGAGAAGTTATTTACTTTTATATATGCCTTTCAGTTCAATTCAACAAGGTAGTATTTGTGCTTTGCACAAATTTTTACCTTAGACATTACTAGTCATCAATACCATTACACATACACATACACACACACATAATTTATATACAAAATATATATGTGCTCTGAGACACAAAAACAGTACCTGTCATCAAGAAGCTCACTTTCTAATGGGGAGGGAAACCCTGTAAATCATGAATATCAAGTCTACTGGTTGTATGTAGGTTGTGTCTGAACCAGATTAAAATGTCATTGAGAAATATTCAATAAATTTTAATAAATGTAATAAAATTCAAGGAAAAAACACAGTTAAGAGGTAGAAGTGATAAAGGACTGCAAAGCCACTGCAAAGACAAAGAAACATGATAGAGTGTTATGTATGAAGAACACTTAAGTAGGTCAGTGTAGTTTGAATAGTAAACTATAACAAGATTGAAAATGTAGGAAGTGGTCAGGTTATGAAGAATTTTAAATGTCAAAGATGATTTTATATTTGAACCAGAATATAATATGGAACCACTACTAGTTTACTGACTAAGATGCTACCATAGTTAGACATGTATTTTTGAAGGTCTCTTCAGCAGTTTATTCAGAAATTTATTTAGAGGGTCCAACTAAAAGGCCGTTGAAGTAGCCTAAACAAAAGGTTATGAGGATTGAAACTATAGTGGTGTCTGTGAGTGGAGAAATAGACATGTACACAAGAAATATTGTACAGGTAGAAATGAAAATACTTGGCAATGCAATGGATATGTGGAATTAGTGCTAACAACTTTAGGATGGCATTGAGTTTTCAGGGGTGGGTGACTAGGAAAATGGTGATGCTCTCTACAGTTATAAGGACATTCAGAAATTGGGAGACATCGAGGTAAAAGATAGTCAACATTGTTTTGGATGTGTCAAATTGAGATGTCAACAGAACATTGTAAGCTCAATGCATGTTTACTTAATTCAAGTTGTCCATCAGTCCATGGGTGATGTGGAATGTAGTTCAAGATAGAGTAGGTTTGCTAGTGGGAATCATTTGAAAAGAGCTAATTTAATCCTGGTAACTAGTGTGATGACTAAATTAGATCATATAGAGCAAAAATAAGTAAGGATCAGGACAGACACTTGGTGAAAATCCATGGTTATTAGGTGTAATATAGATAAAGAACAAGGAAGTATGGCTCTTGTCTTTGTGTGTTAAAAGATGCCAATGGTAGAGAACAATCACAGTATGCCTTGTGTCCCATCAAAATTCTTATTGTATAATATAAGTAACATTTTAATACTTTAAGGTAAACAGAAGAATAGTACTACTTTATATAATTACATACTATATAATCAAAAACTTAGACCCCTGTCCACAAACATTTTGAAAGTCATGGTGAAAATAATTTCATTTATATATATAGTACTACTCATGACCCTGAATAATCAATTTTAGCCTTGTCCAAATCATAGGCACCATAATTTTTCAAACAAGTTTAAAAGTCAGTCTGATTTGACTGTTTCTTTTTCCCTTTAGTCTGTGCTGTTAAGTTTAAAAAATCTGTTAAACTAATGGATGGAGTCATTGAAAATGTAAATGGTATACAAATCCCACTGGGGCTGTCCTTTGTAAAAGTAATGGAGAGTTATATAAATACAGCACTTGTAAAGTAAATTGAATAACCCCAAATAGTCACCTGAACTATAGTTACTATTTCTAAAAACTTTTTTTCTGATATGCTCTATGTAAACATTATAGATGTCTGTGTAAATATAGAAAGACTACAAGATAGAAATCTATGAAAAACAGATGCCTTTCAACTCTTAGAAGCTCTAGAGAGCATTTGTGATGCCCATGAAGTCATTTATCAGAAGAGATGAACAGAGATTATGATGATCTCAGATCATATTATATATATATAAAGTTTTCATTGAAAGGTAATGAGTTCACCATCACTGAAAGGGTTAAAATGGGGTTAGATTATAAACTTTCTGGAATGTTACTGAAGTCATGTGATAAGAGGTTGATCTAGATAACTTCTATGGTACTTTTTGTCTTTGAGATTCTATGTTTTGATTGCATTTTGATTTTAAGGAACTTTCATACACCTTATCTTATCTGATTTCCACAAAATCCCCTTTTAAAAATATTATTTGGCTCTCAAAACAACACGTTAAGGTAGTCAACAAATGATCCAACACTTGCCAAGAGTTCAAGACATCAAGAGCTTCTGGACACCCTGTAATCAATTCTTCTACAATAAATTCTATAAATTTTAACCCTCTTGAACATATTGTTTTAATTCCCTAAAGAAATGTCTTCATCTAATTTAAATTTAACATTATGTCCTGACTGTTCATAAAGGTCAAAACTATAATTGTACATATTGACCATTATGTTACGAAATGTTCCTTATTCAGAATAAGGTCCTTTGTGATACATCTTTCCATTATTTCATTTCTAGGAATAGTGTAATGAATAAATCAATGCTAATTCAAGAGGAAGTCTTTAGTGGAAAGCCACATGGCTTTGTCATTGCCAGGGACTCTTCAAAATACAGGTGAACCTGTGTGGTTTTGTTTTATAGATGAAAGAAATTACTTAATGTTTTTCACCTTAGATGCGTAGACCCTCAGATCTACATTTACTGTCCAACTATATTAACTAAAATCTGATGTATCTCTACTCCTTTTAGCTTTTTTTCTTTCTCTAATTGTATTGTTTTCAATTCTATAAGTTACCTAAATCAATTCTTCTTGGAAGTAGGTGGTATACAAATCACAAATAAATACTGGATTTGGTGACAAAATGATGTTCCATGCCAAGTCACTGGATTCTCTATTAAAAGCATCTGAAAAGTTTGAGTCAAGATTGGTTTTTAATATAGTTCTCAACTGCTTCTTTATGTTTCACACACAGATCAGTCTCAACAAAAAAACAGGGACATTTTTACATACATCTGTGAGTTTTACTGATGGTTGAAATCTCTCTCCAAATTTCTATTTTACAAAATTAGACCAACAATTGTACATTGAGTAGCTCTTCTCCTTATCTTTTTTACTTTCTGTCCCAACTCTCTCTCTCTCACACACACAAATATTCTTACAAGGAATCAAATGAACTAAGTTAGAAGCCACATTGACTTCCTTTGTTTTTACAAATCTAGCTATATCAAACATTTATCACCTGCCTGCTGATCTACCCACAGTCATGTTATGTAGGGCTGAAGAGGGATAAGGAGTGTGGGTGACCTGCTGCCATGGAGTAAAATCAGCTGATTATTTTTTTTCCATAATAGATTTTCATTTTTTCAAGAAAAAAAATTTCCAATGGGTGAAAAATATGTGTGAACAGTTGAATTATTTTTTAGTACAAAAGGAATGAAAAGGTCTTGGTATCATTCCCTTCAAGGCAGCAAAGCATATGTATGATATTAACTCACTGCAAGATCTTGAACTGATGATATTAGTCACCAGAGAGATGTTACAAACTGATATATATTTTGGTGTCAATCTATAAACACGTTTTCATTCAACCAGGAACCTAAATTCATATGTTCCATTTCATTTTTGCGAGGTAAAAGTGATTTTTTGGATCAACGAATTTTTAAAAAGCACATACGTCCCAAGTGTGGCAATATTTTTGTCAACCCTCCTCTAATTCCTAGAAAATCTCCAATTTTACAAAATGCCACCAAAACATATTTGATATGAAACTAATTTTTAAAAAAGAGTTTGACACATTAAATGAGACTTTCTATGAGATGATTTTTGTTAAACTAAGAATTAGAAGCATTTGGCCACTGTTTGCAATCCATTCATTAATTCCTCACTTTGAACTGTATTTCTTCCTCTTTCACTTACAGAGCGGAACCACCACAAACTTTTACTAATTGAGATTTCATCATAATTCAAGCAGTGCTTTCTGGATGTTCACCATTGTATTATCCATGAAGAAAGGGGACTTGCCAAGAAAAGGGCAGATTTAACATACTTAAAAAGAAATTGCTTGTCAAGATTTCAGACATATTCACCTCCAAACAGTGTTGAAAAAACCTCCATTTAGGCAGAGCTATTTTTCTCTACATGCAGTAAACCTTAAGGGAACACTGATTCAAGCAGCCCTTCCATTTTCTTGTGTACTATCCAAAAGAAAGTTGCTGGAAGAATGGTAAGAACAAAGAAGAGAACTTCAAGACCTAGTAGCTCTAGAGGCAGCCTAAGTGGAGGAAAGCCCTTTGTGCAATGTAGGTTTCTTCTGGTGAGAAGCAACCTCAATTTAACTAACTGGTCTAATCCAGTTGTTTTCTCATCTTATCTGTTTTTCTCCTTGAAACACAAATAAGTACACACACACACACACACACACACTTTTAATGCTAATATTCATCTGGTACTTCTGTATAGCTAAAAGTTGAAGAATACTACTGTCTTCAAATAAATGAAGTCAGATATCGCATAAAAACCAGTGGATATAAGCAAGAAATAACATGCTGGAAAGAATTAAAAATACAAAAATAACCCTTAGGATGAGAGACAAGAGATATGGAGAGAAACTTAGGCAATACAAAAACCTAAATACATACATAAAAATGTATTAAAACTGAATCCACTGATCTTCATAAATGACATGAGAACCAAAAGAAGGCACCTAACATGGTTCGGAGTTGCACAGGGTGGTGAGTCACACAAGAATCATAATCTATGTCATTGGAGATAATATCCTTATCAATATCTCCCCCAATAAAATATAAGCTCTTTAAGGTAAGGGACTGTTTTGTTTTATATTCTCTATGCCTGGATCAGTGACTGACATAGAATAAGCACTTAATAAATGTTTATTGATTTATCTATTTGAAATACTAGAATATAGTGTCAAATAAACAGTTTATTCCCTAGCCCTTTGATAGTCTCTTTTGCCTGAGAAAAAATAGGGAATGAACTTCGGAGAGGCACATTCAAATTTTCCTAGGTTGTAATGAGTCAAAGTAGTATGGTTTCTTAAAATCTTTCAAGGTTGAACTGTGAGGAGAATATAAAGTCAGATTTTCAGTTTTATGCAAATAGATGATATGGTGCTTATAAATTCTGTCTCTCTGTTATGAGTACTACCATTCCATATACACATGTAAATACATACAAGCAAACATACAGGAGAAGGTACATAAAAACTTTTGTCACAATAATACTATGAAGCAAATAATATAATATTAATATTACTATTATGGATGGGTAAAATCAGAGTCCAAATACATAAAGTAATCTCAGGGAAGTAGAGCTAGTAAATGATGGAGCTAGGATTTGAAGTTAGGTTTTAGGACTTCAAATCCTCATATACATTCTACTATATTTTGCAGTTTCTCTAAAGCAATCCCTTAATCACCAGGTGAGAAAGGTACGTTGGGATAGTACACTGAGCTCTTAGTCCAAAGATCTGGGACTAAATCACAGCACCAACACTTAGATACTGTATAACCTTGAACAAAACGTTCTGCTTCTCTGCATATCTATTTTCTCATAGTACACTGGAAAGAACACTCAATTTGAGGTCAGATGATATTGTTTTTATTTTGAATCACATCACTAATTAAAATTACTTTCTTCCTAATTAGTCATCATCTCTGAAGTTCTAGTAAACAGATTGTATTCCTATAGCAGAATTCCCTGGTTGTTCTTTTGAAGTGTCATTTACTCACTTGCATTACACTTGGAGTGGTAACAAACTCAAATATAGATGGATCCCTGTTGCCTACATATTACTTTAGAAAACCACAAATTAACATTATCTATGCTTTAATGTGTTCTATTTTATTAAACATTTCCTAATATGTTTTAATCCTGTAGCTTGCACTTGGGAGTTTTGATACTTCCTTGCATCTTGCTGGCATGATTTTGATACCTCTGTGTTTAAGCATAGTTTATGGCAACAGAGAGTATATAAAAATCTGACTAAACACCTTTTTTTAAGGTAAAAGATACAAAGTCAAAAGAATAGCCTACTCACTGGAATCTTGAAAGCCTGAAAAATTAGCTAATTTACTATCAGCCTTGAAGAGATTATTTTTTTTTCTTATTCAATTCAGGCAGACAGGAGATTCAAAGACAGTGTAGGGTAGATAGAGTACAGGGCTTCAAAGCAGAAAGTACTGAGTTCAAATCTGCCTTTGGCAATTAGTAACTGTGTGATCTTGAGCATTATTTAATCTCTATCTCAGTTTACTCAAACATAAAATTGGGGTAACAATAGCACTTATCTTTAGATGTTATTAGGATTAAGTAAAATATAAAGTTTCTGGCACATAGTAGGGTACTTGATAAATGATGGTTTCTTTCTTATCTACCTAAGAGGTAGAGATATAGAGCCTTCACAGTTTCCACCATATTTAAAACAAGATCTTATGGTTATCAGGGGATTGTTTTCCTTTTGACATAACACTCATTTTCTAACTGTTCTGCCAAAATATATGAAAAAATAACCATGTAGTTCTAATACAGCAACATTGGAATCATGATCTATCAATGCTGTAGCTTATATCACTATTTTTAGTTTCTTTGACTGCCAGAATATGCAGAGTGTGTCCCTTACATTGCCATAAAGAGCCTATGTAGCAAAAGTGTCACTTTTTCTCATTGTAAAATATAAAGGCACTGCTAATCAAACATGACCTATATAATGACTGTCTGCTGCATTAATATTCTTTTGGCATGTGTTTGTTATTTCCAGGCTGCCTTTTATTTTCTCTCTGTTAAATCTGAAATGGGAGCAATTAATTTTAAGTTACCCCAGAGCCAACCAAAACAACCTTGGGAATCAAATAATAAATGATCCACAATAGCCAAACTATGTCATTGAGATTGTTTTGCCGAAGCTTGATGTTCCAAGTACCATTCTAATAAAGATCAGTCTGTTTCACACGTATAAAATTATATTGACAATCAATCCTGCACAATTTAGCTTTCTCTACCAGTTTGTTTTGTAGCTGGGGTATATTTAACCACATATAGTGATTTATTTAGTAAGCATTGGATATGTTTTTGAAATTACAGATTTTTTTTGAGATAAAGATACCTAAGAGGTCATCTTAGTTTGATATAACTCATTCAGATATTCCATGCACATTAACTCTCCCTAGTGCTCATGGAATTCCAACTTGAACATTTTCATTGAAAGAATAGGCACTATAATTCATTCAATTTTTGGACAACTCTTTATTAGAAAATTTTTCCTTGAATTTGAGTCCAAATCTGCCTCTCTGAAACTTATAATCAGTATCATTTACAGGTTTTCAAGCAGTGTTATTGAGGGTGTTCTTGGTCAGATACCAGTTGGACTATGTGGTCCCTGAGATCCCATCCAACTCTGCAGCAATGACTTCTAGCCTCTAGAACTATATAAAATAAATATGATTTTCCCCACATGATAGCTCAACAAAAATTTAAAGATAATGAATATTACTCCAATAATTAATATTCTAGAAGTTAAATACTCCAATTTCCCCTCTAATTTGTTGTTATTACCATGTTCAATTCACCATCCTGATCTACTCTTCTTCCAATTTGTTGCTGTTTCTCTTATAAATATGATAATCTATACATAATATGATTAACCAAGAGTACAATGACCTACTTTTTCCTAAATGTTATAGATTTATTAATGTAGCCAAAAATCTCACTACCTCTTTTGGCAGCCATATGACACGATTGATTCTTGTCAAGCCCATATTCAAACTAGAATCTTAAACAATTTTTATATGCAAAGCCTTACTCTTTCTGTAGTTTATTTTTTTGAACTTTAAGAAAGTATGTTCATTTCTATTATATTTCATCTTGCTATATCTAGCCAAGTATTTCACCCTATTGAGCTATTTCCATATCATGATTTCCAACTAATGAGTACCATCTATATTTCCTCACTTTGGATCGTTTGCAGATGTGTTGAGTGTGTTTTTATGTCTTCATTTGAAACTACTGCTTGAACTGTCAAATAAAACAGTTTCAGAGATGATGCCCTGAGTGCTTCCACGCATTGTGCTAAGTATTTTACAAACATTTTCTCATTTGATCCTCACAACAACCCTGGGAGGTAGGTGTTATTATTCCCATTTTAGAGATTAGGAATCTTAGCAAATAAAGGTTATGTGACTTGCTCAGGGTCACACATTTGGTAAGTGTCTGAGTCCAGATTCAAACTTAAGTCTTCCTGACTCCAGGCCAGCTGTGTTTTCACTATGCCACATAAATGCCAGTTGAATACTAAAGATGCCTATTTAAATTAAAAAATCTCTAATTGTTAAGAATTACAGTCAAAATCAGATACTATGCCACTTCGAGCCAATTACCCTTCTGGCAGTAGGCAGGAAAAAAGTAAAACTAAACTAAACTAATCATTCTTCTATTTAAAAAAAGATTTTCAAATACTTAAAGAAAATTATCACATCTTTAAATCTATAAATCCCCAGTTCTTTGAGTCTATCTTCATATCTTAGTTTCTAATTACTTCTTCTTCCTGATCACTTTCTTCTGAATATTGTCCAATTAGTCATTTTTCATAATATATTATTCCAAAATGAACACAACATAGCAGATGACATTCCACTAAGAAAGAATACAGTGGGAATACCCCCTCCTTTATTCTCAACACTAAGCTCCTATACTGTCAAAGTTCATATTAGCATTGTTTTTTTTTTGGTTTTCCTGTCACTGTGGTCACATGTTCAATTGGCAGGATAACTTCAACTTCTAGGTCTTTTTTAAAAAAGATTTTCTAGAGCTTCCTTTTTTATAAACACATTTTTGTTTATGTATTTTTAAATCACCAGAGTTTCTCCAATTATCTCTCCCACTTCCCCTCCAGAGAGCTATCCCATAAAAAAACAATGTTTTAAAATAGAAAAAAAAAAGGAAATAAAAAAAATCATCAAAATAGGCAATTATATCAAATAAGTCTAAAAATGTATACAAGGCCTACCACTCATGGAGATCCTTATCTCTGCAAAGTAGTAGGGAGATAGATCTCTTTTGTGGGGCCATGCTGACTGCCTATAATTTTGTAATATTCAAAATTTATTAGCGGTTGTTCTTTCCACTGACATTGTAGTTATTTTGTATATTGTTGTTGACGACTCTGCTTATTTTGTGTTGTATCAGTTCATATAGATTTTTCCATGCCTCTCCTTATTCATAAAATTTGTCATTTCTTAGGGAATTTCATTTTTTTATATTCACATACCTCAAAGAATCTTATATTTAAAAATATTTTGAAGCATATGGGGACTTTATTTTTTCAATGGTGACTTCCTTGAATATGTAACTAGTTGTGAACTCATTGGGTCAAAAGATTTGGACAGTTTTGATGCTTTATTTGAATAATTCCAAATTGCTTTATAAAACGTCTATACTGATTCTCAGCTCTAGCAACATCTATCTTCCTACAATCACTACAGCACTGACTATTCTCATCTTTCATCATGTTTGATAGGTGGGATGTGAAACCTCAGAGTAGTTTTTTTTTCATTTGTTTTTCTCTTACTAACAATGATTGAAATTATTCTTTCATACAGTAGTTAATTGTGTGTTTGTGTGTGTATGTGTGTGTGTGTGTGTGTGTGTGTGTGCGTGTGTGCATGGTGGTAGTGGTGGTCTAAGTTTCTTAGAAACCAAACCTTCACTGGAAAAATTTGATACAATGGTTTTTCCCATTTTATTGGTTTCCTTCTTATCTTAGATGCATTATTTTTGTGCGTAGGAGCTTTTCAGTTTCAGATATTTTATCTTTTATAATTGTCTCTATTCCTTTTGGTTAAGAAGACATCTATTCATATTTATTAGGAGTATAAAATCTGCTTCTTTTCTAATTAGATTACAGTATTTTCTTTGATATTAAGGTCATGTTTCTACTTAGAATTTGTTGTGCAATATGCTATGAGATATTGATCTAAATCTAATTTCTACCAGATTGCTCTTCAGTTGTCAAAGAAATATTTATCAATTAAGGAGCCCTTACCTAATGAATTTATGTTTTCTTGTGTGTTGAACAATGAGTAGTTAGATTCCATTTGTGATGCATTTTTTTCTAGTTTGTTCTACTGATCTAATTCCTTTTAACTAAATCTAAGGGTTTTGATGATTACTTCTTCATAACATAGTTTTGTAAGTTCTATTTCCCTTTCATCCTTATCTGGTTTTTCCATTTGCCTTTATGCTCTAGATTTTCTGTTTCTCTAAATGAAGTTCATTATTGTCTTATCAAGTGCCATAACTATCCCTTTGATAATATGGTTGATATAGCATACTTGGGGATTATTGTCATTTTTATGATATTGGCATAGTCCAATTTTAAAAATTTAATATTTCTCCAGCTATTTAACTTCCTCTTAAGCAGCATTTTGCAATTGTATCTATACAAATAGATTGTGTGCTTTGGTAGATTGATCCCCACATACTTCATGAATTTTGTAGTTATCTTAAATGAGATTTCCCTTTCTATTATTGGTTCAAATTCTTGCCTTTCTTATCTGCCAACAGCAAAGCCCTATATTTACCAAATATTCTGGCTGTCACAAAGCTTTCCTATCTATATGGGATCTTTCCTCACAATAAATCTGTGGGGTAAGTAAGAGAAATATTACAGTATCTATTTATCAAAAATATAATTAAAATTATTATCTAATATAATTATAATATGAAAATATTACAAATATTTAATTACTTTTTAATGAGGAAAGTGAAACTTCAAAAGTTTTACAAACTTTCCCAGGATGCAGTACTCAAATTCTAGTCTCCTGACTTTAAAACCAATATTCTTTCCAGAGCAACTTGGAAGTGGAAGTGATACTCCATCTTTTCTGATTGGTATTGATATGTTGGATAAGTACAAATCATTTTGATACTTTGATTTAGAGAAGGGCATATACTATGTCTACTTTTCAGGTACATTATTGTAAATAACTAGCTTTGCAATGTTAGGCCACTTATTAATATACTGGATCTGTGATTTCATTGGAAACTCCCAGTTAAGGAAATCCTCTCTACAAATGTAGTTCAACATCTTTTCTTCAACTTGGTTTCTTAGAAAGTTACCTACACATATTTGGTTACCTGTTCAGGGTCATACAGATAGGATACATTAAAAGGTAGGATTTTAAGGCAGTCCTCTGGATACCATAATATGCTGCAATTGCAGGACTAATTATTTCTTTAAAATGGAGATAGGGATATAGGGATTGAATATGCAATTTGATTCATATTAGCACCTTCTATAACAGGAAATACCTGCTTTGTATTCAAGTTGGAATTTTCTCTTCATAGTCTTAGAAAGTTGCTGGAGCATTGAGAATGAAATGGCAAGTCAAAGGTCATGACAGGAAAAATTTGAACTAGGTCTTCTTGGCCAGGTCTTTATCCACTCTGCTAAGCTCCTTGGGTAAAATTATAGTTGCTTAATAGATGACTACTGACTTCATGTAATGACGTAAAACAGTACAGTCTGCTGCCAGGGGTCATCTTGGATTCTGAGTTCACATACGTTAATTTAGGTAGAACAAGGCTATAAGTCAAAACCACAAAGTTTCAAGAAATTAGAGAACACAACCTAAAATGCAAAGCAACCTGAACAAAACAACATCCAAGCACAAAACCAGCATGCAACAAAAATCCAAATTCAAAACTATCCTAGATTTGAACTCCTTGAGGGCCAGTGCAATACCTTAGTCAGTTCATGGTAAAAGACATAGAGCACTGAGTGCTCTGAATCTAGCCTCAGATTCTTACCAGCTGTGTGACCTTGGGCAAGTCACTTAATCTGTTTGACTAAACTATCAAACAGTAGATAATAATAGCACCTGCCTCAAAGCATTGATGTAAGGATCAAACGACATGGCATTTATCAGAAAGGCTTAAAACAATGCAACCTGGCACATAGTAGGTGCTATATAAACACATTTCCTTCCCATTCTCTACCCCCAACAAGCCATATGTGTCTTTTCTTCCCTTTGTATTACACCTTGCCTTAGCCATAGTAGACACTCTATAAGAGTCTGTTAAATTGGAATAATTTAATTTAAAGGTAAGTTTCAGGGCAGAGCCAAGATGGTAGAGTAGAAAGACACATATACTCTAGAGCTTCCTCCAAAGCCCACAAAATACCTGTAAAAATGACTCTCAAAAAATTCTAGAGCAGCAGAAGTCACAGAACAACAGATTTAAAGAGGTTTCCAACCAAAGGTAACCACGAAGCCTGACAGGAAAGGTCTATCTCACAGGACACAGAGCCCAGCCCTGGCCACACAGCATTGGGAAGAACAGGACCAGAACAGACCTTGGGGGAAGAATTGCCAGCAAGGAGGGTCCCAGATGCCTCAACCCACAAACAACAAAGAAAGGTCCAAAGGACAATGTGGGAGGGCTTTCTCAGCTGGGAGAGAGGGGAATGGGGTTACCCCAGCACTGGCCCCAGGCAGCAGCAACAGTGGGTAGCTAAGTGGAAACAGCCTGGGTCCAATGTCCAGGCAGTTCAGCTTAAAGTCTTTGGCAGGAATAGAACAGCTGATCTGAACCTCAACCCTCAGTGGTGGCTCCACCTCCACCCAAAGCTCCTGGGGGAGTTGAGCAGCTGATCTTAATCGCAACCTTGACCATGGTATTGGGTAGAGAAGGAGCACTAAGACCCTCCTCTTTACAAAGGATTCGGAAGTCAAGTAACTGGCTGGAAAAATGCACAAAAAGGGGGAAAAAATAAGAACAGAGAAGGTTACTTTCTTGGTGAACAGGTGTCTCCTTCCATCCTTTTGGATGAGGAAGAACAAGGAATACTGTCAGAAGAAGTCAAGGCCTCTGCCTCTAGTACCTACAAAATGAAAAGGAGATAGGCTCAGGCCTTAAAAGAGCTGGAAAAGCATGTAAGAACCCTGCTAAAGGAGAAGCAAAAAATGTTGAGGAAAATAACACCTTTAAAAAGAGGATAATTCAATTGGAAAAAAGAGGTCCAAAAAGCCAATGAGGAGAAGGAGGCTTCTCTGAACAAATAGTTCTTTAACTGAACTGAACAAAATAGGTCTTTAAAAGAGAGAATCAAGTCAGGGAAGCTAGTAACTATGAGATTAAACCAAGAAGTTAGAAAACAAAACCAAAAGTTTGCAAAAGATAGAAGATAATGTGAAACATCTCATTGGAAAAACAGTTGACCTGGAAAACAGATGCAAGAGAGACAATTTAAAAATTATGGGATTACCTGAAAGCCATGTTCAAAAAAGGAGTGTAGACATTACCTTCCACAAAATTATCAAGGAAAACTGCCCTGATATTCTAGAACCAGAGGGCAAAATGAATCTTGAAAGAATACACTCATCACCTCCTGAAAGAGACACAAAAAGAGAAATTCCTAGAAATATTGTGGCCAAATTTCAGAGTTCCCAGGTCAAGCAGAAAATATTGCAAGCAGTTAGAAAGAAACAAACTGAGTTTTGTGGAAATACAATCAGCATAACACAGGATCTGGCAACCTCTACATTAAGGGATCAAAGGACTTGGCATAGGATATTCCAGAAGTCAAAGGAACTGGGATTAAAACTAAGAATCACATACCCAGCAAAACTGAGTATTATACTTCAAAAGAATAAATAGTCATTAAATGATATAGAGGATTTTGAAGCATTCATGATGAAAAGACCAGAACTGAATAGAAAGTTTGACTTTCAAGTACAAGAATCAAGAGAAACATGAAAAGATAAACAAGAAAGAGAAATAATAAAAGACTTTCTAAAGCTGAACTGCTTACATTCCTACATGGAAGATAACATTTGTACCTCTTGAGACTTTTCTCAGTACTTTGGTAGGTGGAGGGATTACACACACACACACACACACACACACACACACACACACACACATTTAGAGAGAGAGTACAAGTTGAGTTGAATCAAAAGAGATGACATCCATAAAAAAATAAAATAAAATTGAAGTGATGAGGGAGGAAATTACTGGGAGGAGAAAAGGAGAAATGGAATGGGGCAGGCTATAACTCATAAAAGAAAAAAGAAAAATCTTGTTCAATGAAGGAAAAAAGGGAGAAGGTGAGAGGGAAAATGTGAAGCTTACCCTCTTCACATATGTCTTAAGGAGGGAATAACATGCTTACTAAATTTGGTATGAAAATCTATCTTACACTACAGGAAAGTAGGGGAGGAGAGGACAAATGGGGTGAGGGGGATGATAGAAGGGAGGGCAAATGGGATAAGGGAGTAACTAAAAGTAAACACTTTTGAGAAGGGACAAGGTCAAATGAAAGAATAAAAAGCATGGTAGGCTAGAGGATAATATAGTCAGTATTGTACATTGTGATTATTATAGAAGTCTTGCAGAACGACACATATACAGTCTGTATTGAATTGCTTGCTTTCTCAGTGGGGATGGGTAGGGAGAGAAGGTGGAATTCAAAGCATTAGAAATGAATTTTGAGAATTGTTATTCATATAACTGGGAATTAAGAAACACAGGTAATGGGGTATAGAAATTTATCATGCCCTACAAGAAAAGAGAGAAGTTGGAGATAAGGGAAGGGTGGGGTGTGAGAGAAGGAAGGGTATATTGAGGGAAAGGGTAATCAGAATGCATGGTATTATGGGGTGGAGGAAGAGAAGAGATGGAGAGGAAAATTGGAACACAAAATTTTGTGGAAATGAATGTCAAAATCTAAAAATAAATTTTTTAAAAAAAGGTACATTTCACAAGTGAAGATCCGGTTACCTGTCTCTCTGTAATTAGTTCATTGTTCCTTAGAAGACCAATTAACCCTATCTACAGGTCCAAACTCAGACCTTTTCCAGAGCACTGGCATAGCTCAAGAACCCAAGAGAACATTATCATAGAAAGCACCAGAGATTCATTAACATGACTTTGCAAGTATTATTATTTCATAATAGACCACATCTTTATCATATAAAAATTAAACTGTAAAATTAGACAAATTGAGATCTTATTAGGCTAATTTATTTCTAGTGGCAATTTTTAATTTTAATGAGTAGGATAAATACCACCTTACAGGTTCTTATCAAGGTATCCGTATATCAAAATCATTCAATATTCCTTGAAATATCTATCTATATAAAAAGAACAAATGGAAGAAGACCATCTATTGCTCAGATTTCAACTTATATTTATTTGCATAGACATTCTATTGAGGTTTTCTTTCATTTTTTGTAACTAGGACAAAGGGTAAAGATGAAAAATTAGTAGGAAACCAGAGTTAAGAGGAGGAGAGCACACTGAAATCTTTTGGGAAACTTCAAAACTCCTTTGCTGATCAAAAATTATCATAAAAACGAAACCCATCTTTTCAAAACTAACACTCTGCTAATGTTGCTATATAACAGCAAAACATGAAACATAATGACCTTGAAAAATTTTTAAAAAGTATCACTTAGAGGACAAAGAGACATACACAATGAATTGTAACAAATGAATTCCCAATAAATAACAAAGTAGATGATGTCATCTAGGAGTTAAATAATAGGAAGAGAAGATTGACTAGTCACATGGCAGGAATGAATGATGTCAGGTAGACAGAGTGCTCCACTGGTATCTTTATAATATCAGAATTGAGGAAAGCTTCCAGAATGTTAAATAGACCCCAATGATAAACTGATGGGAAGAAAGGACAAGATTCAAAGTGGAAGTATTACATAGATAGGTTTATATCTGTATGGTAGGAGGGAACAATCAGAGAGAACATTGACCAAGGCATACCCTGTTCCAGCTTTACTTCCACTTTTATTTTTCCTAAATTCATTCTGTTAAGGAATATATTTGTCATATATTATATTTTTTCCATATAAATACTGTAGTCAATCTTATCCTTATGTTGCTGGATATCCATTTCTTTGAGGCATGATAGTGCAATAGAAGCCACATGGCTGGGAGTCAACTCTCAATCCGCAGTTGGAATTTTTACTCTCTAATTGGAAACCTAAGCATGAGTCATTTTATAGTTATACTTCTAAATGTGGAATCCCTGTGAATTTTCTTATTGTGTTCTCATAGAATATATATTAGACATCTCTCAGCTTACTCAGAGCCTTTCTTAAATTACTAGATAAAAAGAGGGAATATTTCCTTGGCATAAATATACTCTAGTATCTTCAATACAAAATCATATAAATATTTTAAAGGATTTAGAAATGAGAGATGTATTACAGTCTTTAAGCCTCCTCTCAGACATCCTTTAAACTGGCCATTTTTAAAGCTCTCATATATGAAATATTAATATTTTAATAGTAAACTTATGAAGGAAAAGGGGTACAAATATTCCAGTTTTTAAGGAATCCTAAAATACAAAACCGACCAAACTAAGATATTTTTTCTCCTCACATCAAGACTTTTCTCCTTACAATGCTGGTTCATCATTGGAGTCCTTAGAAAAAAGAACTTATCCTAGAACCTCTGACTTCTAGTCAGCATTTGAGAAGCACACTCCTACATAGTGAAGTATATACAGAGATATCTGCTACATTTTGTTGACGTCTTGTTAACAAAAGTTTAAATAGGTTTAACAAAATGCATGTTTAGATCTCCAAAGAAATCATTTTCTACTGTTTGCAGCTTGCTTTGTTTTTGGTTTAGAGAAGCTACTGGAAGCACATACTCAAATGACTGAGACAGCCAAATGAAGAGTAGGACTAGAAAACTGGTTCATTTACAGGAGGATGTAGGAGAGCCTGGTAAAAAAACCTGGAGATAGTTAACAAAAAGAAAACAGGATGGGAAAGTAGTAAGAAAAAGTTTTAATACCTTAATAAGATAGTATCAATAAGTTTGTCAACTTAGCATAACTAATAATGTAATAAGAATATTTTAGTACCTCAGTTAAAAAGATGTTTTCCAGTTTATCATAACTGATTCCATTTTGTTTTGAGCCTCCATTTTGTAATTGACGTTTTTGAATAACTTGTTTTTCTAAGAGCTTTTTAAAAATAATATTCTAAATTGCTGCATATTGTGATGTAGTAAACAATATGTAGGTATTCTCAAATAACTGATAATCACATGGAAACCCTCTAATTAGACTGACCACCAATGAAAAAAGAATATGAAATTCTATCAGTAGATCATGTAGTACACAAACAGTTTAGGAATTACCATAGCTAAAAATATTAAGAAACAAAACAAAACAAAAATATTTGAAGTTGTATCATCAATCCAATGCTAGGGCACCAGTAGGAATGGATCTTGAATTCCTTACACTTGAGATTATAGCACCCCATGACCCTTGAGTTCAGTGCCAAGAATTGCTTGGAGAGAGACAAATGGCTACTGAGTGGACAGAGAGGGAAACTTGTCCTAAGTCAAGTTTAAAAGTATTTATTAAAACTTATAAAAATCATTTTAGTGGTTTGTTCTTAGAAAAGGGTATTTTTTACAATCCTTTAATTTACAGAAAAATAGTTTGGCTATTAATATGTAGCCCCAAGGGAGTTAAGAACAGATATGCCTAGAATCTCTTCTTTTCAGTCTTCCCCACGAAAGACTTGAATTTCTGTGAAGAGAGGAAATCAGGAGGCTGGAGGCAGAAGCTTAATGACTCTACTCTCTTCAGAGGGGGTAGTACTGGGATAGAATTTTGCTTGTCTGTTTCCCTAAATATTATTAGTCAAAGAGGCACAACTTGAAGGCTCTAGTTAAACTCTTGACCATTATTTCTTAATGGGACAAGTTTTACATACAAGGTAGACTCCTTTCCCACCAGATACAAATTTTACAATGAACACACATAAGAAATAGCAAAGAAACACATTTTCTCCAAGTTGCTGAAAAGAAAAAATAACAAATCAAAAAGTATTCATAGGAAAGTATTTTGCATTGTTGTGTTTGTCATTCTTGAAGAGGACCATCACAAGACGATGACATGACTTGCAGTTTACTTTGATTTCAGTAAGGGAGGGCTGTGCAAGGTGACCAACTTCACTTTCTTCTCCTGAGCCATCTGGGTCCAATGGCCTGATATTCATCAGGATGAATGGAGATGACCCAGAATGTAAGGAAGTTTCATTTTAGATGAAGCATATAATTATGGCATTTCATTTTATAAATGAAAACAAACTTTAAATTTAAATAAACAAAAGTGAGACTAGCATGCAAATTTACTCCCAGATAATGGAGATGAATGGAACTCTATCACTGGGAATAAAACAACTCAGCTCAACCAAGAGAAAAAGTCCTAAAAGTCACCCAAAGGAATTCCTTGAATTCTCTGGTGTAGCAAATTGAGAATGAGGACATGATCAAAGATTTACATTTAGTTTCTTCTCAGTCTTTCTTTTTTTCTTGGCCCCCCAAAAATACGAGAATCCCACCAAAGAGACTAAGAGCCCAAAGTGTGAATAGACCGAATTTCTCTTTCTCTTCCACTCTTGGCAACTTTGACCTGCCTCTCCTACAAGCACAGTCATTATTTTTCATCAGTAAGAATAAAGTCTTATATCAATGGGATACAGGCCTCAGGTTACACATCATTTGACAAGTATAAGTCTAATTAGTATTTTTTTCTACTATTTAATAAAAGTAATTATAAATCAGTCATATGTATACATGCTACATTATAGGAGATAATCCTGGAAAGAATTATCTGGTTTACAGAAAGGTTTAGAAATTCACCTTTGTGACTCTCCCATCTTGACTAATACTGTGACAGTAGAGCACATTTATGCTGAAAAGGGGTATACTCTTCCCATTCCCCATGAAGTCTTTGCCCCTAAATACAACCACCCAAGGTGCCTCTGATCCCTGACTTACAAATGCTCCTGTATCCAGCAGTATGCAATATGTTTGAAGATTTCCTTGATCTCCTCTCCCCTGCAGAAGATGGGGTAAGGGTGGTAGTGATATCTCTTGAAGTTTGTATGCTGGAAGAACGTACGAAAGGGGGATACTAGTGTTGGGGATACAGGGCATGTGCCACAGGAATGCCAACTGAGACAGGTAGGAGAATGAATTTCTCCTTTGTGCTCTATCTTTTGTCTCTTAAAATCCTCATCCCTATGCTTCAAACTTCTTTAATTCCTTATATACCCCCACACTAGATTTCTATGATACCCTGGACTATACTTAGGTGTCTTAAGTGATCTCTCATTCTAAAGTTTTGGAAGCAGTTCAAGAAATCTAGAGTCTTGCCTAAGACTTGCTGAGAGCCAAGGAAAATTGTTTTATAATGACAATGACTTTCACTTATTAGAAGACTTAGTTCTCTCAGTTTAGGTGAATTAGACTATAAATTTTATGGCAAAATCGCTATTGTACATTGTAGGTTTATGGTTGTTGGAACTTTGAATTGTGTGCAATGTTTATTTGTTGCTGTTATTTTTACATGTGCTATTGGAACATGGGAAAAATAATCTTAAATAATACTTATAGGACTGTGGATTTAGAGTTGGGAGAGGCCATTCAGTTTACTAAGTCCAATCCTCCATGTTATATTTTAGGAAACTGAGATATTTGACAATCAAGTGATAGGCCCAACATTATACTGATAGCTAGAGGCTGCTAAAAGGAGCTGTTTGTTGAACAATGGATCTAGAGGACAAAAGACCTGAATTCAAATCTAACCCCAGACACATTACTTGAGTGGCTTTTTGCAAGTCTCATATTCTCAAAATGGAGAGAATAATAGCTCTGAGGATTAAATAAGATTTTAAAAACATCACTTTGAAAACCTTGAAATGCTATATGAAAGTAAGATATTTTTAAATCATGAGCAACTAGGCTGTATAGTAGATAGAGTGCTAAGTCTGGGATCAGAAAGACCTGAATTTAAATCGGAACTCAGACATTTACTGGCTGTGTGACCCTGGGAAAATCACTTAACCCTGTTTACCTCTATTTTCTCATCTGTAAAATGAGCTTGAGATGGAAATGGCAAATCATTCTAAAATTTTTGCCTAGAAAAACCCTAAATGGGGTCACAAAGAGTCAGACACAACTGAAAAATGGTAACAACCAAAATTATTAAATAACAAATGTACTTCTTGAAGCCTCTGGTTTCACTTTACCACACAGTGATAGAAATTAGGTTCAAAGCACAGAAAAGCCCACTCACATAACACATGCAGTTTGTGTACCAGAAGAACAATGTCGTTGATCTGGCTTCTTCTACATTTGATGCCACGGCCATTGTGTTGTGCATGCTACTTGAAACAAGCTACAATTCTTATATGATTTCATTTTGTGAGAACCCTAGTTATGCTTGAATTCTTGTCACTCAAATAGTCAGATAACAAGCATTGATTAAAATCCTGAGTCCCAGGTACTATGCTATGGGTGATACAATGAAATTCAAAAACAGTCTTTGCTCCCAGGCAGCTAAGCTCAGGTAGAAGATAACATGAGAACAAAAATGTATAAATATACACATACATATGTATATATACACTCATATAAATATGCATACGTGTGCATTTATACCTATACAAACATGTGTGCATACATATATACTCAATATGTGCATATATACATATGTGTACACATACATACATTAATATACATACATACATAAAAAATGTCCTAGAAGGAATCACAAAACAGTAAAGAGGCTATGGAAAAGTTTCTTGTAACATTAACCAAGAATTTCTGAGGAACCTGGTTTCTAGAGGAATTATTGTTGATTCTAATAGTGTAGCAGAAGCTTCTCAGCATTATTGGAATAGAAATAAGTCAATTGTTGTGAAAACAAAGCAAAACAAATGTCTGTCATGGGTAATGAAATAGAAAGACTGAAGACATATAGATCAGGGGGAAAAAAGATTATTTTTTTCTTGATGAATCTCATTCTATTCTTTTTCAAAACAATTTCCAGATGAAGGTCAGGTGAGGATCCTCAGATTCTAAAATCCACATTCCTCAAAATGTTTTTTAGAACTCTTAGTTCCATTGGTCCTGGAAGTCATCCCCCATTGAAGGAATAATGCATTCTGATCAATACATAGGTTGAGAAACTGATTGTTTTTTGTTTTTTGGGGTTTTTTTTGAGGGGGTGGAAATTACAGAAATTCCCAAAGACAAAGGCAATGCTATAACATGACTTTGAGAAATACTACAACATGGTATCTGCAGGAAAGGTTAAGAAATTCATCGAAGAGATAGAGGTGAACATAGTTCAATAGCCTGGAGGTGTGTCTGATCTAAACCCTATTGAAAATCTATTGAGTAGTCTAGACTTGGAAGAATGGAAATTTCATCAGAAGCATGCTTACTATCCAAAGTGATACAGTGAAGTTTCATTTCATGTTGAGGAATTAAATAATGTGCAAAATGCCAGGAAGTTCAGTGTCCAATCATGTAAAAGAAGTGATTTCAGGAAAAGGAATGCATATTGAATGTGAAAAAATTGTTAAAGATATAAAAAAAGTGAGATTAATTGCATAAATTATATTTGAATTATTTACTTTGTCAGTTAATTTGCCCACCACTTTTAAATATGTTTAACTATCTTCTGGGAGAGGGATTCATTCTTATTAAATTTTTTAATTGGAACAAGGTCCTACTTATCATTCCCTCATTGTGCCTCTGGCAAAGTACTCTGAGAAAAACAAGAGCTAAAACAACAAACCAAAACAAAACTCACTGGATATGGAGGAATCTGGTTTGCATTGTAATTCTACTATTCCCACCTCGGTGACCTTTAGCAAGTCAATTCATGAGCATCAATTGCTTACTCTATACAATGAGGAAGATTAGTCTAGATGATTCCTAAAATATTTTCCATTCCTTAATGAGAGGGAGATAATTTTCTTCTTATCATTACATCTATAGCCACATTCAAACTCAAAGAGCAATATAACTGATACCAAAGAAATGAGAAAAACATTGATGTCAAATAGGAATTAAATACCGTGAATGAAAGGAAATTTTCCTTTTATCAATCTGACAATCATGATTTTAAGACCTACTTTTAGCATGTTTGGGTCTTATTTTCCCACTATGGAGAGTTACTCTCTGAACCCTCTAATTTCAGTATAAATCCTATGGAGCAAGATTAGTTTTCAAAAGCTTACAATTTATAGTTCATTATTTTCATCAAATGGGCAATTTGTACAAACAGATATATAGATAGATAGATAGATTCTTATAATTAGCTAAGCTAGAATATACTGGGAAAAAGTCCCCATTTTTGCCTTTATTGAAAAGATAAGCCTGAAAAGTGAGTACCAAAGACACAAAACTATCTGTTTGAATGTAAAAGATGGTTAAATGCCTCTATTCTTTTTCAAAACAGTAAAGACTCATTTAATCCCCTTCATGAGAGGAGCTAGTCAGCAATTCTTTTGTCTGTGGAGATGAACCGAAGCAATCAGAGTAGGACAATAAATGGTATCCTCAAAAGCAAATGATGGATTCACTCTTTTGAGAAACAATGTTTCTCCTTCATTCTGTTTTACTAAGAACATTTGAATGAAAATAAGGTCTTTGTTGCTTAACAATGCCAATGCTTCTGCTCCTTAGACCAATACTAGGGTCAGAATTCCCAGTTAGTGACATCATCTGCCTGCTGAGAAATAACAAGCCCAGTCATTCCTCCCTTCTTCCACTCATCCCCCCAAGGGTTTCAGTAATGTTGGAAACTCCCCTCTGTCAATGAGTTTAGCAAGTTTACAGATTTAAGAACTGACTGGTGAAAAGAGGTAAGGTTAGTTGCCCAATGTCACTTAATAAGAATATCTGAAGTGAGGGTTGGATGAAGATCTCCCTGATGCTAAGACCAGCTATCTATCTTACTGGACCATGCTGCCTCTATTATTCTCATCCAGCATGTTATTTGTAAGCAGTATCGGGTTGTTTTTTTTTTTTTATATTGATTTTTGTTGTGAAAAAGACTAATATACAAATACTATCTGTTGGATAAGTGTAACCACCTTAAAGACAGGCCACTTCTCTATACTCTAAATTTTCTAATATCCCTCTGTAGCCCATGAAGAGGTGAGAAAATGAATAGTGGAAATGTTTAAATAAATATTCAAGAACCTCGATTACTTTTGGCATTTAATAAAAAAAAAAATCAAAGCTATAATCACAGATTTACAAACTTATTCCACCAAAGATGAGAAACATATTTCACCCACTTTTCCAGACAACCTCATTTGTCTTGATGCAAATTTTAAACTGGGAAAACAGTTTAGCTCTGAGCATGACCAAATCTGATGGCATTTATGCACCAAGCATCCTAGATTTTCCTATCACTTGGTTGGGTAGGAACGATTGCCCAGACAAAAAACACCAGACACCTGGGCCACATAGGAAAGTCCAGAGGTTTTTCCTTTTGGGGGTCCAGATCCCAAAAACATGGGTCTTTTTCTTTTAGGGGCTCATATCCCATCCCCATAAGAATCACCTTTGATAGTCTGTATAGCAAGAAGAAGCTATGTCTTTAAAAATGGCCAGATTTACATAACTGACTTTTTCCTTCTGCATCCAGAGTGAAGATCAGAGTTCACTATGCACTATGAACTGAATGGAGTGGGGGTAGAGAGGCTTCCACCTCACTCTTTTACTGAATACTATGAATTTTAAAATATGTAAATTAACTTTCCAAATCTAGATATCAAGACCACACTGATTTCTCTAATGCTCAAAAAAAAAATCATATTTTTGGAAATATAACTGAGTTGTAAATAATGCATGCTATGTATGTTATGTTTTTGTGTGTATATGCACACATTTAGTGAACACAGAAATGACAAGGACAAAGACGGAAAATAGCTTAGCACTGAGGTGCTAAAAGCTTTCAAAAACTCCATAAATTATAAAATCACATCCTGTAGGTTAGGAGACAATATGATTCCTACAGTTTTCTCTCTTGCTTGTCTATCAACATTAAATAACCCACTCAATTATAGAGGCTTCTGAAGGAAAATTAAGGCAATAACATTTCTGTTATTATTAAAGATGAGATTGGTTAATTGAGTTTTCTGAACATACATTAGCCCATTATTCAATTGAACAATAAATAGTTCTCTGGATTTATATGTACTTTAAGGGGACAAATAGGGAGAGAAAGTTATTGGACATTTTATTTTCATAACAAATTGTTTTTCAACATACATGCCTCTATCTTCCTTATTTTTAAAATGTCATGTAAAAAGCTCAAGAAAATGATGAAAAACTTGATTGTTTGCCTATTCTATTATCAAAATTTGAGGATCACATTCAGTTGTTACAAATGACTTTAGAGTTAAAAATCTAGAAATAACTGTATCTGTTAAACTACACAATGCTCAACAAATTCACTTTGCATTTGAGTGACTGTTTTTCCCTTTCAGCAAAGTCTTTGATTTGGCAAAAATTTGCCATCAAGATCAGAATCAGTGAAATAGTCAAGTTTCATAAATATACTACAAGAACACCTTAATACCACTGTATTTAGAAATCCAGCTCTGCTATTAAGTACAAGCGTAAAGCTGAGCCAAACATTTTATTTGGCTGGCCTTCATTTTCCTCAACTGTAAAATGAAGAGTTAGATCAAAATATCACTAAGCTCCGTCTCAGCTTTAAATCCTGTCATTCTATGAATTGTGACTAAGTGCTTAATGGAGAAATGCCAATTAACACCATGCATTTAAGATGTGGCAAAGAATGAGCAGCTGAGTCCTCTTCTTCTTACCATAGGAGTGAATAGCAAAGCCCTGACTTAGGATTCAGGGGACACAGGTTCACGTACCACTTCTAAGGCTTACACTCATGTGATAACACCTACCCGAACTTGCATCTTCTGTAAAATGAGACCTTAGGAATAATATCTGAGAAATCTCTTAGAATTATGATCTTTGGACAAACTTCATATTTTTAAAGAATTTTATGCACATTTTTCATATGATCCTTAAAATAATCCTTTGAAACAAGTGTGTATTTTTCTTACATCACAGTGGGAGAAACTGAGGCTGAATGATGAAATAGCTTGTACAAAGTCATCTACCTATAAAGTGGTAAAGTTAAGATTCCAGTTCAGATCTTCTGATTACAAATGACACTGTGTCCCTGTCCATGATAATGAAAACTTGAAGTTAATATAGCTGAATTCAGAAAGAGGAATAAGTAGGAGAAAACCATCTTAGTATAAGGATCCAAAATGGTAAAATGTCTAAGAGAGAGCAAGAGCCAAGTTCTAAAAAGATTTAGCATATACTCATCAACAGTACTTTTACAGAAAAGTTCAAATAAATACAGTCCATTCCTGTTATTGTGGAAATGAATAAGTATTCAATAGTCACATTTTAGAAATTTTCCCATCCTATTAACCCTTAAGTAAATATGAAAAACCCCAAATACATATGCACTCTCACTTTCACTCTTACTCTAAATAGTATGTAAAGTTTTCTTATATCACAATAATCATTTTTCTTGCTACCAAATTAGTAGCATGAGGAAATAGGAGATTAATTCCAGATTTATCACACCTCTGTAGTACATAATAAATCAACAACTTACCTGGTTTGCCCTTTCTGATAATAACCTCCCACCTAAGTCAGTTCTCCCACACTGCCCTGAAGTTCTTGTTTGCTCCCTCTCCTTCTATTACAGTGTCTCAGTATCATACATCATTTATTTTTAGCTTTGGCTGAAAATTATATCATCACTGATAGCTTCCACATTGTGTTGGGATGAAAAGTTTCCCTGTTTACCTTCAACAATGCCAATTGTTCTAGTTGTTCAGCATTCATATTTGTTCTTCCATGGGTCACTACATTTCCAGCTGCATGAAAATCACTTTTGCAAAGCAAACAAATGCCATTCTAAATCATGAGCAGCTGTGGTTTTCCATGAGGAGCAGGCCAGAGAGAGAGAAGTTTAATTTTCTTAGAGATTTTTTCAAGCAAGGTCTCTTTAGGTAGCAGGAACTAGCTTTTTTTATAATGAAGGCTGCACATCTAACTTGACTAGGCCTATTTAGGAACAACCGCATTGGATAATATCAGAAAAACAAGAGATGGAGAGGAAAAATTCATCCGAATCCCTTTCCCTCTATATAAATAATGACATGTACTTTCAATAGCAACACATTATTGACTTCTTTTGTCAGTATTTCTTTTTTTCTTTAGATGAATTTTGTTCTAAAATATTCTGGAGGATGTGACAGTGTACAGACAAACTACGAGATAGGCATCACCAATGCCCTCACTGTACCGTTACCCTCTATTCTTTTCTATAGCTTCATCTTCACCTAAGTAGAAGTTGATCATAAAAGGAAAGACACACAAATAAGCAAACATTTATTAAATGTCTCCTATAAACAGAGAACTGTTTCTAGATGACACAAAATCAGGAAGACACCATCCTTACCTTCATAGAGCTTATACTCTAAAAGAGGGATAAAATGATCCACGAATCAAATATGTATTAAGCATAGAGTATGTATCAGTCATTGTGGCCAATAGAGTAGTGTGCTGGATGCTGGGGATAGAAGTACAAAGAAGGATACAATCCTTTCTTGCTGTGAGTGTACATTGATTTTATTTTTCAGGGTCAGGGGAGGTATTATAGAATTACCAAAATAGTAGAGCAGGGGAAGCTTGCTAGAGGAGATGGCATTTGAGTTGGGCATTAGAGGATGGGTAGAAATCTAGTAGGCAAAAAGGGAAGGGAGAGCCTGCCATATGTGAGGAACAGCTTTGGGAGAAGCATAGAGAAGCATGGAGAAAGAAAATGGCAAAGCATATTTAAGATACTGAGTAATTATGTTTGGTTAGAATAGAGACAACATGGCAAATAAGGCTGGGCAAGGTAGGATAGCTCTAAAGTTAAGAGGACTTTGAATTCCAGGAAAAAGCTTTATCTAAAAAAATAATGTTTTTTTTCTCTCCAATTGTATATAATAATTTTAAAATTTGCTTTTTTTTTTAATTTTGAGTTTCAATTTCTCTTCCTCTCTCCCTCATTTACCCCTTCAAGCAAATTATATAGATTATATACGTGCAATGATGCAAAATATATTTCCACATAGGTCATTTAAAAGAAGACAGACAAAAAAAAACCCAAAAACAAATAAAACAAAAAAAACAAGAAAAAGAAAATTGCATCAGTTCATGTAAATTTTTCCAGGTTTTTCTTAGAGCAACTTGTTTGTCATTTCTTATGGTACAACAGTATTCCATCACAATCATATACTATAACTTGTTCAGCCACTATCATCAGTATATATACTCCTACCATAATGAAAACCTTTAAGGTCAAAGAAAAATTTTTTAAAGACCAAGTCACCCTTGTCACCAAAGTGCCAAAAGAGGATGTAACAGTAATTTAAATGGAGGAATCTATCCCATCCACTAATAGCCCCATGTGACCTGCCTGGGTCACATGGAAGTCTGAGTCACATGGAACCTGTAGTGGGAGGAGTTTGCTGAAAAGATGGAGCACAGCGTGAGTCAGGGCAGTGAGAGCTGGGAAAGAAAGAGCAGGAAGCAACTACTGCAAGTGGGAGAGCTTGTCTGTGATTTTTGTTTAAGGGAACTTGTTTGTGGAAAGCCAAACAGAAGGAAAGCTTGAAGATGGTAGTGCCCCTTGCATGGTTATTGTGTATGGATTTATTTGTTGTTATGATGGATTTGTTTTTTGATAATGGGATTCAGTTTCTGGTGTTTGAATAAGTGTTTTGGTTCTGTCTTTTTGTGGAGAGTCTGTTATATTTTGCAATAGAGAACTGTGCTGACATATTCATAACTAACATAAACATTGTGAATATTGCATTGGCACTACAGAGAACAAGCTTATAATTATATGTGACATTAATGCAAGATTTGGCACAGTAAATCAGATGTGGCAGGGAATTCTCGGGAGAAATGGAGTCAGAAACAGCAACGTGATGATCACTTAATACTAAAATCTTGACCTCATTACCAACACTGTCTTCTATCTACCTAAATGCTATAAAACATTATGGATGTATTCTTGTAGCAAACATTGACCTTTAACAGACGAGTAGACTTTGACTATGTCATTGTAAGGAGAAGAAATAGAGAGAATGTGAGATTGATGAAGGTGATATGCATTGCAGGGTGCAGGTCTTATCATAAATATCCTCTCCAAGCTAAATACTCCTATTTAACCAAGCAGCAGACCCAAGACAAAAAAAAAAAAGCTATCAGAAGATTTAATGTCAATAGATTAGAGCGTTGCTCTAAGTCAGAAGTTTGTTGCTAATTTGGATGGAAAGTTGAGATGCCACACAGTTAAGAACACTGGAGCAGAAAAGGAATTGATCACTTTTGGAAATTTGGTGTGTATTACCACATTTTAGTCATCTGGGCCAGAATACTCAAAACCAACAAGATTGTTTTAATGAAAAGATGGAAAAATTCAGAAGCTGATAAATGCCAAAGAGAACTCCACAGAGTTTGTCAGCAGGATAGTCCATCCATCTCTAAAAGGCAGTGTTTAAATCCATCAGAATTAAAGTGCAAGCAAGACATAGAAAGATGCAGAATTCTTGGCTAAATTAGAAGGCTGATGAAATTCAACTTCACACTGATAGCAATAATCCAAAACACTTTTGTGATGCCTTGAATCTACTTATGGTCCCAAAACCTATGATACATCTGAATTTCTCAGTGCTGATGGAGCTACATTTATTAGTGATAAGAACATGACCTTGGAGAGATAGGCTGAAGTCCATAGCAGACTCAACAAACTGTCATCAGTCAAGGCTGAGACCATTAACTGTTTACCTCAGGTTGAAGTCAATACCTCTTTGGCCAAACCTATGACTAAAGAAAAGTTTCTGAATGCCATTAGGCTCTTCTTGTATGGTTAATCTTTTGTTGCTTATTCTTTTCCACCTGGGAATTACAAGGCAGGTGAGTTCACTACTTATTCAAAAGCTATGTTCCAAGTCATATCGGAAGAGGTGGTTATCCCTCAGAGTTCAAGTGTCTCCACTGTCCATCATTTTAAAAGGAAAGGGAAATTGTCTTATGACAGTCACAAAGGGGTTATTTCTGGTCAGTCATTGCTGGTGAGATTCTTGCCAGACTCCACTGATCGATAGTCATCTACCTGAGAGTTAGTGTGACTTCAGAAAGGGGCAAGGAATGGTTGATGTGGTGTTTTTTGTCTGACAATTCCAGAGGAAATGCCAGAACATTTCTGTTGATAATATTTGTCTATCTTTGATAATGTCAATCATGAAAGCTTGTGAAAAAGTATGGAAAAATATGAGTACCCAGAGAAGTTCATCAGTATTGTTTGTCAATTTCATCACAGCATAATTGCCTGGTTTTTATGTAACAGATGATGTTCTCACACTTTTCCAGTCATCAATGAAGGAAAACAGGGTTGTGTGCTTTCCCTCATGCTTTCTAGCAGGAAATTTTCATCATCAGATACCTTTAAAAAGGAAAAAAAATATTGATAAATGCTCTGCTGCTTGTGGTAATTTTGCCCAAACAGATTTAACAACAACAAAATAGAGTTTCTTCACCAGATAGCATCACACCATACACATGTTGGAACCATCAGTTATAACATATGGAGAGTTACTGAATTATGTGCATAAGTTCACTTACTTTTGCATTATATACTTTCCAGGGATGTACTTATAAATGATTTAATTAATGCACATATTTCTAGAAGTAGTTCAGTGTTTGGGAGGTTCCAAAAGAAAGTTTATAAGAGAAGGATTTGACTGCCTGCCAAAATGAAAGTCTATGGAAATATTCTTTTGACTTTGTTGTTGTATCCAAGAGCCATGCCATGAAACTGAGACACTTAACCTTGTCTGAGAAAGATGCTGAAGTTCCATCACATGGCAAGTTAAAGTACTGGAGACTGAGGTCCTTTCTTGAGTTACACTGCAAGCAAACATTTAAACTCTAATGCATAAAGTTCTGATGGGCTGGCCATGTTGTTTGTATTCCAAATATACATTTGCCTAAAAGACTACTTTACAGAGAATTCATACAAATTAAATCACATATATGCAGTCAGAAGAAATGATATGATGATACTCTCATTGTGTCTCTGAAGAATTTTAAAGTCAATTGAATGACGTAACAGATACTGGCATAAAACTATCTAGCATGGCATGCCTGCATCAAAGGAGGCATTGTACTCTGTGAGTAAGGCAGAATTATATGGTAGCTCAAGGGAAATGTGAGAAGCAGAAATTTAAAGACATCTCCACTCCAAATGTACATGTGCATTATTGATGCCCAACCTGTGGTAGAGCCTTCCTAGCTCATCTTGGTCTGATCACTTGCAGTAGGACACACTGTGCCTTGACACCAACATAGCGGTCATATCATTTTGGTCCTCTATGAGAACAAAGATAACAATTACTTAAAAATCCTCTATTTCATTTCATATCCATTTTTGCCTTGAAGAAACATACTCATGCTGGGTAAGTTATTTTTGGTTGTAATCCTAACTCATTTACCCTCCACAAATATCATATTCTAAGCTCTCAAATCCCTTAATGTGAAAGCAGCTAAATCTTGTGTTATCTTGACTGTGACTCCATGATATCTGAATTGTTTCTTTCTGGCTAGTTGCAATATTTTCTCTTTGACCTGGGAACTCTGGAATATCACTACACTATTCCTAGGAGTTTTCATTTTGGGATCACTTTCTGGAGGTATTGGTGGAGTCTTTCAATTTCAATTTAACTCTATGTCTAAAAAATTAGGACAGTTTTTCATAAAAATTTCTTGAAAAATGATGACCAAACTTTTTTTATCAAGGCTTTTGAGTAGTCTAATAATTCTTAAATTATCTCTCCTGGATCTAATTCCAGGGTAGTAGTTTTTCAGTGAGATATTTCAGATTTTCTTCTATTTCTCATCCTTCTTACCTGTCTCATGAAATCATTAGCTTCCATTTTTTCAAGTTCTAATTTTAAGGAATTATGTTCTTCACTGAACTTTTATACCTTTTCTCAACACTGCCCCCCTCCCAAATCTGGCCAATTCTTCTTTATAAGGGATTTTTCTCTTTCTCATAGAGTACAGTGACTTTTCTACTATTTGACTTGTTTTGTTTTTCAGGTAGTATTTTTTCAGTATTTTTGTGGCTCTTTTATCATTTTCATGATTTTCTTATATCACTAATTTCCTTTCTCAATTTTTTCCTTTATCTCTTTTATTCTATTTTTAAAGTCCTTTTTGAGTTTCTTTAAGGATTCTTTTTTGGACCAATTTATATATTTTCTTTAAGACTCTGGATGTAGTAGTTTTAACGTTGGTGTCTTTTTATGAGTTTAGAGTTTGATTTTCCTTGTCAGTATTGTAACTTTTATGGTTATGTTCTTGGTGTTGTTGTTTTTGTTGTTCATTTTTCCAGATCATTTATTGACTTTTAATTCTATGTCAACGTTGGGCTTTGTGTCTAGTGTGGAGCAAGCACTGTCTTCAGACCTCCTTTGCTACTATTTCTGGGCAACTGGAAGCTTCCAGTTCTTCCAAGGTGGTATGATCTAAGGACAGATTATTTTTTACTATTCTACTGGACTGTGTTCTGGACTATGTGACCACAAATACTCTTTTTCACCCTGGAACTGTAACAAGGGTCCCCAATAGTCATGGTTCTGGTTTGCTAGTGCTCCTTCTTTCTCTGGGACTGCAACTTAAGACTATGACCTAGATCCACATATAGACAAGGCAACAGAGTTCTGCACCTAATGACAGCAAAGTGACTCCCTATTCTCCTTTTGAGCAGTTGTCTGATATCCTCACTTTTTGTGGGCTGAGAGTTCTGGTAGCCATTGCTACTGCTAAGTCAGTTGCTTCCAAGACCAGACACTTGTTTGCTGGGGCATGGCTTAGGATGATATAGCCTTCACTACACTAAGCTCCACTTTCGCCCCATTACACTAGACCTTCCCTGTGGACATGCTAAGTAGTTTCAGGCTGGCAAATTATTTCATCTTACCCTTTTGTGGATTCTGTCTCTCCAGAATTCATTTTGAAACATCATTTAAAGTTACTTAGAGGGGAATTTCAGAGAGCCTAGGAAGGTCCCTGCATTTTCTCTGCCCAGCTGATTCTGTCCCAGGTAAAGGTTTCCTTTTTAGAGGGCAGGACCTGGACTTTGAATCTCACTGCAGTTTCCATCTGCAGTTCTGCTTGGTTTTAAATCAACAGAGTAAGAAGTCCCAGTTGCCAGGTACTCCTTGGTGTCCTACCCCTGCTTTTCAATTTCCTTTCATGGGTTATCTTCCCCCATTCATTTGTAAGCTCTATGAGGGCAAAGACATATTATTGTTACTGCTAGTAGTAGTAGTAGTAGTAGTAGTTGTTGTTGTTGTTGTAGTAGTTGTAGTAGTATCCCAAGAGTTTAGCACAGGGTGAGCACTTACTAAATATTTGAAATGAGTTGGTAATTGGTAGCCTACTGATTGGGATTTAAAAATTTTTTTTGCACATGGAAGTGATATGAATAGATGTATCTGTCTCACTCTTTTGAAAAGGAGGGAATAGAGAGTGAAATACATGTCTTAAGCAAAGACAAGGCTTGGAATGTCCTTCATATTGCTGCTATATTAAATTTCCTTATGGGTAACAAAGATCTGTTAATTTTACTCATGTACTTTTTAAAATATATATATATATATTTTATTTCTAATTTATGGAATAAAACAAACATTTGATAACATAATATGATTTTAAAAAGAGATGATCACACATGAGACTGCAAATGCATTATGTACAACTTGTTATTTAAATATATATATATGTTTAACAAAGTTTACATGAAAATTTCTGTTTTTCTATTTTATTCTTTGGTTCTAAGATATCCAGGCAGTTTTCCTTTATGATTTCTTAAAATATGACTTCTAAACTATTTTTTTGATGGTGGCTTTCAAGTACTAAAACAATTCTTAAATTATCTCTGCTTAGTCTTTTTTTATTTTTGAGGTTATTTGTTTTTCTGATTAGACTCTAAACTTTTTCTTCTATTTTTATTTTTAATTTTATTTTTTACTATTTTTTCACTCCTTTGACTTTGTTTTGTTGTTTCTTGATGACCTGTTGGGTCATTAGGTTCCATTTACTCAATTCTAAATTTAAGGAATTATTTTCTTTATTGAGCTGTTGTATTGTCTTTTTATCCCCCCATTTGGCCAATTTTGCTATTTAAGGAGTTCTCTTCATCTATGAATTTTTGTACCTTTTTAAAAACCTTTTGGTCAATTCTGTTTTTTAAGTTGCTATTTTTTGTCTCTTTTACAAAGCTAATTCTCTTTTTTTTACTTTCCTTACATCACTGTCTTTTCAATTTCCAATTTTTTTACCTACCACTCTTATGTCTTTCTTTAGCTCTTCTGGGAATTTTTGTTGAATTTGTGTCAAATTTTCCATTTTTTTTTTCCTTTGAGGCTTTGTTTGTAGCTATTTGTGTATTGCTTAATGGTCAGGTTGCTTCATTGTTATTTGATCACTTTTTTCATTCTATTTCTTGACCTTTACCTTTATGTTAAAGTTGGGATGGGAAGTTTCACAGTTGTCCTGTGACCAGTTTCAGCAAAATCTGTCTTCTGTTATGTGATATTATTTAAGTTACATCTCTGACATCTCCCTTGTTGCCTCCTCTGTCATGACCATCACTCTGGTATAGTCACCTCATTCCATAATTACTGTAATAGGCTGCTGTCAATAATCTCTCCTCACTGTTATCACCTTCACTCAGCCTTCTAAGTGACCTTGTTATAAAGTAGATCTGACCACCTTACCTACTCCTATTCAATAAACTCTAGTGACTCCTTATCCTCTTTAGAATCAAAAATAAAATTTTCTGCCATATAAATCCCTTTACAATATTCTCTTCCTGCCTTTTAAGTCTTCTTATATCTTACTTTTTTCCTCTTACCCTCCGTATACTATGCAATCCAGTGACACTGGCTTCCTTGATGCTCCTTGAAAAAATGCTTGTCCTTGGATTCTAGGTATTTTTGCTGTCTGTCCTCGGTCTTGGAAAGTTCTTTCTCCTTTTCTCCACCTCTTGGTTCCTCTGACTTCTATCAAGCCCCACCTAAAATTTCATCTTTTATAGGATGCCTTTCACATAATCTCTCCTAAATCCTTTACTTTCTCTATGTTGGTAATTTCCAATTTATCTTGCATAATTTTTTTGTACATAATCATTTGCATGTTGCATTCTCCTTTAGACTCTGAGCTCCTTGACAGAAAGAACTTTTGTATTCCCAGCCCTTAACAGGCCCTTTAACCATGTTTATGGACTGACAGAAGAGCTTTATTTATATTACATAATTTCATGCTCACAAAAACACTTAGAGATAAATACTATTAATTTACATATGAATAAATGAAAGCTGAGATAAGTCATGTAACTTACCCAGGACAGAATTTGAATTTAGGTATTTATGATTCAAAATCTACCAGTCAATCTACTATACCATCTAGAATAATAGTAGGAATAATTAATTCAAGAACATTTAGACACACACATTAAAGTCTAGATACATACCTGTACATGCACTGTATAGGTAAAAGTTTCCTCATTCTTAGAGACCAGATGTGGCAAAGGCAAATTCATACCTCATGGTTAGATAGATGTCTTTTTCCTCCTTTTGTGAAATCCTCATGGAGATTCCTTGAATTGTGTGTATTTCCCTAGTGTCTCTTATAGAGTCCTGATGATTCATTTTTCTCCATATGTCTAGTTGTCTCCTCTTGACTCCTAGATAGACATAGTGTTTAGCAGAAATGTAGTCTTGAGGAGCAGAGCCAAGATGGCAGAGTAGAAAGATACATATACTCTAGCAGTTCCCCCAAAGCCCACAAAATACCTGTAAAAATGACTCTCAAGAAAGTCTAGAGCAGCAGAAGCCACAGAATAACATAGCAAAGGAGGTTTTCAGGCAAAGGTAACCCAGCAGGCCAACAGGAAAGGTCTATCTCATAGGACACTGGACAGAGTGGAGCACAGCCCTGGCCACACAGCACTGGAAGGAACAGGACCTGAGCAGACCTCTTGGCAGAGTTCCTAGCAGGGAAGTTCCCAGATACCCCAAGTGATAAAGTGATAAAGAAAGATCCAAAGGTCAGTGGGGGAGGGATTTCCCAGCTGGGCAAGAGAAAACAGGGTTTCTCCAGCAATAGCCCCAAATGACATCAGAGGCCACAGCAGCAGACTGTAGACAGCTACAGAGGCCAGAAGCAACCAGGATCCATTATTCAGGAAGTTCAACTTAAAGCCTGTGATAGTAGGGAGCAGTTGATCTAAACCCTAGCCCTGAGTGATGGCCCTACCCCCAACCAAAGCCCAGGGGAACCAAGCAGCTGAGTGGACTCTCTTGACAAAGGATTCAGAAGTCAAGTAACTGACTGGGAAAATACCCAAAAAAGGGAAAAAAATAATACCATAGAAGATTACTTTCTTGGTGAACAGGTGTCTCCTCTCGTCTTTTCAGATGAGGAAGAACAATGCATACTGTCACAGGAAGTAATAGCCCTGGTTCCAGGGCCTCCAAAGTAAACTTAAATTGGGCTCAGGCAAGGGAAGAGCTTGAAAGACAAGTTATCAGCTTGCTAAAGAGGAACCAAAAAAATGCTGAGGAAAATAACACCTTTAAAAAGAGGGTAACTCAATTGGAAAAAGAGTTCCAAAAAGCCAATGAGGAGAAGGAAGCATTAGAAAGTAGAATTAGCCAAATGGGGAAGTTCCAAAAGCTCACTGAACAAAATAGTTCTCTGAAAGAGAGAATAGAGTTCAAGGAAATGAATAACTATGAGATAAACTAAGCAGTTAGAAAACAAAATCAAATGTTTGAAAAATAGAAGATAATGTGAAATATCTCATTGGAAAAGCAACTGACCTAGAAAACAGATCCAGGAAATACAATTAAAAAATCATGAGACTATTTGAAAGCCATGTTCAAAAAAAGAGCCTAGACATTATCTTCCATGAAATTATTGATAAAAACTGTCCTGATATTCTAGAACCAGAGGACAAAATAAATTTTAAAAGTATCCATGGATCACTTCCTGAAAGAAACCTTAAAAGAGCAACTCCTAGGAATATTGTGGCAAATTTCAGAATTCCAAGGTCAAGGAGAAAACACTGCAAGCAGCTAGAAAGGGTCAATTGGAGAATTGTGGAAATAAAATCAGGATAATACATGATCTGGCAGCTTCAACATTAAGGGATCAAAGGGCTTGGCATAGGATGTTCCAGAAGTCACAGGAAATGCGATTAAAACCAAGATTCACTTACCCAGCAAAACTGAGTATAATACTTCAAAGCAATAAATGCTCATTCAATGATATAGAGGACTTTCAAGCATTCATGTTGAAAAGAACAGAATTGTATAGAAAATTTGACTTTCAAATACAAGAATGAAGAGAAGTTTTAAAAGGGAAACAGGAAAGAGAAACCATAAAAGACTTTCTAAAACTGAACTGTTTACATTCCTACATGGAAAGATAGTATTTATAACTCTTGAGACTCTTCTCAGTTTCTCAGTATTTGGGTAGGTGGAGGGATTTTATACACACACACACACACACACACACACACACATACACACACACACACACACACACACACACACACACACACACAGTATACAGGCTGTGTTGAATCCAAAGAGATGATATCCACAAAAAAAAAAAGTAAGATATAAAATAAAAGTTAAGGGGTGAGGGAGGAAAATCCTGGGATGAGAAAGGGAGAAATGGAATGGGGCAGGCCATAACTCATAAAAGAGATAAAGAGAAATCTTGTTCAATGGAGGAGAAAAGGGAGAAGGGGAGAGGGAAAATGGCTTAAGAATGGAATAAAATGCTCACTAAATTTGGCATGAAAATCTCTCTTATACTACAGGAAAATTGGGGATGAGGTGACAGATGGGGTGAGGGGAATGATCGAAGGAGGGCAAATGGGAGAAGGGAGTAACTAGAAATAAACACTTTTGGGAAGAGACAAGGTCAAATGAGGGAATAAAAAATGGGAATAATGGAGGATAGAGTAGGATAGAGGGCAATATAGTTAATATTACACCACATGATTATTATGGAAGTTTTTTGCAATATGACACATATATAACCTGTATTGAATTACTTGTCTTCTCAGTGGGAATTGATAGAGAGGGAGGGAGGGAAGGAAGGTGGAATTCAAAGTATTAGAAATGAATGTTGAGATTTATTATTGCATATAACTGGGAAATAAGAAACACAGGTAATGGGGTATAGAAATATATCTTGCTGTACAAGAAAGGAGAGAAGATGGGGATAAGGGAAAGGTGGGATATGATAGAAGGGAGGGCTTATTGAGGGAAGGGGTAATCAGAATGCAAGGTATTAGGGAGTAGGGGAAGGGGACAGATGGGGAGAAAATTTGCATATGTGATGTAAAAGCAATTAGCATTAAAACAATTGACTGAATTAATTACTGAGACTAAATCAGAGACATCTTTAGTTTGGGGAAATGAATTTTAGTCCAACCCTCCTAGAGGCAGGTAAATTCAGGCAAAATTTGGCATTGACGGAAAAGTTTTGGTTTTAATGGTAAATTTGATTTTATCATTTTTCTTTAATCAGGAACTAGAACAGGTACAGAAAGGCATGTAAGCCACTTAAGACTTGCCTCAGAAGATGTTCCTTAGCTAATGTAAAATTATAGTCATATCTGAAACCTGGTTATTGGAACTTGCTATTTTATGATGCTATGGTACTATTGAGTGTCCTGAGTCTAACTCCAGGTATGGATAGCAACAAAGGCAGTTCGAGCCTTCAATCCCTGATGCCAGTAAACCTGTGAGATGGTGGTATGAACTGAAAAAGGTGATCTCATGGGAAAGGTGGGAGAGTGGCTGTTCAGCCTAGACTGAGGTAGGATTTTCCTGACTCAATTTCTCCACTGACACCTGGCAGACTCTAAGCCTCACTGAAGTTGACAATCTATTCCTGCCTGGAAGTGACATGAAGTTGGGGAGTTATTGTTTCCCTGCAATGTCCCTACTCTTAGGGGCAGTTTCCCATAGTCAAAACGTTTGTAAGCTTAATACCAGCTCTATTAAATTATAGATTGTTGGTCAGGGAACATTTGAGGTCATGTCTAAAATTAAACTATTAGGTTTAGGACTTTAGACCAACCATAATAATTTAGGGTCCTTTAATTCTTAGTAATAGTGTGGAGACAATTAGGTCAAGGGCTTATTAAGTTAGAATATGCAGCTATTATTTGTGTCTCAGTTGGTTAGTGTTAAAAAAAATCCATTTGTGGTCTATAATGTACATGCTTTAAGAGAAATATCACCTGAGCAAAAGTTGGAATTGTGTTCTGTGATATGAACTGTGTTAAACATGAAAAATTAAAATTAAAAAAAATAGAAATGTAGTCTCTCTCTAATGCCATGTTGTTTTCAATGGTGTGGCAGAGAGAAAGAAGTGGAATAGAAAAGGAAGACACATTATTTTAACCAGTCAATTGACAAGCATTTCTTAGTGCCATCATTGTGGTAATTACTGGGGATATAATAAAAGGCAAAACTAAACCAAATCAAGCAAATAAACCAATAATTTAAAAACAAAACAAAACAAAACAATCTTTGCTCTTAAAACACTTACAGTCAGATACAGGAGAAAATCATTCAAAAACCATATATATATATATGTATATATATATATATATATATATATACATATATATATATATGTGTGTGTGTGTGTGTGTGTGTGTGAACATTTGGACAGGTTCTTATAAAAGGTTAGAATTTTAGCTGAGACTTGAAGAAAATCAGAGAAGTCAGGAGCAGAGATGAGAGAGTAAGAATTCCAAGAGCAGAGGACAATCAAAATGACCAGTTAGGATATAGAACATGCTATATGGATACCAGTGTCATTGAACTGCAGAATAAAGTGTAAAAAGACTGGAAAGATAGGAAGAGTGCAGGTTGTGATGGCTTCAAAAGTGAAACCGAAGTTTTTATATCTGATTCTGATCATAATGAGATCCACTATTTTTTGTTTTTTAATTTAGTTGGAGGTGGGAAGGGATTAATGATCACGTAATGACATAATCAAACTTTCATTTTAGATGAGTTTGACAGCAGAGTAGAGGATGGACTGGAATAGGGAGTGATTTGTGGCAAGGAGACAACTAGTAGGCTATTGTGTTACCTGCATAGACCTTGGTCTAAAGGAGTCAAGGTCTCCCATCCTGGGTCATCTCCAGTCATCTTGATAAATATCTGGTCACTGGATTCAGATGTCTGGGGGAGAAGTGAGGCTGGTGACCTACACAGCCCTCCCTCACTCAAAACAAAGTCAAGTGCAAGTCATGTCATTATTTCTCTGATGGCATGGTCTTCTTCATCAATGAAGGACAAACACAACAACAACCCAGCTATGAGGTGATGAGTGCCTATAGTAGGATGCTTGGAGTATCAGGAGAAAGGGGACATATTTGAGAAATGTTATGAAGGTAAAATCTACTAGATTTATGGGGAGGAAGGAAGGCAAAGTCTTGTTATAGTCCCTACTATGTTCTAAGTAGTGTTCTAAGGATTTTATGAATATTTTCTTTCTTAAAACATTTATTCTGAGTTTAAGAAATAAAGCAAATATTTCCATAACATTGCAGGAGAGAAAAATAAGATACTTGCACATGAAACTGTAGATCTATTATGTACCACTTTCTATTCCTTTTAAATATATAATAATCACATAACTTTCTTTTTCCTTTTTATCCTGTCCCTTTCCTCATGCCCTGTCCTAGAGATGGCTACTATTACATAAAAACATTTGTGTGTATTTATATGTTTGTGTGCATGTCCATGTGTATATATGTGTATATTTACATGCACATACACTATATATACATATATATATATATATATATATATATATATATATATATATATCACTCTTTATATACTTCCATTTATCAGTTCTTTCTCTGAATGTAAATTATGTCTTCCCTCATTGGTCCTTTGTAGCTATTTGCCTATTTATAATAGTCAATATGAAGAAAGTCAAAGTTGTTCTTAAAACAATATTGCTGTTACTACCTACAATATTCTTTGGTTCAGCTCATTTTGCTCTTCAATATTTTGTTATTTAAGCTTCACACCAATCCCGTACAGTGGGTGCTATGATCATCAACATTTTATAGTTAAGGAAACTGGGGTAAAGAGAGATTAAGTGACTTGCTCTGGATCACACAATTAAGTGTGTGGGGTCAAAAATAAACTCAGGGTTTCTGACTCCAAGATCAATACTCTCTCCATTGTGCCACCTAGTTGGATATTGAGACCTGTTTTGTGAGCTTGGGTAAATAGGAGGACAAATGGTATCTTTGGATAAAGAAGGTAAGGGCAACAGAATGCTTTTATTTTCAAAAACATCTAGGAGCTACGTGGTCTCTGGGCTTTCTAGCCCCCAAATTTAAATACCCTGATAGGATAATTCTCTCTGACTTGATATGATATCTCATATGCATGAGATGTCCTAATTTTCGTGGCATCCCTGATGCTCTTAGTAATGCTCCTACTTATGGTTACCTCTTGCACCAAATTCTCACTTCGAACTGCAAAAATTTGAAATCACTTTCTAGTTGGATTTGATTTTTTAGATATTGCCCCAATCCTTGCCCAAAAGAGGAGGGTATAAACTTGAGTTTCCTAGTATTTGTTTTCTCATATTCACATACTTCTAGGGCTGTAAGGTAGTGACAATGGGTTTCATTTGTTTGTTCGGTTTTCTTTGTATTTTTCTCTTTTAGTGCCTCTTACATCTGTATGCTCGAAACTGAAAGATCAAGGTTGATCTATGACAGCCATCCATAATCATTGAAATGATTTAAGGCACTTCAGAATATTTTAAAGGTTTTGTCACCAATGGATAGACTGTGATTGGAGCAGTATCCTAAGCCTAGCCACCACTGAAATGAGACTTGATATTCTTTAAAGGTATTAAAGCCATTTTGGATACATGATTGTCTCAGAAGACTAGAGCCTCAGATATAGGCAACTCTTCCCTGTCACCTAAGAATAAAGAGCCAGAAGAAGCTCAGACATGCTCTGATACTTACTTTTTTAACACAGTGGTCAACTTAGGCAAAGGATCTTTACTCAGATACATCCAATTGTGGGGCCCTAAATACCTATATTTGTTGAATATGTTTATCCTTTTAAGGCTAAGTAAATTTCCTATTGTTAATTACTGAAGGACCTGAAAGAGTCTCATTTTATACCAGTTGAGTGGTCAGTTGAGTCAGACCCAGTCCAGAATAATGGGATTCCTTATTTCTTGCCAACCTCATTGTTTAGTCTCTTTTGATTCTGTAGGGCAAAGAATGCTGTTACAAACCTAATTAATTAATTAACTAACTTACAGTAAATTATATTCCCAAGCAGGTACATTTCCCTCCATCTGTTGGCCTCAGTTGGGGCACACCAAAGTTCAAAATTCCAAGTGAAGTCTGGAAGGAGGCCAGAACATGATATTCCAGGGTACAGCTCAATATACATACACACATACATATATACTTATGCACACACGTACAAATGTGTCTATACATACACATATATAGATACATACATATATATACAATACACAAATATATGCACAATATAAACATGCACATGCATATATGCACACATATGTACTAAGTATCCGTGCGCACACATGCATGTACACATATACAGGTATGCACACATGTGCATATATGTACAATATACATGCATAGTTATGTGTATATGTGTGCATATATACATGTATATATGTGTGTGCATGTGTGTGTACATACATAACACACTTACATGTATATATGAACTTTTAGAATAGCTGATCTAGGGGAACAGAAAAGCTGCAAAACCACCAAGAAACTTACAGGGAATATAACTACATCACACAAGTTCCTCTAGTATATGTAAATAACATATTCAATTTAGATCAATTTAAGACTTCAGAGGCTCTCTTGCCAAACTCCCTCAATTTATAGATAAGGGAACAGAGGCTCAGAGATACTAGGTGACTTTGCCAAGGTCTCAAAGTGAATAGGGAGAAGAGGTGACATTTGAATCAGAGGACTCTGACCCTAAAAACCACTGAGTTTCCTCTTTTCCACTGTCTCTTTCATAAGCTCCTTTCCCCCAAACAGTCATCTCTATTGTTAATGGCACTAAAAACAGGAAATAACAACTTTAAAAATCTGAGAACAGTACACAAGCTCACATTTTTTCTGAATGAAGCTATGTTCATCCTAATAACAGATAATGTAAGAACGTAATGTCCTGTTTCTTGCAAGGCGAACAGAAGAAACTTTATACGAAACACACTGGAAAAAACCCCACCAACAATATTGTATGCTTGTTGACTGCTGGGAAAGAGAAATAAAAGACGTGCCTGCCGTAGAAATGGAGTTGCAGCCCAGGAGGTGAAGGGGTTTTCCACAAGCAACAGACTGGGCAAACAAAGACCAAGAAGGAGCAGAATTAGAAGCCCCCTGCAGGTCACTTCTGCCCTTTTTGGAATAGTTAGCAGATTACTCTACTATGAATTGTGATCTGTCTCCAAGGATAAGGTTGGCAAACAGCTAATGGCTAGTCTCCAATCTTTTTCAGCAGTATTTGGAACACACAATTAGGGAAACTGATTGCAACTAATGAATCCAAATTGGGTCACTTGTGTTATCCATTTCTGAGGAGGATAGTAGTACTTTAAACTGTGCCATGTAAATGACCTTGGAGTCAGAGCTTTAGAGTTAGAAGGATGTGCATAGGGAATCTACAGCACCCTCTAATTACAGATAAGGAAATTGAGGACTAGTAGTGACTTGCTTAGGTTATATAGATAGTAAGTAGCTGAGACAAAATTCTGACTGGCTCCCCCAAGATCTGGGTTCAAATCCTGCTCTAAAAAAAATTTCTTCCCTAGTTTGAGATAAGTAAGTTATTTCTCTACTATTAATTTTCTTCATCTATAAAATGGGGATATTAGAACAGATGGTTATTAAGGTACTTTGTAGCTACAAAACATATTTCTCAAATAGGATGTCACAATATTGTTTCATAGCTCCTCTTAGTATACATACATAAGTACCCATTTTTGTTCAGGAATTGTTTGTTTTTACATATTTTTTGAAAGCAGTGGATCAAAAGCAATACTATGTATTAAAGAGGTAGAAAAAGAGGAAAGGTATCTATATATTTTTTTAAATATCCACAAACTAAAAACTGGAAATATGACAGCCTGTTGGGGAATGACTAAACATATTATGATTTATGAATATAATGGAATAATATTGCACCATAAGACATGATGGACAATTTTCTAGGACACTGGGAAGTCTTCTATCAACTAATGTAAATATTATACTACACAATTAAAATTTATATGTCAGGCACTGTGTTAAGTACTGGGGATACAAATAAGAAAAAAAACAAACAAAAACTGTCTCTGTCCACAAGGAAATTATAATCTAAAGGAAGATAATATGCAAAAGGAAACTGAAAAGTAAGGAAGGGGTGAATGCCAGAGACTATTCAGTATAAAGCCATGATGACGATGACGTTGGAGTGGAAAACAAGCAGAAAAATTGGTAGTTAATGAAGAAATGCCTGGGATTTTGAGGTGTCCGAAAGGGAGTCTATATGAGACGATTTTTGTTTCACCCTCAAGCACTCTAGTCAGAGGCAGAAGCAACTGAGTGGTGTAATGAGGTGTGAGTAGCAAAAGTAAAGCATGAAGTAAGATCTAGGAAAACAATTTATATAATTACAATAACATCAAGAAAAGCAACTTAGAAAAAAGTTAGCTTTCTGATCAATATGATGATAAATTCATTTCAGAGGACCAAAGATAAATTATGCAACTCACCTGATTCCAGAAAAGTGACAGCTTTAAAAAGCTTATACTTTTCAATATGATCATGTATGCATTTCTTTTGCTGAACTATGAGTACTTTTTCTCAGGTTTGGGGCTTGTTTATTTTTTCTTGTTCAATAGAAGTGCCATGGGAGAGGGGGAGAGAGAGGGAGAGAGAGAGAAACAGAGAGACAGAGACAGAGACAGAGACACAGAGAGAGAAAAATTAATAAAGGCTTGTAAAAACAAATTGAAAGTATGAGATTTGGAATTATAAAGCTTACTATAGTTTCAAGTCCTAATTTCTATGCTAGCTGGCACATAGTAGGCCCTTAACAAAGGTTCATTGATTGTTCAAACTTGCACACATATTTTATATTTCTTTATAAACAGATTTTTCTTTAGAAAACTTACATAACCTACCTGTGCATCTCTGGGAAATTACATTGTTTGTGCTGTCTACTACACAAGCTGCTGTGAATAATGTTCACTATAATGGTCTAAGAGATAGTAATGGGAGTTAAAGATCTTCCCCCACACATTAATAGGCCTCAGATGAAGTCCATTAAGGGCAGCTTGATTAGGGGAGGCTTGTTTCATAGGAAGGCTCAAACCTTTTGTTAATTAATGAAGCACTAGGTCAAGATGGTTGTGATGCCTTCTGAACACATACGGCTTAAAAGTGTATATATATACTCTGAGGTGAGATTTTGTTTGTGGGTTTACTCTTTGGAAGAAAAGAAGGTTCCTGTGCCAGATGAGATTCTGGGTAGCTGTTAAAGAGCCCTCTTTGAAAACCCAGATGTTGGTGCTTCTCTTTCTCTCTCTCTCTGGTAACTGTGTATGTATGTAATAGTCAGACAGAAGTTCTGTCTGTTGGTCTTTATTTCTATGCTTGTATTTTCTCTGTTGGTGAATGTAATTAAAAAAAATCATTGACCCCTTAAAACTTGCTTTCCTTAGAAAAGCAGATCTAAGAACCTATGCAGCAGGCCCTCCTGTTCATGCTGGGGTACTTGCTGCTATATAGAGATTAAAGAGAAATAACATTGTGTCATCTATCTTTATATATTTTCAAGTATTTAGCATAGAATTCTACACACAGGAGGTATTTAGTAAGCTTTTGTTTAAACAAATGGCTAGAATTACTCTTTGGGTAGTGGTGTGGACCAAAGATTAATTTTTAGTAAACACTTGCTCTGTTCTAGGGATTGATGAGGCAAACACCACTAAACCATGATCTCTCAAATGGTTTCAAATCTATTTGGGGGAGACACATGTGAATACAGGATTAGGTTCAGGGGTGGGAAATCTGCTGCCTCAAGGCTACCTGTAGCCCCCTGGGTCCTCAAGTACAGTCATTTGACTGAATCCAAACTTCAAAGAACGAATCCCCTTAACAAAAGAATTTATTTTGTAAAACTTTGACTCAATCAAAAGGCCACACCCAAGGACCTAGAAGGTAGCCTGTGACCCCGAGGTCATAGGTTCTCCCTGGTAGATGATCAATAAGTGGTATTTAGAGCGAAGGAAACTATGATTGTCATATTCTCTGCTCTCTTCAGGCCTTGGCTCAGTTATTTCCACAGTTGGAAGTTATATTTTAAAAAAGACATTTACTTAGAACACCTGAGGCTCCTTTCAATCTTGCGCCCCCAGGTTCTAAGTACTTTGTGAGCCAGAACTTTCTCTAATCTATATATTTAAGCTATCATGAATGTGTTTACTTTTAGTAGTCAGCCAAGAAATATATGGTTCAGAAGAAAGGTGTTTGATGAAATAATATATGTTGGATAGAGAATTGATTGTCTGAGAGATCTGAGTTCAAGTTCTACTTTTTCAATACTGGCTGTATGACCGATCAAATCCCCTCTTGTCATTGTACTGAACAGCTCTTTAATCCTAACAGTGTCGGAGAAGGGGAAAAGTTGCACTGAGAGAGGGAGTTTCTTCCCAGTTACTTCCTACATTGATGAAATCTCAGACCAAATTAAAAAAAATTAATAAAAACAAAGTATTCTTCCTCACAAAGCTCATTTTCATACAAATACACATGCCATCATTTGGAAGAGTTAACATGCAGAAGGTTCATGTAGGTGGCACATACAGGTAGTCAGGGTACACATACATAGGGGCAACTTGAATCTCCTGCTATAGAGCTGTCAATGTCTTATTGATGCTGTTAGGATGTGCTCTGTGGGGCTCAACCCCATCAGGCATGGCATCTCTGCTATCTTAGCTAGTCTTCAACTAGTCATCTATCATGAAGGCCACTGGGGAGGTTGTCTTTTAATTTGCATTTCCCTTGAAAGTAAGAGGTCTAGCACTTTCAGCCAGCTATTTCACTCTTTAGTTATTAAGTTCTTCTATTCCAAGCTTCTCACAGAAAATGCCCAAGGTAGGATTATGTCTGTTCTACAAATTTCTTTTCTTCTACTGTCTCCTTTGATTTCCTCAATTTAACTTTCATTTGACATGACAACAACCCATCTTAGCTATTAGTTTTTTTCTTTTAATATTATCCCAGCATCCCCGACTATAATTAGAAGAAAATGAGTTGAAGAAAACTATTTTAATACATTTCCCCCATCATCGTCATCTCTTCTTTGCAAATTGTAAGTGTAGTAGAAATGACATCCTAACTACTCCTCCCCCCACTTCCACCCCCATGCAAGTAAGACTAGTTTTTTGTTTTGTTTTGTTTTACCCTAAATGGTACTGAGACTTTCCTTGAGATTTGGTTGGCTTGTGGAACAAAAGGTTCAGACTGGTGACATCACTTCTGCAGTTGTTGGATCATTCAGTCATGCCTGACTCTTTGTGACCCCCTGAACTTTTCTGTGGGGTTTTCTTGGCAAAGATATAGAATGGTTTGCAATTTCCTTCTCCATTGTGTCTTCATTTTACAGAGAAGAAACTAAGGTAAATAAAGATTGACTTGCCCAGGATCATGTAGCTTGTGAGTGTCTGAGGCTGAATTTGAACTCAGATCTCCTGACTCCAGGCCAGTGCTCTGTCCACTGCACTATCTTACTGTTTCCACTTCTGTAGTACCTGAGTAAAAAGTAGCCATGGGAAGGGCCAACAGCTATTCTTGATTTTTTTACTGGTGAACTATGATGGATGACTGGCAACGGCATATGCTTACTTAAATCATTTTGAGAATTTGAGTTGTTTTCAATTCCTCTCTTTGTTGAGTATCCTTTATCATGCTATGGTAAGTAAATGTCTTTTTGTTAAATGTTATATGACCTATGAGTGTATAGTTTTGTTCCAGTAATGAACCTCAACTACCAGGGGAATAGCCTAATTTACTACTAGCCTAGAATAATTAGTATAGTATTACAAGACTGGAAAATTATGAATTCATCATAGGCGATGGATGGGCATAACAGAGAATAAGCCCAGAATGACCTTTCTTCTTCACATGATACTTTTGCTAATTCCTTTAGAAATGATGGCTGTTTTGGGTAAATTACTCCCACTCACACTCATAGGAGGTTAGAAAATAAATTTCTAGTGACTTTTCACCAAGGGAAGACCTATGTGAGTATGCTCTGTGTCCTTAAGAACTGTTATTATGTAGATAGTTGCACACCATGTTTTAGGCCCTCTATCATTGTTGGACCTTCCAGACAGGTAATTTAAGTTCCTATATATTCTCTTAGGAGATCTCTTCACTATTTAGGTTATCTTCCAACTAGTCTTTAGAGATTAAATTTTGATGGATAAGGAAAAATATTTTTCCTTCCTAGGAAAAGGAAAATAAATCATAAGAACTGATTATGTTCAAATCTTGCTGAAACTATATGCCTTTGTATTACTAATGCTAATTGTTATCCATGTATCTTGGAGAAGCAAAGGAAGGCTTTATAGACACCAAGAGTATTATTTATGTAAACTAAAATTTTTTAAAAGGTTTTCAGAAATGGGAATACAGTTGTATTAACTGTGCTTAGTCCTGTTTACATAGATATAGACAACCACTGAGGGAAGACATGAAGGACTCAAACAATAAGGGAATGGGAACCAAGGCAGATTCCTGGAATTTTAGAATTGTCTAATAACTGTGCTGATGAAATAGTTTGATTTTCGTTTTGAAATTTGATAGGCCTCCCTACACATTTCCTTAGACCAGAGGCATTTTTCTCTCTCTTCTTCCAAGGAGGGGCCCTCTGAGAAGCACAAAACAGGCTCCACAAGCATTATCCCAATCCATAAGGAAATGACTCATGTTTGAAAGTGGGAAAGAGCACATGAACTGGCCCAGAGGAGACTCTAGCTTTGTTTCTTTTTGTGTTATTTTCCGTATTTCCCCATCATAGGAGGGCAAAGTCAAAACCAAGCATTAGCAGCAACATCTCCTGCCAAATATAGGAGTGAGCAGTAGCAAAGGCCCCTAGCAACCTTCTGCTTTGTTGGGGCAGTCTGAACTGTTATACTTCTACTGAAGTCAGGGCTCGCACTACAAAGTAAGATTTATAGCAACACTGTCAGTGTAGAGTAGAAGAGCTCTGGTTCTAGTAGTAGCTGTTCAGTCCTGGAGTATCAGTTGAACATGGAAGATTGGATAGATAGAAGAGATATAAGAACCATCATGAGCAGGCATAGACAGTTGTCCTAGTAGCAGTAACTGGCAACTGACAGTGATGGGGGTACAGAATCATAGAACAGTATTTGGCAGCAAACAGAGATCTGGGTCCCAGAATAGTAGACTGATTGATTGGTTGATTGATTCCCGGCATTTGTGGTACTTCAGTTGTAAAAGAGTGACTAGTGACAAATACAGTATTAAAATTCAGGTCCCCTGTAGTCTATTGGTTATTTTAATGTAAAAGTGATTGGTCCTACCACATTGCTACCCAGTTGTCATTGTATGATTTCTTGCTAGAGAGAAATAAGGAAGGACCTGTTTGTTAAACCTGGCACTGTATCCATTCTGAGACTTTCCTAGATTCAGTCACTCCTTCAGAGAACTATTACTTTGATTGTTTTATTTTTTTTTCTATTTTTCTGTTTTAGTTTTTCTTTCTCTGTCTTTCCTAACTGCCTGTGTCAGGCTCATTGAATATCAGAAATCATGGTTGATTATTCAAATTAATCAAATAATTGATGTAATGGAATGTTCTTTAGAAAATGTTAAGGACCTTACCACCAAGAGATGGAATATAGTAAGAAAAATACCTTGATTCTTTCCCTGACTTCCTGCCTCTCTCCATCTTCATCCAAATAATTAGACTAGTTTTTCCTTAATAGTTATGAGAATTTCCTCAACTTGATTAAATTAGAGGACTAAAGGTTCAAACTTATTGATACCACTCACTTCCTCCACATCTGAGTACAAAGCAGCTATTTGGAGCTCTAGGGGCATTCTCATGCTTTCCTGGTATATCATGCTGGATAATACAAGCAAGAGAACTCTACTCAGCTGAATTATATTGACTTGCCCTTGATCCCTGTCCTTTCTAAGCATCTTTCTCTAGGTATAGCTGATTAAATCTTACTTTTCCAAAACTGTTGAAAGACCTATAAATATCTCCTTTTTTTCCCATTACTTAACCTAAACTATAATAGGACTGGTGTGAGTCTGATCCAGCCCAAAACAAATCTAACAATAAAAAACTACTGCTGGGCTCTGGTGTTTCATACATTGGATCTTTGCCTTCCTTACCCAGGGTCTCCTGCCTTACACTTATAAGGTGCATGAACCTACGCAAGTCCCTCAGACCATCTCACCCTGTATCCTTTATTTTCTTTTTAAATCAGGTAAAACAAGTTTGATACAGTTCAAATAAGTTCAAACCTGTAAAGAACAGCCCAAGGCAGTTAAAAAAAAATTAAAACATGTAAAACAGTAAAAATCATTTTAAACCAGTTCAAACCATATAAATCAGTTTGAACCAGTTAAAACAAATCCAACCAGTTCAAATAAGTAAAAACAAGTTTTCAACTCTCTCCATTTACTTTCCATGATAGGCAGAATCAAACAAGTTCAAACTTGCTAAAACCAGTTAAAACCTGCTTCAGACTATCTAAACTGGTTAAAACCAATTCAAACTGGATTCAATTGGCTTTAATTGGATTCATCTTGTTTAAACCAGATTAAACTGCTTTTAAATTGAACTGGATTAAACTGGCTTTCTTTGAATTATTCTGAATTAAAGGGACTATCAAATTATTTTAACTGGCTTAAACTGGTTTGAACCTGGACTAAAACTAGTTTGAACAGCTTTGAACTGGATTTAGCCAGTTTGAGCTGGATTGAATTTAAGTTAGTGGCTTTACCAAAGTTAGCCATCAGAACCTCTTATGATCCATAGCTTAGTTTTCTTTCTAGTACAGCAAAATTTACAGAATTTTAGAATGCTTTAAGGGACTTCAGAAGTAAATACCCATCCAATGAAAAGAATCCTAGGTGATGAAATCAGATGATCTAATTTCACACAGAAAACACAATGCTGGTAAATTATTCTCAATAAACATATTTATGAAATTCAGTTGTGTTTTCTTTTATGGATCTCGTTGGAAAGATCATTGCATCATGCTCTGAGTAAGGACTATTATGGATTAGAACTGCCTATAGGTAAATCAATGTTTGCATTTTTGGTGGAATTATACTGCAGAGTTTGAAGGGTGTATTGAAAGAGGAGAGAAGAGGAAGAAAATAGAGAGAATGTGTATAATGTACCTGAATTAAACCAAAGATTAACAATGAATGAAAAAAAATAATTGCTGTAGTCTCTTAATAAGGTAAAGTTCTATAGAAGAAAGGATAAGAAATGATAAAAGAAGGAACTGACATGTAGGATGAAGGGAGGGAAATATCAATTCGCTGGTAAGAAGGGATCCCACTGAAGGATACTCCAAGAGAGGGAAAATAATCTGTAATAGGAAATAGGGACCTTGCAGTGGGTTTAGGGCTTAGAGAGACTACTACCTTTGAGAAATTATTGTACCAGCATGGACCACATCTTTTTTCATTAGAAGGGATTCTGACATCCCGAAGAGATTTAGGTCATGAACCCTGGGAGAATGTTCCCTAGTAAATAGGAAAAATCCTCATGATGAAGACAGTGTCTTAAAAAAGTATATAATTAGGGACAGAGGAAAATTTCTTCCACAGGGCAATACTTCAGTCATCCATATGTTTGGCAGGATTTGATACTTCTAAGAGTGAAATATAGCAGGAAAAAAAAAAGCTGTGTGTGAAGGGGTGGGGGGTTTTTGTGTTCATTCTTCCTTGCCAAAGACCATGTCATCAGAGAAATGATGACATGACATATACTTGACTTTGATTTGACTGAGGGAGGACTGTGCAAGATCACCAACCTTACTTCTCCTCTGGAGCCATCTGAAACCAGTGAACAGATATTCATCAAGATGACTGGAGATGACTCAGGATGCAATGGGAGACTTTGGCCCCTCTAGGCAAAGGCCTATTCAGGTACTCACTTAGGGTGAGATAATGCCCATTCAGTGAATAGGCCAGGGTAATAAGTAATGAGGGGATGGCCCCTTTAATGAGGCAAAGAACAATAACTACATCAGGCTGGGAAGGAAACAGCAACAGTTACTATTGATAATCACAGGGTCAGGGTTGGGGGTGGAGATGGGGGAAGGTAATAGTCAAGATCCACCAGTCAATATCATAATAGAAACTGTTTAGGAGAGGCAGAACCAAGATAGCAGAGTAGCAGGAAGTAGTGCTGCAAATTCTGTCCCCTCAAACAAGCAAACAAACTCCAAACAGACCAAGAAAATGTACCAGATTGAAACCAGATGGGGAAGTCTAGAAAAAGTCACAGTGAGTCATTTGTCCTGTCCAAATTGGCTTAAGGAAGATAGGTCTGTGGCCACTGGAAAAAGGTACTTAGCAGTTGATTTGTACTTAAACTGGACTAACTGTCCTCTCCTCAACTCCTATGCCTCTTAACTCCAGTTTTGATATCCAATGGGAGCAGATAACATGCTGCCAGGGTAGGAGAAAAGGCATCTGTTCTTCTGGAACCCCTCTAGTATTGCCCTTGAAAAGTATTTACATGTGCAGCTTATATAGAGAATGATACTGAGGGCAGTTCAGCAGCTCTTTCTACTCAGAAGGTAATTGCTTCATCTCCTAAGCACCAACATTCTTCAGCACTGATTCATATGTGGCCAGAAAGAGACAGGAATTTTGTCTTTCAGATTTAAAATACTATGAGGGAGAAGATCACTGTTGGCTAGAAGAATGGGGTAAGTTTTCAGGGAGGTGGCATAAATAGAGCTGGGCCTTGACTGAGTGAGTAGTTACTTAGTACAGTGGATAGAGCATTGAACTTGGAATCAGGAAGCTCATCTTCATGAGTTAAAATTTGGCCTCAGATCTTTTCTAGCTGTATAACCCTCAGCAAGTCGCAAGTCACTTTAACCTGTTTGTCTGTTTTCTCCTCTATAAAATGAGCTGTCAAACCACTCTAGTACCTTTGCTAAGAAAACCTCAAATGGGGTCATGAAGAATCAGACACAGCTTAACTCCACAACTTCACAGAGTAGAAGCTGAATATATGGGGAGAAAAACAAATTAAGAAAAATGTACAAATACTAAGTATCTTCCATTTATTACACCTTGGCAGCACACATTCTTGTAGGACTAAATCTATGTGAAGCAGATGAATACTATATATTTCTTCCTAAATTTGCCTTAAAATGTACTATTTGTAAAAAGCAAACCAAACAGAAACAAGAGGATACAGAGTGCTTTATTCACAGTCAAAGATTTTTTTTTAAATGAAGCAGAATCAGTCACTTACTGATATAGCTTCCCTGACTTCTCCCCATGAAACCTGTTTAGTTGTAGCTCTCCTGATCCTGATACAGCTTCCTGTTCTGGTGGTATAAAAATCCCAGCCCCACGTAGTAGGTCCTAAAAGACTTGGTGGATGCCTGATATCATACAAACTGACATACCCTAATGACCATGAGATATGTTATTTTGACAAATTTCCAAATGGAAACAAGGGAGTTCTGTGTCTAGGGAAGGTAAGCACCTCTGTGTCTTTGCTGGCTTTGGACAAAGTAAACCTTCTTTGTTTAATGACTCATGAGTTCCTCATCTTGACCCAAGATTGAACCTGAATTAATAAGGTGCTGGGGTTAGAGCCATGACAGCAATATTACCAATCATTGGAATATCATGATGACTTGGGAAGTCAACAAAAAATAGGTAGTGATAGCATACACACACACACATACACACCGACACACACATGTACGCACACATATGACACACAGTGTGTGTGTTTGTGTGTGTGAGAGAGAGAGAGAGAGAGAGAGGGAGAGAGAGTTTGTAATTCTATGGATACAGCAAGTGTTCAGTGGGCCATTATTCCAGAACCAGGCCACTTCTGTTGCTCCTAAGGATTTCAGAGGTACCCTGACCAGGGTGTTTTTTTTATAATGTCATCAGCTCAATTGCTCATAGACTGGGCTCTTCCTATTGTTAGTACCAGTAAATAACATCCCAGTTCCTTTAAACAACTTAATATTAATTAACTCTTGTAAAGGCATTTTTACTTTGGAGAGGTAACAAGAAAAAGTACAAATATTTTCCAGCAGTACCTTGGGGGGGGTACATTATTCTCTATCCCAAATTGGTCACTGTGAAGAATAGTAATCCTGTTTCTACATAACCATGGTCCAATCAAGTTGATATCTGGATGTTTCATGACTGCCAAATCAATCTTCGATTCATCTTAGTCCTGAAGATCTCTCCTTACTTCAAAGGGTATCTAAGCTGAGATGGCTTTCAAACACTGACAGTAGGACTCTGGGACACTCATGTCTACTATCTATTCCCTCACTTAAAATGAAAAAAAATGCAACAAAGAACCCAAACTTGTATTTCCAGGTCATATGCCAGCCTCAATCAAGAGGGTCCATGACTACTCACTCCCTTTACAACATTGACTTTAGCAGTTAGTTAAACAATATATAAGATTCACCAAAAGCACAGATGAAGAGAAAGATTACACAAGGCTATTTTTGTGGCTAGTCATTTTTGAATATCTAGACAACCGATTCACCTGAAAGTCAACCAGAATCAGCTGAATGTCTACCCAGTGTTTCTCCAAGAAACATCCATTACATGTTATCTGTCTGATTCTTCCAGAAAAATAAGCTTCCAAGCCTTTCTTCCATGTAGTGGAGACACAAACACAGCTCATTACAGTGCCTTTTACATAGAAAAGGCATGAGACATTAGTATTATGCTTCTGAGTGACTGTCTTGTGAATAAGGATGGTAACTGGTCACAGCTGATTATTATGGCAAGGCGAGAAGGAGAAAAGCGATTGTTGGACTTTTTTATTGACTTTGGAAAGATAAGTTTTTTGGTACTTATGAACAATTTTAGGCAACACCATTGGTTGTATCTCATTTCTTGTCTGTGTATATCATTCAAAAATATTGTCTGATCTCTGTGCTGTGAACAGTATCCATTTATACATGTTTATCGAACAAATAAAAACCATTGAATTTACTATACTTTTTTCTAATATCTGCTTTTTTTTCCTTACGTCTCTCTCCCTAAATGATGTGAGTACTATTTTCCCACAGAACATTTAATGTGAAAGTAGCTAATGTTGACAATTTTATAAAACTATCAGTATTTTAAAATAGAATAGTACTTATGATACATGTTGTATACTAAATATGTCAAAACTGAGTATATGGTTACCTTCCCTCAAGCATTTTTCTCACCACAGTAATAAAAATCTACTAACATCCCATGAAAACAAACAATTTTTTTTATTATTTCACTCAAAAGAAGATTAAGCTTCAACACTCATTTTGGGATCTCCATTCTTATAGCCAAAGATCTAATTGAGGACTCCCTATTAAGCCTGATTCCCATTTTCTATTTTTTCTTTATACAATGACAAAGCTAAAACAGTCCCTGACCTCAAGAAGGTGCCATTCTATTGGGGAAAACATAATATCTGCACAAACAAGTAATTTGAGGAGGGAAAAAAATGACAAGTGGGAAAATTAGGAGAGATTGTGGCACATGAACTTATCCTTGATGGAATATGTTTCTAAGAGGCAGAGATGAGAAGTGAATGGAATCCATATATCAAGGATGGCTTGTGGAAATGCACAGATGTGGGAGATGAAATGTCAAGATTGGGGACAACTTTATCCTTGTTTGGCTGGAACATAGTTTATGTGGAAGAAAATAATGTGAACTATGGCTGGAGAGATAATATGATTTGGCAAACAGAGTGGAGACAAGAAGAGCTGGACTTAAGTCCCACTTTTAACACTTATAAATTATGTGATCATGGACAAATTACTTCTCTAAGCCTTAGGTTGCTTATTTGTAAAATGGAACTAATGATATCTTTAGTATATACTTCCCAAGGTTGTTGTGAGTCTCAATTGAGATTATATATGTGTGTGTTTGTATATGTGTGTTATGAACCAGCCATTATTTAAAGTTGGGTGAGGTGAGATTATAAAGTGCTTTTAATAGCACTTTAGTAAGGAGCTTATACTTTATCTCGGAGACATTAGGGAGCTAGTAAAGCATTTTGAACAGGAGATGGTAAGACTTGTGCCTAAAGAAGATTATTTTGCTACCTATATGAAGAGTGGAAGAAAGATGGGAATGCACCATAGAAAAAGAGAGACCAATTAGGAATTCATTAAATACTTTTTATAAAAGGTGATTAGGCAATGAACTAAGTACATGAAAAGGACTATGAAACTAGGACAATGGAAAAAAGACTTCAGAGATGTTGTGAAGCTAAACTCCAAAAGGCTTAATAATAAATAAGATATAGGAGAAGCACAGCAAAAGAGAAAAATCAAGGATAATGCTGAGATTATATGTTCTCAGCTGGAGGGTAGCTTTGCTCTTCAAAGAAATAGAGAGGTTTAGAAATGAGAGTATATTTAGAGGAAAAGACAACAAGGTTTGTATTGAATATGTTGAGTTTGAGTGACTGATAAGACATCCAGGTAGGGTGAAACTCCTCATTGATTCTCACTGATCCCCCTGGAAAGGGTTAATTGTCTGGGGAGAAGGAAAATACAGTGAAAAACCTTTAATTCACCGGATGTTCATTTGCTCATTTAACTGGAAACATTTTTTTTATTTTTTGTAAAATACAATGCACAAACAGCTTTTCTTCTCTCTATATGTTCCTGAGTAAAAGAGATTAAGGAGAGACTACCAGGGTAGAGGTACTGCAAGGAAAAAAAATAAAAATAGAAAAACATTCTCCCCCTAACCCCAATGCCAATAGGGTTAAGTGATTTGCCCAGGATCACACAGATAGTAAGTGTCTGAAGTCAAATTTGAATTGAGGACTTCCTGACACCAGGGCCAATACTACATCCACAGCACCACCTAGCAGCCCCTTAGAATAAAATCTCGAAAGGCGTCAAATAATTTTATGACTCAATCTACTCCTTAGTTTTTATAGTTGTTGTTGTTTTCTGTTTGTTTCTTTGCTGTTATTGTTTTTGGGGGGCGAGATTCTGATTTATTTTTGTTTCCCTGAAAATTAAACTTTCTGATCTGTCCCTATATTCAAGGCAATAGAAATATAGCTTAGCCTTTAGAAGATAGGAAACTGAAACTGTTTTAGCAAAATTTTGTTTCTTAATCACGGAGGCTTCATGTGCATATGTGTATACATTTCTTATTGTGAACATGTTGCCAATTTTTCTTCTTTATCTTGGTAAACTGATTCAACACCAAATGATACAACCACAAAGTATAAAGGCAAACTTGTTTTAAAAGTACATTTTTGTGATTCAAATGACTGATGTTTCCAAATCAGTAAATTGGGAACATTAGAGCAATTCACATCCAGTCCCAAGTCAGTCTCTTCAAAACCAGTATTGTGTGAGATTTTTATGAATCACTTGTCAAGTCACATTCCCATTCTGTAAGTCACAAGTCATGTATGTGTTTGCTCAAATGACAGTTTATTTCAATTAGATTCCCTTAATGAAAAAATAAGATACTAGTTTTTCTTTATCTATTCAGACTTAATTCAAACTAAAAAATCTATAGTGTTTATGTGATGGAATAACAGAAAAGGAAATTTATAGGCCTCTCCTGAACTTACACAATATGAAATCTGGGTTAGTTTTGTTGAGCAGAATTCTGATTTATCAGAAGAGTTATTACTCATTTCTAATCATAAAATGGCAAAAACCAGTTCTCTCATAATGCATAACATAAAATAATATGGGAAAATGGATTTTGACTACTTTAGTAAGACAGAGAAAGATACTCATTCCTATGAAAAACCATTCATAACTCAATTATAGAATCCATAATACTACTCAGGCAAACAAAGCAAAAACATGTTGGTCTTTCATTATCATCTCCAATCTAATAAATAACATGGAATTGTCTGTACACAGAAGAAAAAATCAAGAAATGGAACAAACTAGAAAAGGGACCAACTAAATTTCAATAAGGCAAAAATCAGGCTGCAACAGAACAAGGGAGAGATATACAACAGAAGATGAATAGGATAAATGAGCAGTTAGTGCAAGTGACCAAGAATTGTGATATTACTAGAACATATGGTAAATGCCGTCATTATCCATTATTTCTGAGACTGCTTGTATGCAACTTCGAGTGTAAATTTTAGTTAGTAATGACAAGGAAGCAACTGTTAGTGTAAAAGGGTTGGATTAGAGAGTAAGGATTTGCCTTCCAGGTTTGGCTCCACCCACATCAGCAAGTCATTTAATTTTTCCCTCTATAGTTTTCTTTAAATACAAAATGGAATAAATAATAACTTGTACTATCTACCTCATGAAGCTGTTGTGTAGATAAAAATCAGATAATGCTTGCACAGCTTTTATAAAATGTAAAGCACGACATAAATAGTATTATGGTTATGTCTCAATGGATTGTAGCCCTTAGATCAAAATTATTTTGTTTTATTTTCATTCTCTCATTCATTTATTTTAAGATTGGCTCGCCCTATCTTGCCCAGGTGAGTGACTACTTGTGAGTTCGAACTCAGTGACTTGCTCTGTTTCCTATCTGGGTGGCTTTTTCCCTCCCAAGGCAATTTGGTTTCCCCTTCCATCCTCATCTACATACCCCAATAAAGCTAAATATTGTGTACATCCTATAGGCTTAGTTCCTATATCTCAGACTTTCAGAGCTAAAGAGATCTGCTAACCTTAATCCACCACCCAGTAGCAAGAATAACAGATAGGGCTTGTGCCACCACCTTTATCAGCCAGGACACCTTTTGCTTTTTACCGCTGTGGTAGCACTTCAGGGCTCTGAAAGCTAATTAGGAAGGCACATAGAAATGTACTGTAACTTCCCTTTCATCCTTTTTTGTCTATCATTTTTTCCTTCTATCCTCACATACTGAACTTCCTCTGTTTTTCCTACTTACTTGGCACATGATACAAACCTAGCTGCAAGATGCACCATGCCCACCGAGAATTCTGGCCCTATCCTACTCAAGAGATAGGATCCCCCCACCATTTTTCATCTTTATATTGTAGATAAAGAAAACTTAATTAAAACCAACTTCTGCCCACAAAACAAGATATGTCAATTAATATTTTTATTGAAGGACAAACCTTATAGTGATAGGTGTTACAATGCATATGATTATGAGTGTTTTGAACGGTTATGGTAGCTGGTAATACTTCCAAGGGAAGCAAATTGAAATAAACACATGCTGAGAAACTAATTTCTGTATGTATGTATGTGTGTGTGTATATACACATGTACATACACACACACACATATATATGTATATGTGTATATATATATGTTTGGTCTTAAAGAAAATTTCCTGCTTTTCCCTTAATTACATGATACGAATTGTGAATCACAGTAATATAAAACTTGAAGAAAGCCCAGTTAACTGCTGTACTTGAATGGCATTTAGAAACAGACAGTGATATTGAACATATGTTGATGATTAACACAAATAAAATCATTTATGAATTCTTCCATTTATACATATGTTGCTCCTGTTGAAAAAAAATCCTCACTCTTTTTCTGTTTTATATAAGATCTGGGATGAAATAAGTGTTTTAAAATTTAAGACTACTAAAATCCATTTAACATTTGTCTTATCTAAATGACCACAATTTGCTATTCTATATTGCTAGTATTATTGCTTCAGAAATCTAAGAAAATAGAATAATAACTTATTATTAACTATTTTTTCACTAGAAATGTCATTATATCTAGGCCTCAAGATCACATCTCCATGCCATTTAACATATCAAATCTCATTGACAACATAAAATCAGAGCATAGAAAAGATTTGCTAATATCTAACAATATCTCCCTTAAACATGGAAGTGTAATAAAAATTAAAAATAGAAGCATTTATTTTTTTCTCTAGAAAATGTCATAAGAAGTGATATATGGAATTTCTGGAAGAATCATTTACTTAAAACTGCAATTGCTTTAATTTCCACTTTATATACAAGAATCCTGCAACCAAAAGCAGGATAGAAGACCAATTTGGGATCTGTGTATGTGCACACAAATATTTTTTGAAAATATTGCTGTGAGAATTGACAGGAAATATTACCAGAGACAAAAATGTTTTAGATGCTTTTTGCAAAATTTCTTTTGAAATCTAATAATCAATGAAATAGGAAAAAGAAAAATCCAGTTCCAGGAAGAAAACAACATGATTAGAGAGTATGCTAGCGAAAGCAAAGGTCTTGGATCAGTTTCAGCTGCATCCACACAACATTGATAAAAGCATCAGGAGAGAAATGCTGAAGGCCTCAGCACTGCCCACAACATTCTATCTAATTTGATTTCATCCAGTCTAATCTACCAAATATTTATTAAGTACATATGATGAGAAAGTTGCATCATGTAGTAAAATTCAAAGAAAATATATATAAAAAAGAGAACAGCTTCTGTCCTCTAGTAGATTACAGTCAATGGAGATATAACATGAAGACAGATAGGCACATACATGATTTTTGGAGGACACAATCATAAAGAAGGATATGTCAATGCTGACCTAAAATAGGACTTAAAAAGTATAGGCTTGTTTTCAACAAGCTTGCAATGGAATTTTTGATTTGCAAAACCTCTGCAAGACAAGTGAGAATGCCTTCAGAAGGTTGAGTGGCATATATATGTATGTGTGTGTGTGTGTGTGTGTGTGTGTGTGTGTGTGTGTGTGTAATATGATATATCTTATCCAAATCAGGTACTCAGAATGACAGCCAACAAATGGACAATGTAATGAACAGGTTGAATTTCATAAAACTACAAACAGCTGCAATAAAAGCTATTTGAGGGATTAGCTAATGATTCAGTGATTTGGACCAAGGTTCAAGAAGACTGAGTCAGTCACTACTTAATTCATTCATCAGATTTATTTTTAATTATCACAAGTAATATCAGATTAAAAGAGAAAAATGTATATGACTGAACATGAATCAACAACCAAAAAAATAATTAAAAATGTGTGTATGTGTATACATAGTCCAATTCATCTGACTTCTGTGTACATAATCATAAAAAACATCAAAGATATAAGGGACTTAGAGGCTTTATAGTCCAACTTCTAGAGAAAAAAAATTACACTGTAATACAATGGACAAGTGGACACTCAGACTTTCTGAAGACCTTCAGTGAGAGAGAACTCAATACCCTTTAATAGAACTCATTTAGTTTTTGAGTAGCTCTAATTATTAGGAAGGCATTCTTGGCATCAGGCTTATGTCTGCTTTTTCACAAATTCTACCCTATGCTTTTCATAATGCCCTATACGACAAAAGAGAAGAGTAAGTTATTTCCTATATAAGACAGTCCTCCAAATACTTGAAAACAGCTATCATGTCCTTCTTGAGTTTTCTTATTTGCAGGCTAAACATCTTCAGTTCATTCAGCTGATCACATATGGACATGGATTTGCTGTCCTACACTGTTTTGGCTGTTTAATTTGTCATGTGCTTCATCTTTTCAACGTCTACCCTGAACTATACTGACCAGAACTATATATAATACTAGATTGAGGGGCAGAGCCAAGATGGCAGAGTAGAAAGACACATATACTCTAGCTCTTCTATCAAAGCCCATAAAATACTTTTAAAGAATGAGTCTCAACAAATTCTAGAGCAGTAGAAACCACAGAACGATGGAATGGAGGAGACTTCCAGCCCAGAGTGACCTGGAAGGCTGATGGGAAAGGTCTGTCACACCCAATGTGTAATGGAGCAGAGCCCAGACCAGCCTTGATCACTGCATCAAGGAGGGAGGACCAGAGCAGGCCTCAGGGGTGGAATCCTCAGCAGTAGCAGGAGTTTACAGATCCCTCAACCCACAGGCACCAAACATCAACTAGAAGGCTTTTTCAGCTGGCCAAGAAGGGAGCAGTGTCCACCCCATAACATTGGCCCCAGGCAGTGGCGGCAGAGGATCCAGCAGGTGACTGTGGGTCTCACAGCAGGCTACCGTCACCATTCATTGGTGGAGGCCTCCTCATAAAGCTCCTGGGGGAAGTGAATAGCTGATTTCAGCCTCGAGTGCTGGCATGGCAGAACTGGAGGTGAGGCTGTTGTGGAGAGGAAATTCTACTACTCACAGATTCTGGGCATAAAAGTTTCTTATTGCTCCCAGATCAGTAGACAGGCTTCATTATGCCACCTTGGAGGAACTGAGATCTTACGCCTCACTCTTGACAAAGAACTTAAAAGCCAAGTAACTGCTTGGGAAAATGCCCAAAAAAGAGAGAAAAAAATAACACTATAGAAGGTTATTTTCTTGGTGAACAGGTATCTTCTCCCATCCTCTCAGATGAGGAAGAACAATGCTTACCACCAAGGAAAGCACCATAAAAGTCAAGGCTTGTATCCCAAACATCCAAAATAAAGATTCAATAGTCTCAGACTAAAGAAAACCTCAAAAAGGATTTTGAAAAATCAAGTAAGAGAGATGAAGGAATAATTGGGAAGAGAAATAAGAGAAATGCAAGAAAATCATGAAAAATGAGTCAACAGCCTGCTAAAGGAGACTCAAAAAATACTGAAGAAAATAACACCTTTAAAAATAGGCTAACTCAATTGGCCAAAGAGGTTCAAAAAAATCAATGAGGAGAAGAATGCCTTAAAAAGTAGAATTAGCCTAATGGAAAAGGAGATTCAAAAGCTCACTGAAGAAAATAGTTCTTTAAAAATTGGAATGGAACAGATGGGAGCTTTAAAAAGAAACTTTAAAAGAAACCAATAAATCACAAAACAAAACCAAAAGAATGAAAAAATGGAGATAATGTGAAATACCTCATTGGAAAAACAACGGACCTGGAAAATAGATCAAGGAGAGACAATTTAAAAATTATGGGACTAATTGAAAGCCATGATCAAAAAAAGAGTCTAGGTATCATCTTTTATGAAATTATCAAGGAAAACTGCCTTGATATTCTAGAACCGGTGGTCAAAATAAATATGGAAAGAATCCACCAATCACCTCCTGGAAGAGATGCAAAAAGAGAAACTCCTAGGAACATTGTAACCAAATTTCAGAGTTACTATGTTAAGGAGAAAATATTGCAAGCAGCTAGAAAGGAACAATTCGAGAATTTTGGAAGTACAATCAGGATAACACAAGATCTAGCATCTTCTATATTAAGGGCATGGAATATGATATTCCAGAAGTCAAAAGAACTGGGATTAAAACCAAGAATCACTTACCCTGTATAACTGAGTATAATACTTGAGGGGGAAAACATGTCTTTCAATGAAGTAGAGGACTTTCAAACATTCTTGATGAAAAGACCAGAGCTGAAAAGAAAATTTGACTTTCAACCATAATCAAGAGAAGCATGAAAAGGCAAACAGAAAAGAGAAGTCATAAGGGACTTACTAAAATTGAACTGTTTACATTCCTACATGGAAAGATAAGTTATACACACATATGTATGTGTATGTATGCTCAAGGAAGGAATAACATGCCCACTCAATTTGGTAGGAAAACCCATCTTCAACACAGGAAATTATGGGAGAATGGGATAAGCAGGGTAGGGGGATGATGGAAGGGAGGGCAAATGGTAGGAGGGAGCAATTAGAAGTAAACCCTCTTGGGGACAGACAAGGTCTAAAGAGAGAATAGAAGAAATGGGACCAGGATAGGATGGAGGGGAACATAGTTAATCTTCCAAAACATGACTATTATGGAATTCATTTGCAAAACTACACATACATAGCCTATATTGAATTGCTTACCTTCCCAGTGGAGATGGGTGGGAAGGGAGGAAGGAAGAGAAGTTGGAACTTAAAGTTTTAGGAACAAATGTTGAGTATTGTTCCTGCATACAACTGAGAAATAAGAAATACAGGTAATGGAATATAGAAGTTTATCTTGCCCTACAGGGACAAAATAGAAGATGGGGATAAGGGAAGGGAGGATGTTAGAAGGGAGGGCAGATTGGTAGAAGGGTTAATCAAAATGTGCAGCATTTGGGGGTGGGGAGGGGAGAGATGGGGAGAAAATTTGGAACTCAAAATTTTGCGGAAATGAATGTTGAAAACAAAATAAATAAATTAATAAATTTTAAAAGAAAAGACAAAAATGCTAGTCTGACCAGCGTGCTCTAATAATGATATTTCTTCTTTGCTTATTATCATGATTTTAGTATCTTTCTTTTGTATTATCATTATGTTAGCATCTCTACAACTATGTCAAATAACAGCAGGGGAAAGTGGCATCCTTCCTTTCCTTTGGTATTTATTAGAAAATTGAGTATTTCCCTATTACAACTAGTGCTAGTTTTTGGTTTCGATTGACTTTATAATATTTTAAAAGACTTTATTTGTAACAATTAGTTCTTTTCTTATTCCCCAAAGAATTTCTAAAGCAAATGGGAATAGTTTTGTTTCCTCTTTGTGTATCTTCATAGCTTTAATTTCTTTCACATTTTCCTGCTATTGATAGCATGTCAAATGATAGTAGAGAAAGGGAACTCCTTTGATTTACTCCTGCATTTATTCCAGTAGAATTTAATTTAACAATCCAACCATCATTCACTAAGTGCCCATTATGTGAAAAGTACTATCCTATGCAGTAGGCAAATTAAATAGGGAAAACATTCTCTATTTCTGTAGAAGATTCTTTTTCACTGGAGGCGTTGGTATACCAGATCCTTTCCCTTCATTTAGACCTCAGATGTCAGATGGAAGGAGTAGAATCCTTGAACTTATCTGTATACTTTTCTATGTCTTTGTAGAGTGTGCCAAAGTGACTGGAAAATAGACAGGGCTTGAGTAATGTTCTTGTCCCCTCTCAGTACTTCCTGTATGTAGTAATTCCTCCTCCAGTGGGGCAATTTGCATGGAATTGGACACTGGACTTGGAGACAGGAAGTCCTAGGTTTAAATACTGCTTCAGTCATTTACTTTATGTGTAAGCCCACACTTCTTTTTGTCTTAATCTCTTCATCTGTAAAATAAGATAGTTGAACATAATAATTTTTAAGGTCCTTTTTAGCTCTTGAGCCCTGACTCTATGACCTTCTCTATAACTTTTACCTATTGCTTCTGATTCTACTACTTTAAATCAAACTCAATGTTTAAAGTCAATGACAAAGTCAATGTTCTTCCACCTGGCATCTTTTCAAATGCTTGAGGTATCTACTACCTACTATATTTCTTCTGAATTTTTTCTTTGGGGTAAGCATCCTCAATTCTTTCAAGAAATCATAATGTCATGGTTTGGAGTTTATTCATCATCTTTATCAAGGTTCATTGGATAGAATGCCAGCACAGGAGTCAGGAAAACTCATGTTCCTGATTTCAAATATGGCCTCAGACACTAGCTGTGTTGACTTTAGGCAAGTTACTGTGAAGTCAATCAAATCAGGATCTTTTGCTGTTTTTGTTTTACTAAAAGTGCCTCTGATTGAATGATGTAATTAAAGAAGATCTCCACCCAATGAGGGAAGCTTGATTGGGGAGTTTTTTGTTGGAGGATCCCAAGTACCTTTTTTTTTCCTATTGAGGCACTGAGTCAGAGAGCATAACCTCTGTATAAATGTATAAATACTCTAAGGGTGAGGTTTTACTTTGGGGCCTACTGACTGGAAGTATTTATTTGGCCAGAGAAAGACTCTGAGAAGCTGCTTAAGGGGACCGCACACCCCGCCTCCCAGTGCCCCTTTGAAAAACCCAGATGTTCCCTCTCTGGTGAAGATGTATATATGTCAAGGGTCAGCCATTTTGGAAGCATGTCTGTTGACTTTTGATTCTCTGTATTTTTTCTGAAATTTTTATTTTGATTTTCTCTGATACCTGTGCTTGATTAAAGTGATTGTTAACCACTCAAATGTTGCCTTTCCTTTTAGAGAAGCAGATCAAAGAACCTGCAGTAGCAGGACCCTCTGTGTACGTTAGGGTGCTTACTGATACAGTCACTTAACCCTGTTTGTCTTAGTTCCTCATTTATAAAATGAGTTAGGGAAGGAAATGGGAAATCACTCCAGTATCTTTGCCAAGAAAACCCTAAATTAAGTCATGAAGGGTCAGACATGACTGAAATGAATGAATACTGTCAACTTTCTTATTTTCTTCTCAAAGGTCTCAAGCTTGCTGAATTCATTCCTGTAATCAGTCAATAAACATTCATTAAGCTCCTAAGATGTGCCAGACACTGTGCTAAGCACTAGGAATGCAAAAGAAGCAAAAGACAATCTCTGCCTTCAAGGAACTTACAATCTAATGTGGGAGACAGTATGCAAAAAAAATACACAAAATGAGCTATATACAGGATAAATAAGAAAGAACTAATGGAGAGAGAGTAGTGAAACTAAGAGTAATTAGGGAAGGCTTCCTGTAAAACATGGGATTTTAATTGAGACTCAAAAGAAGTCAAGGATGTCAGTGGTCATAATGGAGGAATGAGATCATTCCAGACATGAGAGACAGTTAGAGAAAATGACTAGAGCTGAGAGATAACAGTATCTTGTTCCTGGAACAATCAGGTGACCAATGTCACTGCATCAAAGAATATATGTTAGGAAGAAAGGTATAAGTCTGGAAAGCTGGGAGGAGGCTAGGTTATGAAGAATCTTGAATGCTAACCTGGTAATTTGGGGTTTGCTTTTAGTGACAATAGGAAGTAAATGGAGTTTACTGAATAGGAAAGTGATGTGATCATACCTCTTTATTCCATCACTTTTCTCAACTCTAAAATATGAGAGCTGAACTAAAATCTTTAACATCTCTTTCAACTCTCTATCTCTGCTTCTAGCTAAAATTCAGTGATACTATATCATCCAGCCATCTTGCATTCATGAGTTGAATCCACCCCATATTTACCTCCATGAACTATCAAATCTTCAGTTTCATTTAGGTAAGGCCAACTGCAGATGTAATACAATACTTGTGAAAATAACATAAGCTATCACCATAAGTTTCTATCATCATGCTAGGTTAAATGAGTGGCAAAGTGAGGGACTGCATATAAAAAAAGCATAGGATATTCATTAATTGTTTGTAATATTGATAGTGTATTTTATAATACTAATAGCTAGTATTTATGTAACATTTAATGCTTATAAAGTTTTTTATAAATATTATGTTATCTGCCACCAGCTCTGGGATATAGGATTGTTACACTCGTTTGACAGATAGGGACTGAAGCATGCAGCTTAAAAAAAAAAGACCAGAGTTACAAAACTATAGTTTTGGGACCAGATTACAACTCAGTTCCTCCTAAGTCCATATCCAGCACTCTTTCAACAGAATTACCTAATTTTATTTGCAGTACTAAGTAAAGAAATGTAAATCATTTTCCTCTTAGCACTTCTGTAAAATAGATGTCCCACAGGATTGGAAAACAAAAATATTGTCCTGATTTTCTAAAAGAAGGAGGGCACATATTTCAACATTTAGGTATTTCAAGACTATTTTATAGATGAAGAAATTGAGGTTCACAGAAACTGTCACTTGTTGAAAGTTACACAGTTACTTAGCAATTATCAGAGCTGTGATCTAAATCTTAGTGTCCTGACGCCAAGCACAGGACTCTTTCTCAATACAAAATATTAAAGCAGATGGTGAGCCTAAGGCCTCGTGGCTGGTCCTTCAACTGCCAATTTACCCTTCTAAATCAGAAGAGCTGAAACAGTATACTTATATTCATTCCATAGAACAAATCAGAAATATATTTCAATTTAATTTTATAAACAATAACAGCACATACGTACACAAAGGCAAAAAGATGTGAGGTTATATCTATACTTCCCATGTTTTTAAATAAGATTTTTATTTTAGGTGTGACTATTCATAGTTATTAAATATGAAATAGTGAATTTTTAGGGTTATATTAACACCTGGGAAGTCAGATTAAGGAGATATACATGTAGTATCTTTTGAAGGGCTGGGGTCCTACTTCTGCTTGAAATTTTTGTATTAGTAATATATTTTGAGAGAAATACATTTTCTTCCTTTGTTCACCTTTTAAAATGCAAATATCCCTGGAAGGATTAACATTTATCCCTAACGCATTAATGCGGAAATTTTAATCATATACCTTCCTCTTGAAAAGGAGACATAAAAGGGTGAGAGGGAGAGACAGAGAGACCGACGCAGAGACACACCAGATACAGTCAGAGAAACAATCACAGAGAGACAGACGCCGAGGCAGAGAGAAACCAAAAAGCAGAGACAGATGCACAGAAATACAGAGAGAGACAGATAGACAGAGACAGTAAAAAACAAAGTTATGTTTGTGATGGAGAGGTATAGTATCCAAAGGAGAGACTTGTTGCTGGAAAATGGCAGGAGGTGCTTAAGAAAAATATTATAAGCTTCATAACTTTGCCTCAGGTCAGCCCTGAAACCAATGACTGAAACTAATTATTAAGGTACAGCTGCAGCTCTCCTATACTTGGGAGAGCTTTGTGGCTGAAGTTAATATTCAGTCAACACCATCTGTAGGATGTGAGAGGGTAGAACAGAGTTGCACATTCCCAGGATGTTTTTACTGGTATCTACAAATTAGGGCAGGTATTATCAGTCCCCTCTGACAACAAGGTTATACAGCATTGCTGCCACTAAGTTGATCACTGGAATGACAGGGAGTGAATGAGAATGAAAATTCTCTTTGAATTTATGTTCCCCACAATTCATGTTGCTACATAGGTGTATGTGTCCAAGTTTGGGGAAGATGAGAAAGTAACATGAAAAACTGAAAAAAGAAAGTAATTTTCCATCCTTTTTGGAGAAGATATTCTTCATTTCCCTACCACGTGGGTGGGAGTAGCTTCTTTCCATTGGCTGCAAAACTAGAATAGGATGCTTCTTTAAAGCTCCAAGACTGATATACTCTTACTCTCTTTCTCCCAGATATCCAGAAAGGATGTAGGTCCACAGCATAGGCATTATGAACTGAGATGACTGAGGGGAGGAGGGAAGGCCTACCATACCCTGAAGTCTCCTTTGAAACCTAGAGGCCCTGAGAAATGGTCACCGGGTTTTACTTGCCCTTTTCATTTCTAGGTACAGGTGGTAGAATACCCGCTGACTTCATAATTGGACTCTGGACATATTGGAGGTAGGATTCCAAACTGGAGGTTGTAGCCATCCAGTCCATCAGAGAAGCTCATAGAAGCTAGGGTGCCTAGAACTTGAGTCAAGGGGCACTTTGGACCTGGAATTTGGTGGATTACACCATGTAAGAACTAAACTGTGAATCTAATCTGCTTGCCTTGCCTTTCTCAGAGGATGACATAGAGCAAGGGGAAATATCCCTCTTCCCCAGTTGTTGAGGAGATATTTATATGTTAGTTCTTGCTGAACTTTTAAAGTGAATAGTCATTTGTAAAAGGAATCTTGCTATTAAATGGTTAAATGGAAATGGAGTGAAGGGTACCTAAACATGCGTGAACATTATCATTGGAGAATGGAGCTATTGACTGGTACTAGATATCCCCCAAGCCATCTTGAGAGTACAAAAGAACTCTGGGGGAGGGGTGAAATGTAACATCTAGCTCTTAGGGACTGGTGGGGCCCTTTTATATCAGCTAATAAAACTCTTTTTAACCACTAAATTTTAAAGACATTATGATATTTCTGACACACAGTGCTTCCCCTAGAGGTGAAAGGGAGCAAGACTGAATATAAAGAAAAACTTTCTCACAATTAGTTGTCCAAAAATGGAATGGGCTGGATTGTAAGGCAAGAGGTTTTCTAATGGAGCCTTGGTTAAATAGTTCTGGGGGCAAAGGAGAGTGGGAGACTCTAAAGGGAATTCATATGTAAGACAATTTTAGCCCAACTTTGGACTAAAAGACAAGTGGGGTGGCATAGTGCTAAGAACACTAGATATGGATTCAAATGAGCTGCATCATTCCCCACTACATATTTACCCTTAACCTTTAGCAAATACTTTTCATTTTCCAGGACCTAGTTTGCTCATCATTAAAAAGAGAGAATTTTCTGACTCTAAAAGACAACTAAAATCAATTTTGTATCGTATATACTGGGTCCTTAATAGACCAAATAAAACTTCAGGTTTTATTAAAATAATGTTAAGCTGTGCTAATTGTAGTGTTCTAATGTAAGCATACACATAAGTATTTTTGTGTGTCTATCCAAATTTATGCGACAGGAGATTATTGGGGTTGGGGAAAACCTCATGTGTTTTCTAATCTAAGCATTAGTCTCCCCACGTGGCTACTACCTGGGCTTGCAGTCCTACAATAATAAAAAACTTGTAACCCCCCACAGATAATCAGATTGTTTATTTTCAATACTCACTCTTAAAAAAAATAGCTAAAATTTGCCTTTCTGTGACTACTAACCAAACATTCATCGTACATTTTTTTTTTCTTTAGGGCCACCAAGAATAAATTTAATCCCCTATTCCTTTGGCAATCCTTCAAGATGTTTGAAGGCATGAGATTACACAGTAATTTACATATTACATATTCTTAACAAATACTGACCTGGATTAATTTAAATCATGACATGCTGAAGTCTTCTCTTCTTTAAGTTAAACAAGTCTACTTCCTTCAAACTTTCTGATCTTTTGACCATCCTACTTCCCTTTTTCTAGCTTGTAGATATCCTTTGGTACTGGATATCGTGTTCTAGATGTGATGTGGTCTGTTGGAGGCAGTAAACAGTACTACTTTCATTCTTTCCTTTCTGAACACCTGTGTTGCTGTCGAGACATCCCAAGATTGGTCTAGAATTTTTGCTTCTATGTCATGCTGCTTAATCATACATGGGATTATTTGAAGTTGTAGCTGCAGTGATTAATATTTATAATAGAGCTTTAAGATTTCCAAAGCATTTTTGCCATATAGTCTCATTTGAGTCTAACTTGTGAGCGAGGTGATATTATTTTCCCCATTTTACGGATGATGAACATAAAATAGGCATTGTAGTACAGTGGAAAGAGTGCTGGGTTCATGGTCTGGACACTAGTATTCACAATCTTTCCTGTGTGACCTTGGACAAGTTACTTAGGTTTTGTCATTAGTGTTTCCTCATTTGTAAAATCAGGTCGCTTCTCAGGTTGATCTCTAAGGTCCTTTCTCATTTTAATTCTATGATTTTCCATACTGAAAGCAGGACTTGGACTCATGTCTTCCTGACTGCTGTTGCAACACTCTACCACACCACATTGATATAATTTCTCCTTTATGAAAGTCATTAATGAAAATGCAAACCAAAACAGATTGAACAGACTGTATTCTGTGGCACACCACCAGAGAGTACAATACTTTCCAGCTGACATTAATCCATTACCATTCATTGAATCTGGTCACTTATTAATTTCAAAATTCACTTAATTGTACTACCAGATGGTCTATATCTCTTCCTTTTTTCAGTAAGCATACCTTAAGGTATATTCTTATAACAGCAGACTAAGCGGCCAAAGAGTAGGATCTTGTCATTATTCCAGGATTGTCATTCCCTGCTGGTCAGGCATGGTCCTGGTTTAAAAAGTGGTATATTAGGAGCCCAATAATTGGTAGCACAGTGGAATGGACTAGTGGGAAAGCATAAAATGGTCATTCATTAAATCCTCCTTAGTGCAAAAGCGGGGAGAGGGGAGATTGATTGACTCAGTGTTAATTTTATCCAAGATTTTCATATATTCTTCATGAAAAGTATATGGAGTCAAGCCAGTATTCTGATGCTTATTAAGTGTCTATATTTTCCTATTTCTCCTCTAGTGACTCCATCCTAGAGATGTCACTTAAAGACTCAAGTTAGAAACAGTGGGAAAAGGGTCATACCCCTCTGGAGTGCACAAAAATATATCAAATTATTTTTTAAAAATAGCCCAAAGGAGCTCAACTAGTTTCAAATTGCTTCAGGCATTCTTAACTTCCTCGCTGACAAGAGTTACAGGATTTAGCTGTAATAATCGCTCTCATTCAAAAGAAAAGTTCATAATTACAATAAAATCTAAACTCTCTTCTGGTAGGCATACACATTAAAATGGAGTACAAAGTGTGCAAACTCATTCAATTGCCTTTATCTTTGAACAAAATGGTTAAAATAGTGCTGATATAAAGAAAAATAATGGCACTAAATTCATGAAATTGCTGTTGAGACAAGAAGGTACAGCCTGACTTAAAAATTATATCTGGGGTAAATAACTACAACTGCTATTAGATTTGTAGGTGGGATGGGAGGGGGTGGAGTTTTTTTTTTCTTCTAACACTTAAGTCTTTATTCTGTTATGTAATATAGGTATTGTGCTAATGTATGGATAAGATTCTTCCATGTAAAATATTGTAAGTAAGGAATTGCATTAGATCCTGTTTAGCCAAAATACATATTCATGTTACACTGCAAAGTTGGTAATAAGAAGCTGGATTGTAAATTATCTTCTTATAGCCATAGTTCCTGAAGAGAGCTCTACAATGGCTAAAGAATCTTACCCTATGGACCTAAAACAAATAGTTCAAGCAAAGTTGAGTCAATGTGGTACAAGAGAAAGAATACTGCACCTAGAAAAAAATGTGCGATGAAATCAGGGCTCTGCTATTTGTTACTTATATGACTTGGGATAGCCACAACTTCTCTGGGTCTCCATTTTGTTACATAAAAAACAAGAGTTTGGGGTAGATGACCTGTGGGATTACTTATATTTCTAGATTTATTTTTCTCTGATCCTAAGGGGAACCTTAGAGAATTCTGTCTCACAAAATTGTAGAATCTTAAAGTTGGAAAAACCTTAAGAATTTATATATGAATCTCCAAATCTGACAAATCTATGCATTTAAGAAGCAATAAGAAGTATGGTAGCCCAATTCCATGATAACAGTAACAAGACCCTGTGCTAAAGCATGTACTGTACACAGCAAAATATCAGTAATTGCCGTATATACATAATAGATCAAACCCCAACAGTGATGCCAATCTATGTGACCTTGGAGATATTCACATAACATCCCTGGGCTTCAATTTCCTCATCTGTAAAAGTAGGGGGGTATATTCCTTCACAGCCTCTGAGGTCACTTGTACCCAAAGATCTTATGAAAATAATTTCTCTAGCTTTCAGACCTAGCTTCTTTCAGGTCTTTGTCATAAGCTTAACTGCTTCTGTCTTCATATGTTATGGCATTTGGATTCATATCTATGTATACGCTGATGGCTCGGGAGGAGAAAGTGAGGTTGATGACTTTGCTGATGACTTTACACTGAAATCATAGGCAACTGCAAGTCATGTCATCATTTCTCTGATGTCATGGTCCTCTTTGGAAATGAAGGACAAACACAACAATGTATATACCTATGGTGTCAAGAATTTCCTTTTTGTAATTCCTCTATTCTACATATTTGCTTTTTTGGTAGAAAAGAAAATTGAATGTAGGAAGACCCATTTCAACTCTGCCCCAAAGCTAAGAACCTCAGTATATGATCTACCTCCAATACACAGGTTGAATATAAGTGAACTTGGGCCTCATACTTCCCCAAACATTTTTTTGCAGTTGTTTATGAATCTCATGTTTACATTTCTACCTTTTAAAACAATACTGTATCTAGCCAATATAATATCTATTTTACCATTATTTATAATGCCAGGCATTTCCCAGTCTATTGTAGAAAGTTATATATTTTTCATATTTCAGATAATTTCAGAGACATTGATAAACACCATATCTTTTATTTAACATCTTACTGGTTTATCCATTGGTCCTGTTCTTTGCCTTCATTCCCATTATTTTTTACTGTCTTTTGCCATTGAACCAGGGATACCCTGAAGAAAATATGACCATTCTATTTACTATCTCATTCCTTAAAGATAGAAATGTGTTTTATAATTTTTACTTATTCAAAATGTTTTTTAAACTCTTGTGAAATGGTAAATTTGTTTATGTCTGACTTGCACTCTGAGCTCATTGTATTCACATTTTCAAGGTAATAGATATTTTAGAGTGTTGGCTGAGTGCCTCCAGTTTCCCCATATTGTGACTGTATGGAGCATACGTAGAGCTTCTTTGATTCTTAGGTCTGGTGAAGGAGTGAACATAATGGAGTGATTTTTTAGGAAGAGCTTGTGCCTGAAATTATGTTTCATTTAAAAAGGAATCCAGCAAGAGACACAAGGAAATGCTGGAGAAATAAGATAGTTTTCTTTTAAATTGTGTGTGTGTGTGTGTGTTCATCCTTTGTTACCAAAGAAGATCATGCCATCAGAGAAATAATGGCATGACTTGCACTTGACTTTGTTTTGAGTGAAGGAGGGCTACATAGTTCACTTGCCTGACTTCTCCTTCAGAGCCATTTGAATCCGGTGACCAGATATTCATCAGGATGACTGGAGATAACACTTGCCCAAGGTTCCACAGCTAGTGAGTGTCAAGTGTCTAAGGTGAGATTTGAACTCAGGTCCTCCTGACTCCTGCACTGGTGCTCTATTTGCTGCACCACCTAGCTGCCCCAATGATAGGCTAGTATTTCAGTTTGCAATGAACTTTACATATTTTCTCATTTAATTCTCCCAATAGCCTTGTGAAATTGGTGGTATCATCCCCATTTTTTAGATGAGAAAATAAATGTAGAAAAAAGTGACTTGTCCAAGTTTACATAGTTAGTAAGGGCCTGAAGCATATTTTAAACTCAGGTCTTCTTAACTCCAAGTCCAGAAATAGCTGCTGTGCTACTTACCTAACTTAAAAAATGAGGTAAACTGCTGTTCTTTGTCCTTTGTTTTTTGAAGAGGATCAGTGACACCACAGGATGATGTCTTGGCTTGTGCACAAAATGAATTTAAGTGATACAGAGTTGCATAAAGTTGTCAAAGTCCAGTGGTAAAAAAAAAGTCAAGAAAACTGGCAATGGACTGGGTAATCTTGACATCTTTGCGGTCTGACCAAGATTTTAAGCACTCCAAGTGCCTGTCTTTGCTGCATTCATAGTCGTTGGAATAATTTTCCTCATCTGCCCTTTCTGCCTTAGGAAGTATTCACATGCTTGGAGTTGATATCCCCCTAACTTACCAATGGATTTGAGGTGTGTCAGTTAGTCGTAACCTGTTTTAGCCAGTCTGCCAAGACAGTTTAACCTGTTGTTGCCACTATGTATGCTACAGTTTCTTGGAGCCACAGATAAGAGTTGGGTGAAAGGTACACACCAAAAATGAATGAATAGCCCTGAAAAGGGCTCAGTAAGAACTTTTACCAGATCTCTGGATTCCCTATATATCCTATTGTAAACTAGCATAGAATACTAATTAATATTTATTTAACAACTCCTTTGCTTCCAACAGTCTTACTTTGATTTCATATTTTTGTGTAGTAACAAGCTGGGTTCTCAGTGCCTATATCTGCAGAACATAGGCTAGGATAGGTTGCATCAAGCTTTAGTTATGAATCCATCATGATGATGGGCTCTGTCTTTTAACCAAGCTAATTAAGATAGGCTCATCCAAAAAGCTAGTTATACAGAAATAAATACTTCGGTGATAACTATTCTTTAAAACCTGTAAGCCTTCTCTGGATCTGAAAGTCTGAGTCATTCAAAGGTGGCATGCAACTTGAACATACCACCACATGTATCAGAAGTATTGTCTCAAATAATTTCTCAGAGCCAAATATGGGATGACTTTCAAAAGAAAGGAAAATCAAGTACATTAATGATAAGAACTGGTTTAAACCATGCAATCCAAAAGGTCAAATTTGTTTAGTGGAGATAGTATAAAAGATGAGTTTGTTTTCCATAAGATAGTTTTAAGGCATAAGGTTTAATTCATTGAAAGATTTACTTTTGTTATGTTCATAGCAAATACAATTCATTTATTGTATTTTACTAGCGAAATTAACCTATACAAAATTTTTGCTTATTTCAATACTGTGTCTGTGATTTTGTCACTGTGGGTAATCTCTCCACTGACCAACCTCTCCATTACTTCATAAATAATATTCCTGCAATTCTGTGACCAAAAAATTAATCACTCTATGGTCAAACTGGGAATAAGCTTCTCTGGTTGACTAGGGTGGTCTGCGGATAATAGGAATATAACTTGTTATCAAAACCTTTCCAGTTTGGTGGATGCTTACAGAGTTTCTCCTCTATTCCAATAACCTTTGCAATCTATACACCACTTCTACATAACAATAAGGAAGCAGAGGAGAACTTCTTTGGAGCAACAAAGTATTTAAACTGTTCAAATACATTATAAACATTTAATGAGATGCCTACTCTCTGCCAGAAATTGTGCTAAGTGCTGAGGATACAAACAAGATAAAGAAAGACAATTCCCACCTTCAAGGAGCTTACAATGTAAAAAGGAAGAAAATATACAAAAGGAACATGAAAAGGGGAGGTGAATATTAGATAGGAAGAAGGAATGAAGAAGATGATGATGGAGCAGATACCAAGCAAAGTATCTGGTGGCAAATCAAAATCAGCTGAGATTTTAAGGCTTCTGTAGAAGAAAGCTACAATATGACAGGAGTTCTTGCCCCACCCTCCAGCCCTCTAATCAGAGAGGCAGAAGCAACTGACGGTACTGGTGTGGTGGGAGTAGCAAAGCTGAAGCAATCACGATTAAAGTGAGACTGAATATTCAAACAACTTCAAAAGAGTCTTTAATTTCTTTCATTGTTTTGTATGTATATGGTTCTGAACTTTTAAGCACAGCTTCAGTGATAGATGATGTACATTTATCCCTTCCACATTGAATGGGTTAAGGGTATGGTACCCCGACTTTTAAAACTTTTTGGCCCTCTCCTCATAAAAGAGAGGTCTGATTTATTATATTAAAAGATAAACTATGTTGATAATATATAATACTATACATATATTTTATGCATTTCTTAGTTTCTAAACTTTTTTCTGTGTTGATTGTACACTTTCACATGTCATCTGTGACTTCTGCAAAACTTCCCAATCAACCCCATTTATTTTCTTACTTTGTCCCCAAATATATCAAACCCACGATAGGGAAAGTCATGATGTGGAAGGGATAACTACATTTATCAAACTTAACCAGCATAGAAAAGATCTGAAAATCTCATCTCCAGAAAGTTAGCTGTGTTTTTTTGGTGGGGAGGAGAGGAAGGGACAAGCATCTATTTTTTTGTTCAATTACATGTGCAAACAACTTTTAATATCCATTTAAAAACTGTTGTTTCAAATTCTCTCCCTCCCTCCTTGAGAAGGTAAGCAATTTGATATAGATTATACATTTGAAGTCATGCTATCCATGTTGCAAAAGAAAGTGCAGGCAAAAAAAAGGAAAACCAAGAAAATAAAAAAAAAGTGTGCATTGGTGTGAAATCAAATGAGGCAGAAATAGGTTATTGAATTGCCCCAGGGAGTCACAGCTACTAAGTGCATTTGAGCTCCACTCTTCCTGACTCCAGACCAAGCCCTCTATTCATTGTACCACAAGCTCTCAGTGAATGACAAATATTTTCTGTCAAGTAAGAGGCAAATATCTCAGCTGAGAAGATGTAAGAGCCCCTGGGACAAGTGGGAGAGTGAACTGATGAGGGAGATCTAGCAGGAATGCTTGGCATCGGTGAGGACCCAGGGGAGGCCATGTGCCATTTGTCTGCAGTGGACTCAATCAGTGATTTTCCCCACCTCTGTTCAGAAGCAGGTGTGTATCTGTGTAGGAGAGAAGGTGACAAATGATGGAAGGGATCCTAGGCTGAGACTTGGTTGGGCAAGATCGCCATACAACAAGGGGTCAAGGGACTGAATCCAGAAAAGAGGACAAGATAGAATTGAATTGGTTCACCAAGGGGTCAAGATGGGGAAAGGAGAGGAGAGTGGCTGGTGCAGGAGAAATGACCTGGAGGTCACAGTGTGAATGGAGGACAGGGCTTAGGGTTGTAAGGCAAAGAGGAGAGATTGTGATCAGGTGAGGGGATTTCAGAGTTCAGGAACATGGAGATAATTGTATTGTGGCTGATGGTAAGGGTAAGGTCTGACCTTCTCTGTGTGTGTCTGATGTGGGGGGGGGGTGGTGGAAGAGGAGCGGGGAGGAGGGTCCAGAAGCTGTCCCAGGACCTGTGCTACACCAGAGCCTGGGACCCCTCCCTTTGTCTCACCACCCCCCCATCCCCACCCCCAGGCCTGGACTGAGTTTCCATGGACGATTCTACCTTCCTTTGCCAGGTTTAGAAAGCAGGTATGTATACATCTGTACTCTTCTGCCTGTGTGGAGCCCAAGGACTTGATGAGCACTCTCTCCAACATGCTGCCTGCCCAACTAGCCACCGCCATGATGGTGCCCTACATACCCTGCCCTGGGAGAGCACTGTGTGCTTCACCATCCTGTAAATGAACCAAGCCAGACTTTTCCTGGGGACATGGATGGTGAGGATAGATGGGGAAAGGAAGAGGAGGGGGAACTAAGCCCTAACCACTCAGCCAGCCCCACCTGGCACAGGAAGAGTAGTGGCCCACAGCTGCCTAGCTCACAGCAACACAGTGCCCATTCCAGGGAGGAGGGTGGACTATCTGGGTGGGAGGGATGCCTTGGGTAGCAGGGAAGTGAGATTTGTAAGCCAAACTGAAGAGATGGGAAGAAACCAACAGGGGTGTGAGTATGTGCATGTGCATGTGCTCGCGTGTGTTGCACGTGTGCCACAAGTCCGAGACTCAGGCCTGAGCTCAGGGCATGGGGTGAGGAGTCATCTGGGCAGAACATAATAAGATGCTAGCCACAGAAGTACCTGTGCTGATGACTAAGGAGAAGGATATCAGAAAAAGGTGAGGCCTGAGCACCCTTGTGGTTCTCAAGAGAGGAGGGAGCCAGGGAGTCAGGTGGAGCACGGCATTGGGGAGTAGCAGGTGTTGTGAGGCCAAGAGGCCCAGGAGACCAGTGCCAGTGGGGCAAGTGAGTCCTGGGTGTGCATGAGGAGAGGGCCCAGTGGGGGCTGTGGAAGTGGGGCTGCCAAGGGAGGGTGCCAGTCTTCCTATGATTGCCCTTTCTTCCTGGAAGTATCTCCTGCATGGCCCAGGGGACATTCTGTGGATGAAGGAGCATCTGCTAGAGCCTGGTGATGACAGCCAAGAGGAAACTGGGCAGCTCCCTTTGTACAAGGTCCTTGTGAGCTGGGGAGTCTCCACAAGGTTTCTGCCCTCTGACTGGATCTGAGGGAGCCAGTGAGTTGTTTGTTGCCCAGCTTTCAGTCTTATCCAACACTTTGTCACCTTCTGGGTTACAGCACACCTATGTTTTCCATGAGATTTTCTTGGCAAAGATACTGGAGTATGTTGCCATTTTTTTCTCCAATGGATTAAGTCAAACAGAGGTTATATGACTTTGTAGGGTCACATAACTATTAAGTGTCTGAGGCCAAATTGAAAATCAGATCTTCTTGACTCCAGGCCCAGAGTTTTATCCATTGAACAACCTAAATGCTCCAGAGTGTTGGTTACCAGGTGGTTAATATTTTGGGCCATAAGGATTTTTAAGCACTGTCTGTCTATTGGTAGATATGTTGCTTTCTTTTATAGGGAAAGATGTCCTATGCTTACGGAAGCATGGATCTTCCTGATGGCAGATTTTGGATGAAGATTAAGATACACAAGTGCCCCAACTATGCTACTCAACAAGGTAAAGTTGCCCATTAGTGTGGTGCTTGTCCCTTCAAAAAACAGTCATATTGTAGCAGTCCAACTTTCAAGTCATCCTCATTGTTGTGGCCCTATCTTCCAGACTGATGATCTGGGACCTCTTGTGAAGGAGGAGCCTGTGACCCTGGTACCCTCCAGGAATGATCCCAGTCAATGCCCTTACCCCTACCCTAACCCCAACACCTCCTCAGGTGACTTTTTAGAAAAAGGTATTTGAAGAAACAAGAGCCAATAAAACCAGACACTAAAGTTAATGCCAAAAGAAAAAGAGGTAGACATTTTCAGACATGTCCAATACATTGCTCTATTTTTGTTGACGATTTGTGAAAAGGGAAAGCTTAAGCATTTGGTGGGGCTAAATGCACAATAGTTAGGTTAGTGGGTATTGATAAAAAAAAGACTAAAGCAAAAAATATATGCAGAAGAAAATAAAAAAAGAATGTGGAAGGGATTTAAAAAGGTAATATTGCTAATATATCCTTAAAAACTGGTACGATGTAAAATAATAGTTCACAGTTTCACAAATTAGTCTGTCTTTTGTTCTTTGTATTTTGAAATTTTCATGAGTGCTGATTATCATTAAATTTACAATTAAAAATATTAAAATGGTATCGATATAAGCATTAAAACTATTCAAAATAAATACATTTAGTCAAATGCTATTTTGGAAGAGGATTTAAATATTAAATAACTTACATACATTTTCTATCTCTGATGCTCTGCTTTAGAACTTATATACACATAATGGGGTAAAGTTATTCATTCAGTCGGTAGACATTTATTAAGTTCTTATGATCTGCTTGACCCTGTATTTAGGTTCTGGAAATATAAAGAAAGGCAAAAGTAGTCACTGTTCTCAAGTAGTTCACAATCCAATAGGAGAGACAACATGCAAATAATTATGTACAAACAAGCTGTGTACAGAATAAATCGGAAACAATAGTGGAAAGACAGTAGCATTAAGGAAGAGAGTAAAAGACTTCCTGTAGGAAAGCAGATTTTAGCTGGAAATGGAAGGAAGCCAGGAAAGTCTAGAGGGAAGATAATATGTGAAAAGCACTCTTGGTTCTTTGCAAAGGGAAAATAATGTAGCCAATAGGAGCCTTGAACTTGGAATCATGAAGACTTGGGTTCAAGTGATTCCTTGGACATTTAAACATAGTGTGACCCTGTATAGTCAACTATTCAGCCTTTGTTTCCTTATCTGTAAAATAAGGGGACTGTATGCAATTACCTCTAAGGTCCTTTCTAGTTTTTTTTTCAGGAATTTCAGAATCTGTCTTTATATAGTTATTCCTTCCACATCAGTACTTTTTGAATAGTGGTTTTAATATATTGTGGGCTAGCATAAGAAATTAAATGGGAAATTTTGGGGAGTTTTAATGGAAGCCGCAGATGACATGGAAATGTTTAGAAACTCAGAAATGCATAAAATATGTTTAATATTACATAATATCACATATTTTATCTTTTAATACCATAATAATTCAGACTTCTCTGGTATGAAAGTAGGGCCAACAAATATATAGGAATTTTCATAACTCTTTCAATGTGGAAGGGATAACTGTACAACCAAAACACTATTGTATCATATCAAAGATATGATCATCTATCTTTTGCTGAAAGATATCTAATGAAGGGCAACCTATCCCCTCTAGATACAGGCTATTCTAATAAGATAGATAAGGTGTAAGAAAAAAGGACATAATAGAGAATGAACATTTTAAAATATTTTTAATCTCTTTAGGGATGCAGTGATTGGCTCAGTCTATTATACAACTTTATTAATCCTTAAAGATTTTGTCCCCCATTAAAGCCATATTCTAATGCTTTGTTGGGGTCTTGAAAACTCTACAAGCTCTGATAGCATTAACCAAAGCAAGAAGTGTTTTATTATTACTCTGGTGATAGATTGTGTGTTTTTCCCACTGAGTATAGTGGAATTGATATCCATAAAGTTAGTTACCAGGTAATGATTTTGAGGAGTATGTGTGGGAGGAGAGTAACACAGAAAGATCTTATACTAAAGATATGGCAGAATTATGAGATTTATCAGGAGATGCAAGCCCTACACTGACAAAACCCTATATTGTTTGAAATGCTGAAAAAAGGGCTGTATACCCAAACATAGCAAAGAAATTCACTTTAGAACTTATTATAATGGCCACGTTATCAATAATGGATGCAGTTACTATGATTTCATTATTGAGTTAACTCCGTACTAGGCCAGGACCATTTCATTTTACCAATCAGCATTTTATAGAGCCTCAACAGAGGCACACTAATTCAATATTCTCAAACCACTAAATTATATTCTCCAAATTTTTTTTAGAGCATTCAGATTAATAAAAACTGAGTATTATTCAAAGTACTATTGTTACACTGTCACTTTTACAATATGTGTACATATGTATGTGTGTTTGTATATACACACATAAACATATGCACTTATAATATGTATATGTATATGTGTGTTTATGTAAGCTTTCTGTGTCCTACTTTCTCTATCTATCAGATGAAGTAACAAATAAGTCATAAGATTGAAGTGAGCTTATAGAATATAAAGGAACATCAAGTATTTTTATTCATTGGCTATATTTGACTAATATTTCATACCAAAAGTAATATGAACATTATATCAGTCAGAGAAGGATGATGGCTTTTCCTTATTTAAATGACTGGAAGAATAATTTATCCAAATGCATTTTTCTTTTTTCTGCTTTTTTTAGCTCAGCCAAAAATATTTAAGGTCACAACTAAAGGTTTGAGACTAACTCAGATATCTTCTTTTTGACCCAGTGCTTTCTGTCTTAGTCATCATTAGACAGGTAAGGTTATGGTGATTTCTTCAGGGTAATGTGATAGTGGGCTAAGAGAATGTGCTAGCATGGAATCACGGACTTTTAATGAGAGACCATGCCAACATCTAGTTATTTTACAAGGTAAAATACATCTTAACCTGGAAGACATTGAAAAATAGCCCTTACCTTGGGAAATATAACAATGTCAGACTGAAAGGGAGGATAAATATTGATGAGGCCGACTAGATGAAAGTGTTTTAAAGAAAGTCATTACAAATTTGCCATTCTTTCTTTCAAAACAGGTTTTATAGAGAGCTGCTTGACAATTCTTTTGACATGTATCAGATTTTTGGCATTTACAGGTTTTATGTGTAGATTTTCAAATTTTTTGTTTGTTTTTTTTTTATTTTAGTAAAGGGTGTAGAGAGATAGCAGGTGACTATTTTTTTAATCAGTTATTGGTTGTTCATTCAGTACTTAGGGTTAGTATGACACTTGAGGAATTGGTTGCATTGTTGTACATATACAGATCTTTTTATATAATATAGAAATTTACAACTATTGATATATATGTACAGGTAGACAAAATCAGGTCCTCTGGAAAGGTGATATATGGGGCCATGTTATAGTGACTTATTGGAGAGGAGCACAAAGATAATCAATGCATCGATAAAAATTACTACTATATGGTGTTTTGTATTCAAGGGTGTTGTCTTCTGGACCTAAAGGAACCTGTAGGACCTACATAAAAAGCTAGGAATTTACATACCTGTGGGGCAGTGGCTCTGCTTGACACCAGACACTGAGACTACAAATAATATCCAGCATCATATGCAAATTACAACAGGGTTCTCTTCCGCATTTCTAACTTTAGGAAGAAACTAGAGTATGTTCACAGGTTTTATATTTCTTTTTTTTTAGTCACTAATCAGAGGAAAAATTTTACCTATTTGAAAAGTAGATCATACATAACCCCTTAACCACTGTCATATTCTCTCGATGGCAGCATATTCAAAGATTTTAAAATTGCACTCCTTCTGGATTCCCCAAAGTGTATCTGCGGTCTTCTTTAAATAACTCTCCTCCCCCGGATTCAGATTGACCTTCATCACATTTGAAATGCCATTCTACTCCAAGACACACGGGACACCAAGGAAGATATCCTCATTAATGCCATATAGGCCCTTAATCATGGTGAAAATTGGATGCACTCTCCTAAGATTTTTCATAATGTTTTCTGCCAGATCTGCCACAGACAAGCCAATAACCCAGGAAATATAGCCCTTCAGCTTGGTTATCTCATAAGCACCTTCAACCTTGTTTATGAAATCTTTTCAATTCTCTGCATCAACATCAGTTCCCAAAGAAAGATAAAAGTTCTTTAGAGACACCAGCAAAATTCACCCCACTCCACACAGGAACTCTGAAGTCTCCATGTTCTCCAAATACTCATCCATAACAACTTGAAGTATGGACACCAAGTGTCTCCCCTGTTAGGTAATGGAAAGGGGCAGAATCCAGATTGCAACCACTTTCAATAACACAATTTTTAGGAAAGCCACTTAGCTTCCAGATCACATACGTCAAAATATTCACTGTATTAGAAACAAAAAACAGCTTGCAATTAGGGCTGTATTTAACAGTATGATTTTCTCCCTTCTGTTGACATGCCCCAGCTGTAACAATGACCAGTTTTGAGTTTGTAGTCACACTGCAGTCTTTGCCATAAACAACCTTTGGCATTTTAAGAAAAGGACTGTCATGTTGGTGATCCGTCATCTCTCTCTTTCTCTCTAGTTTGTCTTCTATTACATCAATTTGGCAAGTTCATCAGTCAATTTCTTTGTTAGGATAATAATGGTGTATGCCATGACAACTGCACCAACTTCGGCATCACTGATAATGTTCTGGGGAACCTGGTCTTCCTTTAGGACATTCAAGATCAGCTGATCCTTGAAAGTTGATGCCATTTTGGATGGTATATGGGAGGATAATGAAGTTTCTGGTCAGGCTGTGAAAGATCTGAGTTAGATGTGAGGTTGCTGCTCCCAGGCATGCACCATGACACAATATTTTGATGCTTTAAAATATCCATGATTTCATGTGTGACCACTCCCTTTACTGGCAAAGATCATAACCTCTTTATGCCTCAGAAAACACATCTGTGGGTTTCTATTGTCTTTTTTCTTTTGAATTTTCTTTTTTAAAATTTACTCTGTATATATCTTTTTTATAGTTATAGGCAAATTGTTTCACTCGTTAGACTAATGACTCCTTGAAAGAAAGAGCTAGTTTTATTTTTCCTTGTATCTCCACTACTTAGCACCGTACTTCATAAACGGTATGTTTTTAAAAAATCTTTCTGGTTGACTGACTGTTGTACTCACCACTCCAATAAAGCAGTTTTGAGGATATTTTCTCTTCTTCTCTAGGTAATAAGCTCATAAGCATTTATTAAATTCCTACTGTATGCCAGGCACTATGTTAAAAGTTGTCATCAAGGAGCTCACAATCTAATGAGAAACACAGGGAGAAACTTGGAAGAATGAATGATGTCTACCAATGGGCAGTCACAATCATATGGGAAGGATGAGGTTGGAGGAACAGAAGGGAAATAAAACAAAAGAAAAAAAAATCAGAGAAGGAAAGTCAGGGAAACATGACATTGAAGAGAAAAAAAATTGGAGGTCTTATTTTCATCTTCCATAGGGAGCGAAAACTCTCCCTTATCTTTTTCTGAGAAATTGACTGGATGTGAGAGAAATTATTTCTCTCTCATGTTAATAATCAGTAGTTGAGTTAGGACCAAGATTTTTTCAGAAGCCTGTAGGTTGTTCAGTATCTGAAGGACAGTGCTGGTAGATAAGATTGCCCACATCCACTGGGTAAATGCTTTTTGATCCTGGGTGGCAGACCAGTGAAATCTGATCTATTTTGTTTGTTAGTCAGGCCTGAGTAGAGGTGGAGCTCTTTTGTGTAAATTCCTGAAGGTGGGGGTAGTGTGAATGAGAGAGAAATCTCTTTGTCCAAAATTATGAGATCAGAATCACCTTCCTCAATCCCCTCATTAGAATGGGTCTGCCTTATATTATAATATTTATTTTTTTCATTGTTAACTAATCAGAGTTAATTGCCACTCTCAGGAACACCTACTGTTCAAGAGCATATGGATTCCATGAGGGGTCTTTGGATTTCAAGAGTGCCACTCACCAATTTTTATTAATTATCCACTGAGAAATAATTAATAAATTGATTCATTATGAGGATATTTTATCTCTTGGGGGTGGAGTCAAAATGGTAGAGTAGTAGGACAGACCTTCTCTAGCTTTCCCCCCATGGCTATAAAATACCTATAAAATATGACTCTAAACAAATTCCAGAACAGCAGAAGCTACAAAACAACAGAGTGAAAGAGATTTCCAGTCCAAGGCAGCCTGTCAGGATGACAGGGAAGGTCTGTCACACCAGGCTCAGAGTGGAGCGCAACTCAGCCTAAGACACACAGCACTTCATAGACATCACTGGAGCAGGCTTCAGGGCATGGAATCACAGGTAGCAGTTGCAGTCCCCAAATCTCTCAACCCACAAACTCCAAAGACAACTTCAAAGATAAGTAAGAAAGCTCTATCACTTTGGTGAGAGGGGAGCGAGATCAGCAGCTTTTGGAGCACTCAGCCTAAAGTCCCTGGGGAAATCAAGTAGCTGATCTGGATCTCACTTCTGAGTGGCAGTCCTGGTGTGAGGAGGAGTGTTGGCTGGCATGGTGGAGCAGGTGGAGGCTGTATAGAGGGAATCCTACTCACAGATCCTGGGAAGAAAAGAGCACTTGTGATTGCTCACAGACCAGAGTGAAGGTCAGGAGAGGAGTAAACTCCTCTTCTTTGATTGTGGACCCTTGGAGGAACTGAGAACTTACAGGTCCCTGGAGTATACTCTCTAATTGACAAAGGACTCAAAAGTCAAGTAACTGGATGGGAAAATGCCTAAAAGAGGGCAAAAATAAAACTATAGAAGGTTACTTTCTTGGTGAAAAGGTGTTTTCTTCAATCCTTGCAGATGAAGAAGAAGAAAAATACCATCAAAGAAAGACATCATAGTCAAGGTTTTTATAACCAAAACCTTGAAAAAAGAACATGCAATGGTCTCAGACCATGAAAGAACTTAAAAAGGATTTTGAAAATCAAGTAAGATAGGTGGAGAAAAAAATAGGGAAGAGAAATGAGAACAAGGCTAGAAAATTATGAAAAGCAGGTCGACAGCTTGCTAAAGGAGAAACAAAAAATGCTGAAGAAAATAACACCTTAAAAATAGATTAACCCAAATGGCAAAGGTAGTTTAAAAGCCAATGAGGAGAAGAATGCTTTAAAAAGCAGAACTGGCCAAATGGAAAAGGAGGTTCAAAAACTCACTGAAGGAAATAGTTCTTTAAAATTAAAACAGACATATGGAAGCTAATGACATTTTTTTGAAACCAAAAAATTATAAAAAAAAAACCCAAAAGAATGAAAAAAAATAGAAGACAATGTGAAATGTCTCATTGGAAAAACAACTGGCCTGGAAAATAGATCCAGGAAAAATAATTTAAAAACATTATTGGTCTACCTGAAAACTATGATCAAAAAAAGAGCCTCGACATCACCTTCCAAGAAATTAACAAGGAAAACTGTCCTGATATTCTAGATCCAGAAGGTAAAATAGAAGTGGAAAGAATTCACCCATCACCTCTGGAAAGAGATCCCAAAAGGAAAACATCTAGGGATATTGTAGTCAAATTTCAGAGTTCCCTGGTCAAGGAAAAATATTATAAGCAGGCAGAAAGAAACAATTCAAGTGTTGTGGAAATATAATCAGGATAACACAGGATTCGGCAGCTTGTACACTTACGGATCAAAGGGTTTGGGATATGATATTCCTGAGGTCAAAGGAGATAGGATTAAAACCAAGAATCACTTACCCAACAAAACTAAGTATAATACTTTAGGGGAAAAAATGGAATTTCAATGAAATAAAGGACTTCCAAGCATTCTTGCTGAAAAGACCAGAGATGAATAGAAAAACTGACTTTCAAATACAAAAATGATAAAGTTAACAGGAAAGAGAAGCTTTCAGGTACTCACTGCACTTGAACTGTTTACATTCCTACATGGAAAGATGTTATGGTAACTCATGATACCTATTTCAGTATTAGGGTCGTTAAAGGGAATATACCTATACATATATATATATATATATATATATATATATATATATATATTTTGGTGTGTATGGGTATATATGTATGTGTACATTATATATATGCAAGTATGTATATGTATATATTGTATGTATACCTGTAAATATTATATATTATACATACATATGCTTATATACATACATACATACATAGTTCAGATAGAGAGACAGATAGACAGAGGGCACAGGGAGAGCTGAATATGAAGGTAGAGTACTTGAAAAAGAAAATTTACTCTTGAGTGGAATGCACTAGGACTAAGATAAAGGGAGTGGTAGAATGTAGCAAATAATCTTACATAAAAGAAGTAATAAAGGGCTTTTAAATTAGAGAAGAAAGGGGAGATGAAAGGAAATAAGTGAACCTTAATCTCATGGGATTTGGCTTAAGGAGGGAATAACACACTCAATTAGATATGGAAATATATTTTGCCCCACAGGAAGTCAAAGGGATAATAGAAGGAAGATAATATAAGGGACAGCAAATGAGGAAAGGAATAATCACAAGCAAACACTATTGTGGGAGGACAGGTCAAAGAAGAGAATGGAAAAAAGGAAGGACAGGATAGGACAGAGTGATATATGGTTAGTCTTTTACAACATAACTATTATGGAAGTGCTTTGCATTGTTACACATATATGACCTATATTGAATTGCTTGTTTTCTCAATGAGGATGGGTGGGAAGGGAGGGGGAGAATATGGAACTCAAAGCTTTAAGAATGAATTTTAAAAATTGTTTTAGCCTGCAATTGGAAATTAAGCCATACAGCTAATGGAGTACAGAAATCTATTTTGCCCTACAGGAAAACAGAGGAAAAGGGTGGGTAATAGAAGACAGGACAGACTTGAGAAAGGGTGGATGGAGTACTTGCTGTCTTGGGGTGGTGGGAGGAGAGAGATGAGGAGGAAGTTTTGAATTCAAATTCTTGTGGAAATGAATGTTAAAAACTGAAAAAGAAATTTTGTCTCTCAAACTTTACAAATCACAACCAGAAGGCACTATTGCAGATCTGAGGAGAGTAAGGTGAAATGTCTAGAAGATGGAAAGAGAATAAAGCCTCCATCTTACCTTTCTTCCATTGACAAAGAGCAAAACATTTTGACAGGATTTTGGAGGCATCTTACTAACTCTCACATTCAGAACTCTTTAGTATTTGTCAGGATTTATGAAGATGTTTATAACACATGTTTCCTCTGATGATAGTTTCTGATTTATTTTCTGATTTACATATTTTCTTCCTTTGTCTTCTCTTCCTTTTTTTTTTTGTATTTACACCCACTCTCTGACTTGCTGGCTCCTTACTTTGGAAAGATACTAGTGGAGAAAATGTCAATACACACGAACAAAAACAACAATAGCAACAGTAACAAGAAAGTTTGGCAGTAAAGTTTGCTCATTTAAAAAAAAATATTCCAGGTCTTTTGGACTCCTTCCAAAAGATTTCATCCTACCAAGAATCTGAAACTAGTTGATGGAATTGATAGAGCTTCAGGCCTGGAGTCAGAAACACCTGAGTTCAAATATGGCCTCAGACAACCACTGGCTGTGTGACCCTGGGCAATTCACCTAGCCCTATTTACCTTAGTATTCTCATCTGTAAAATGAGCTGGAGAAGGAAATTGCAAACCACTTTCATATTTTTACCAAGAAAATTCCAAATGGGGTCACAAAGGTTGGACAAGACAAAAATGAATGGACAACAACAACCAAAAATCTGGTCTTACTCATTCATCATGGAGATAGCACCAAGTCACCAAAACCAATCTCCTAGGAGCTAGCTTGTAGAGACTCTCAAAACCAATCAATTACTCTTGGGATATTCCAAAACACCAAGGCTTAATTAGGAGCTTTCTTTTATCATATCAAAAATGTGGTAATAGCCATGAACTTATCCTCAATGGGGCATTTTAAAAAAAGTACCAGAAAAAACTCACTGTTCTATAAGATCATAAAGTTGACAAAGGACCACCATTACCTTGCTTTTTATGCATATATCTTCCATATTTGCTCTAGTCTAGCCAGTGCAGCATTCCTTTCAAGCAGAAGGCAAGGGTTAGCCTTATTGGGCAATAAAATGTTGTGCATTATAGTGGTTGTTATGGAATAAAGGGACTAAAGTCATAAAAATGACTTCTCTGTTATAGGAATAAAGAACTAGCATGATTCATATCTCACACAAAGTCATTTTGGTTTGGAGGATACCAGTCAACTATGATGAGGGTAAAATTGGAAAGAATATAATGCAGACAAGCTTGCCGTCTCTTAGCAATCATAAGGTATTAAGAAATATTTTTAAGAGAGAAATATTGCATTTACTGTTCCATCTTAATTTTCTGAGGGAATAGGACCATTCACCTTTCCTATTGAAAAGATCCATGGGATTGGGAGACAATAAAAGTGATTACAGGAGAGGATTCTGGGAAAAAAGCAGGTCAGTAAATTCCAAATTCTCCAGATTTCTTCCACAAACAAGACAAAATAGCACCTCAGGGTAAATACAGAGCATCAACAGTGAACAATTTAGGGCAGAACAGTGGTCATCTTGGGACAACTGGAGAAGATCCAAAGAAAGAAAGATAAAAAGAAAGATTCCAGGATGGAGATATGGCCCGAGTAAGGTGTAAACACTTCCAGGCTAGCTCTGCTGAAACAGCAAGTGACCAGGTAGGTTGAAAGGTAGCCTTGATATTAGTCACAGGAATTTTCACCTCCTGGATAGTGTGGGGAGTCTGATTGGGTGAAAGTTGAAGGAACCTCTGGCGACAAAAGATGCCAGGTCTAAATGCGTTGTCAAGACTCAATACTGGGGCAACAGAAACTAGGATAGGCCTTGTGACTGCAGAAGTCATGGGATGGGGAATGTTACTGACTTTGGGTATTTACAGGAGAGCTGAGTTCTTGGTCTCAGTTCCAGGTCAGAGGAGTCAATTAAAGATCATAGCCACTGGAGGGTTCTCAGGGAACAAGAGCATTTCCAGCATAGTGTGTTGTGGCTTGGAGGGGGAAAGTAGTGCAGTGATTGGGCCTAGGACAAAGCTCAAAAAATAACAGTAAGAAGGGCCTGAGGCCAGAGGCACCATCTCCCACACCCTATGTTTAGAGGTGAGTATAATAATTAATTGCTAAAAATGAGCAGACAAAGGAGAAAGAATCCAAACATAAACAGTTATTATGGGAATAGAGAAGACCTTCAGTGGAGGATGCTGAAGCAAAAAACATTTCTCCTACCCCAAAATATAATGTTACATGGTCATCTGCTCAAAAAGGATTCATAGAAGACCTCAAAAAAGATGTCAAAAATCAAAGAAGAGAGATTGAGGTATTATTTTTTTAAGTTAATAGCAATCCAAGAAAGATAAGATTATGAAAAGAAAATTAACCAAACTGGAAAAGGAGATCTAGAATCTTAAGGAAGAAAAAAACTCCTTGAAAGTTAGAATTGGGCAAGGGGGACCCAGTGAAATTAAAAGAGACCAAGAAATAATAAAACAAAATATAAAGAATGAAAAAATAGAAGAGAATGTGAAGCATCTCATCAGAAAAACCACTGCTCTGGAGAACTAGCAGTGGCTGTAAATAGTAATTGTTTCTGTTTTGGCCAGAAATGCTGAGGGTCTTCCCCTACCAGAAGCATTTTTTTAAAGAGGCTGTTCTTTGCCTCATTTCTTCTTAAGCCTTAATCACTGAATGTGTGTTGTTTCACCTGTGAGCAATTTTAGTTTGAAAAAAACCAAAGTCCCCCTCTGCATCCTAGGTGATCTCTAGTTGTTCAGATCTATATCTGGCCACTGGACTCAGATCCAGATGAGAAAGTGAATCTGATGACTTTGCACAGCTCTCTTTCATTTAAATCCAGTTCACTTGCATGTCATGACATCACATTCCTGGTGTGATGGTCTTCTTTGAGAATGAAGGACAAACAGCATCTGCAATACTAAAAGATCACATGTTTCAGAAAATGTGTGGGAGGTTTGAAAACTCTTATTGAAGAGCAGAAAAACTGGGGTACGGCAAAAATATCATATCCAGCAAAGTTAAGTTTGATCCTGAATGGAAATGAATGGATATTCAATGAACTGACAGACTTTCAGGATTTTATTTCAGAAAGACTGGAATTAAATAGAAAATCTGATATACAAGATCGAAGAGAAATATAAGATAAACAACAAAGATTAATTACAAGGGACTCAATAAGGACAGATTATTTACTTTTTATATGTAGAAATGTAAAACATATGTCTAAGATTGTTATTAATAATTGAGTAGGTCAAAAGAAAGAGTGGAGTAGAACATAGTATGATTTGATTTTAAAAAGCAAAATGATGTAGGAAAAGACAAAAAGTAATTATCTCACACAAATGAGGTGCTAGAGGAAGAAATGATACAGAAGAATTAGATGGAGGAGGAAGGTGGTGTTTCTGAAACACTGTGTCCTCTGGAAATGATTACAGAGGGAACAGTACACATGTAACTAGAGGGGTATAAAATTTCTAAATTCAGAAAGAAATAAGAGGGCAAGGGTATAGTGAAGGGCAAAAGGATAAGGAGGGATAGGGACTAGAACAAGGGGATATAGAATGTGTGTGTAAATTAACAAGAATGGACTAAAGACACACACATACATATACAAATATGCACACAAATATGTATGCCTACATGCATGTTATATGTATAAAAATCTTCTAAATTAAGAAAGAAATTAGAGGGTAAAGGATTGGGTGGAGGAAGAGGATAAGGGGAGAATCCTTGGAGAGACAGTAGGTTAAGGAATAAGAGGGCATGGTGGTAGGTAGAAGTACAATAAAGTAGCGAGGAGAGATAAGAATAGAGTAAGAAGGATAGTATGGAAAATAGGAAGGAAAAAATATACAATTAATTATAGTTTAGAATGTGATTGAGGTGAATTTAGCCATAAAATGGAAACTATACCCAAGTAAAACTTTGAATTAAAAAAAATGTTGCTTTTAGGAAATGCTATACAAATGAGAGACCCACAAACTTAAAATAAAGGTCAGAAGTGGAATTTATTATGTAAAAAAGCAGGGATAGCAATCATGGTTTCAGAGAAAGCTAAAATTAAAATCAGACTAATCAAAAGAAAAATAGAGACACTATATTATATGTCAGCTATATTAATCAATAGTTTTATACCATATAAAATAACTAGACAATATTTAAAAAATGAGAGTATACCTATGCAACAGACATGGGAACTATATGAATATAAATACAAAACACCTTTTATATAAACAAAGTTAGGTCTAAATAATTGAAGTAACATTTGTTGTTCATGGGTAGGTAAAGTTGATATAATAAAAAATAAAAGGTAACTTCACCTAGCCAATCTATTTATGTAATACCATCTGAATTACTAAAAAAAAATTGTGTTACTGAATCAGAAAAAAAATAATAATCGGGTTCATTTGGAAAAGTAGAGGGGCAGGAACTTCAGGAAGACCAGGGGGAAAAGATGTGAAGAAACTAGAGACATTAAAAATATTATAAGTTGAGAGCGGTGTTGAAGTGTAAAATGGATAATTTTGATGATTTCACATTAAAATTTTCCCATGTAAATAAAACCTATGTAGCTAAGAATAGGGGGGAGGCAGAAAAATTTGGGGAAAAAAAACTCTCAAAGACAATCTCCCGGATAGAATGTGATTGGGTTGGAAGATTGTTGTGGTGTAGTAAATGATGAGCTGGTAGAGTTAGAAAAATGGGGAATGACTTTGAACTTATGAAAGAAGACGCTATCCAGCTACAGAGAAGCAGATCCCAAGTGGAAATAAGCATAATATGATTTTACATGTATGTTTTTGAATGTACATGTGTATATACATATTATGTTTATGGATATGTATATATATGTACATTCATTGCACACATATGTATACATGTGCATATGTGTTGTGCATATATGTATGCAGACAAAGAAATATATGCACACACACATATATCCATGCCTAATTTTAACCTTGGCAGGAAGGGGAGGGGGGTGGATAGGGAAAACAAAATAAAATAAAAAGTGCATAGCAGAGAATAAAAGAAAAGGTTCAAGGAATCAAAGATGGACAGCTTTGAAAATAATTTGTAAGGAGACAGAGCCAAGATGATGGAGTAAAGTTACAGACTCCCCCCAAACCCCTCCAAATATCTGTAAAAAATGACTCTAAACAAATTCTAGAGCAGCAGAGCCAACAAAAAGACAGAGTGAAATAAATCTTCAGCCCAAGACAATTTGGAAAGGCAACAGTTAAAATCTAGTGCGCCAGACTGCGAAAGGAGCTCAGTCTGGTGCAAGCCATGCCAGGAGAGACTGGGCCCCAGCAAACCTGGTGCAGGTCTCATTTACTGGCAGCTGTGGTGATTTCCAGACTTCTCAATCCACAAAATCAGAGATAACTTAGGTCGGTAGGAAAGGTCTATTGGACCTGGGTGAAAGAGGAGCACAGTCAAGCCACAGCCTCAGTGCAGCCCTGGAGCAGCAATGGTGGTGGTGGCAATGACTGCTTCCAGAGGTCTCAGTCAACAGATAGAGGACTGAACAACTGATCGGAAGGAGAATACAGGCTTATTTCTGCTGCCACTGAGTCAAGATTCTGTTGCTTTGCACTTATTTGGATCTGGGCCACAGTCCTGGGTGTCAGTCCTGAGGAGAGAAGGAGGATTGGCATAGTAGAACCTGTGGTAGCAGTGGAGTGGGGGCACGCTTCTTACAGTTCAAGGGCAGAAAAGAGTGATTGTGGTCACTCATAGGGTAGACCATAGGATAGGAGAAGAATAAACTCCTCTCCTTAGATCATACCACCTTGGGAGAACTGGAAACCTACCGGGCCTTAGAGGTATTTCTGAAAACAGTTACATAAAATACCTGAAGTTTGGGACAGTAGGCCCTCTACACTGGAAGCAGAGTCCTACATTAACAAAGTTACATCAAGCAATAGGCTAGGAAAATGAACAAACAACAGAAAAACCTCAGACTATAGAAACTTACTTTGGTGACAAAGAAGATCAAAACATACATTCAGAAGAACAGAACAAAATCAAAGCTCCTACATTCAAAGCCTCCAAGAAAAATATGAATTGGTCTAAGATCACGGAAAAGTTCAGAAAGGATTTTGAAAATCAAGTAAGAGAAATAAAAGAAAATTTGGGAAGAGAAATGAGTGATGCAAGAAAACCATGAAAAATGAGTCTACAGCTTGCTAAAGGAGACCTCACCTAAAATATTGAAGAAATAACAACTTAAAAAATAGACTAATGAAAATGGAAAAAAAGAGGACCAAAAAAACCAATGAAGGGAAGAATGCCTTAAAAAGCAGAATTGGCCAAATGGAAAAAGAGAACCAAAAGCTCCCTAAAAAAAATAATTCCTTAAACATTAGAATGGAACAAATCAAAGCTAGTGACTTCATTTCTCAATCAAGAAATTATAAAATGAAATCAAAAGAATGAAAAAATGGAAAATAATGATGAAATACCTCAATAGAAAAACAACTAATCTGGAAAATAGATCTAGGACAGATAATATAAAATTTATTGGATTACCTAAAGAGCCTAGCCATCATCTTTCAAGAAATTATCAAGGAAAATTGCCCTGATATTCTAGAACTAGGGGGTAAAATAGAAATTGTAAGAATCCATTGATCACCTCCTAAATGAAATTGCCAAATAAAAACTCTCAGGAATATTATAGCCAAATTTCAGAGTTCCTAGGTAAAAGAAAAATATGACAATCAGTTAGAAATAAACAATTCAGGCACTGTGGAACCACTATCAGGATAACACAAGATTCAGCAGCTTCTACATTAATGGATCAGAGGGCTTGGAATATGATATTCTGGAGGTCAAAGGAGATAGGATTAAAATCAAGAATCACCTACTCAGCAAAAATGAGTGTAATGCTTGAGGGGAAAAAGAATATTCCATGACACAGAGGAATTTAATGCATTCTTGAGAAAAAAAAACCACAGCTAAATAGAAAATTTGACTTTCAAATCCAAGATTGAAGAGAAGCATGAAAAAAGTAAATAGGAAAGAGAAATCATAAGGGACTTATTAAAGCTGAACAGTTTACATTCCTATATGGAAAGATGATATTTGTAACTCATGAGATCTTTCTTATTACTAGGGTAGACAGAGGACACAGAGTGTGTTCAACCTGAAGTGATGATGTTTAAAATGTAAAATTAAGAGGTGATAAGGTAATGTACTGGGAGAAGGAGAAAGGGAGAGGTAGAATGGGCTAAAATTATCTTACATGAAAGAGGCAAGAAAATACTTTTATGGGGGAGAGGAAGAAGGGGAGGTGAGAGGGAATGAGTGAACCTTACTTTCCTCAGAATTGGCTCAAGGAGGGAATAACATATACACTCAATTAGGTATGGACATCTATCTTACCTTACAGGAAAGTAGGAGTGGAGGATAACAAGGGGGTGATAGAAGGGATTGCAGATTGGAGGAGGGGATAGTCAGAAGCAAAACACTTTTGGGGACTCACAGGGTGAAAGGTGAGAATAGAATAAATGGGTCCAGGATGGGATGGGGGAGAACAGTCTTTCACAACATGACATGACAGTGTTTTACTTGACTACACACGTGTAACTTATATAAAATTGCTTGCCTTCTCAATGCAGGGGCGGGGAGTGAGGAAGGGAGAGAATTTGGAACTCAAAGTTTAAAAATGAATGTTAAAACTGTTTTTACATGTAAATAGGAAGTAAGATTCACAGGTAAACAAGATAGAAATCTTTCTTACCCTACAGGAAAATAGAAAGGGAAAACGATTAGAGAAGGGAGGGTGATTGAATGGAGACTGAGGGAAAGGATGATCAGAAGCAAAATACTTTTGAGGAGGGACAGGGTGAAAGAAGAGAGAAAATAGAATAGATGGGTTTGGGAGGAGTAGGATGGAGGGAAATACAGGTAGCAATGGTAATTGTGGGGAAAAATTGAAGCAAAAAAAAAAAAAAACAACCTAGAAAGATTTATGTGGGTTGATGCAAAGTGCAATGTACATAGTATCAGCAACATTGTAGAATGATCAGCTGTGAATGACTTAGTTTTTCTTAGCAATACAACAATCCACCACAACTCTGAATGATTTAGGATGAAAAAATGGTATCCATCCCCAGAGAAAGAACTGATGGTGTCTAAAAATAAATTAAAGCAACTTTTTTCACTTTACTTTTCTTGAGTTTTTTTTAATCTGTTTTCTTTCACAACATGACTATTACGGATTTGTTTTGCATGTACACATATATAACCTATATGGAACTGCTTGCCTTCTCATTGTGAGGAGGTGGGGAGGGAGGGAGAGAATTTGGAACTCAAAATTTTAAAGACATGTTAAATTTGTTGCTTATATGTAACTGGTGGAAAATTAAATACTAAATAAATAAAAAAAAGAGAAAATGATTTGTTGTATTTATTATGTATGTTTTCTTGAAATGTAAAGTTTTTGCTTTATAATGAATCCTCTCTTACATTCTGCTGTGTGCATGGCACTGTTTTTTTCTCTTTTCTCATTTTGTATTTAAGTTTAAATTCATATATAATAAAAGAAATAATCACACATTCTTTTAACTCAGAAACTGGATTTTGAACAGTCTTCTTCATAGCAAAGGAAGGAAATATATTTGAGATATTTAAAAATAAAACTTTTAGAATGCAAGAATATCTGTCTAGGCTCAAGCATGACTATGTCAGTGTGATCATTGGTACAGTTTTTGCAAAGGTTCTGAGCAGATATTTCTCTTTTAGGAAAATACTGTTTTTTTTAAGAAAGAGCCTATGGAATAGAAATCAAGTAGAAATGTAAATTCTAGCTTGCTTATGGTATTGAGGACCCACAAGAATATGAGTGTCAGGAAAAGAAAAGGAAAAAAAATTGCGAGGGAAGTTCAGAAGTCCTTTAATGTGTTACGCATATTAAAGTTGGAAAATACATGGGTCACAGCATATGAATACTTGAGGACACTGAATAATAATTTTAGTGTATCAGACAATGCTATGCATTTTCTTCCTTATCAAAATTCTAAATACCGCTCAGGAAGAGAATGAAACTGAGAGTTTGTCTCCTTAAGGTGCTCCCATTCTTCCCTCTCTGCCATTTCCCACCCCCCCCCATTTCCCCAGGCTCTCTAAATTACAGCCCATCATCAGCCATACAGAAGCCTCCTTCCACTCCAAGTATTCTCCAGAATTTGTCTCTGAGAGAGGAGGAAAGGGAATCAATGCCAGAACACACTTCAAATTTATGATCCAGTACCCAAAAGTCTGGTGATAGTCTTTCATGAAAGTCTATAAAAGACAGACACACTCTGTCACAGTCCTATGCTTAAGAAGATCATTCTCCCTCCCCTGCCCAGAAAGTGGACTCTACTAGCTTAGTTTATTTGAACCCAGGGTAACTGCTGTACTACAAGGAGTCATTGGAGCAGAATTTCATTTGAGAAGGATCATGTCTAATATTATAATTAATAAAACTCTTAAAAACTTTTCATCTAATACACACTACGAATACTTACTTCAGTATAGACAATCTAGGACGTCACTGAAGAATTTCCTGCTTGCTGAAAGTAGACTTTATAAAACATCTCCGGTTGCTTGTCTCCCACCCATTCCTCCCCCCGCCCCCGCCAAAAAAAGGGTAGAGAAGAATCAGAAAACTTAATGAGAAGTTGGTAATTACTATAAGAGGATTTCAAAGACAAGGCTGAAAAGACTAGCAGATCATTGTTCTTAATGTAAACAAGTCCTATACCTTCCTTTGTGAATATGGCACTTTCTGAGGGTCCTGGTTATATAGGTTGGGAAATGAGCATAGCTTAGAGCCTTTCAGGGAAGAAATTTAAGAACATGCCCTTAGGGGTTTCTCTAGGGAAGGAATTCTCAAACTTTCTGTGTATATTCTGGGCCACTTGGATGATGTGTTGAAGTCTACGGACCTCTCCTCAGAATAACATTTGTTGACTGCATTCATAATTGAATAAATACTATATTTCAGTTAGAGATTAGCAAAAATAAGAATGATTTTTTTTCCATCCAATTTCTTTGACCCCCTGAAGTCCATCTTCACTCTGTTGGATAGGCTCCAGGTTAAGAACCCTTGCTCAAGGTCAGAGGCTTCAAATTTCATTTTGAGGGCCACTCTGAGAATTTGTGATATAATTGGAAAATATTTAACCAAATAAAAATAATGGAACAGAGCACAGATAACTCTAATATGTGGTTTTCTAAGTCACTATGAGGTCACAGGGATTCTTATGTATGATTTAGTGAGCCTATTTCTATTTGAATTTGGAAACACTGCTCTACTGCATACTTGTTAAATATCACAAGTTTATCTGTAAGCAGAGTAAGTTATGGTCTGCAAGTTGTGATATGACAGAAAACTGGAAATTTCCCTTGTTCCTGAATATCTACATCAGTCAGGTTCTACTGTGTCAGAAATAAGATCTTTAGAAATTAATACTTTGAATGAAGCACAGCTCTCTAGGTACCTTCTTTAAGAATTCAGATTTCACTAGGCAGAGAAAAAAAATTTCTATTACCCTCATTAGTACAGAAAGTATACAGTAGAAGGTCACAGAGAAATATTTTGTCCCTTCTGAATTGAGAATTTATTGTTTTTACTTTCTCTTAGATCTGTAGTTCAGCATTAGACATATCAAACATTATATCTGGTAAAGACCTCAAGGGCTAAAGTTACTCCACATCTCCTCCTTCAGGCCAGAAAACATTTAATTGTTCTACACTGATGATAAGTTATTCAATGAAAACTATGTATAATAATCTAGGATGTGAGAAAGGAAAAGAGAGCAAGGAGGGAAGAATAAGGAAAGGAGGAGAGTTAAAATAGGACTTTTAAGCCTTTGGAATAGGGAAATTTAAATTTGAAAGTACATTTTCTACCCTTACTTTCCATGAGCCAGCATTACACCTCAGATGGAAAGGAAAAAAAAAATTCAATTTTCCTTCTTTTTTTCTTCACAGTTTACTATCTCCAGCTTTTTCTTACATAGTCAAGTGCAAGTCATGTCATTATTTCTCTGATGGCAAGTCTTCTTCAGCAATGAAGGAAGAACACACACATACACACACACACACACACACACACACACACACACACACACACACACATAGTTTTGTGATCATTCTTTTTTTCTTTATTTCTTGTTCCCTCCCCCTACATAACCATTTACCATTAGTAAACTTACTTCCCACCCCACACACAGTCCCAAGTGTTATTTGCTAAAATTTAACACTTAAAGTTCCTGATAGATAACCAATTTTTCTATAACATTAATCATCCCCATTATTGGTTCCAAATATTCAGTGTTCCACTTGAGAAGCAAAGTGAAATAAAATCAGTATCCCTTAGTATCTCTTATTTGAGAAACAAGAGGATAGGCAAATAGACCTGAGCCTGGGAGAGTGCTGATAAATGTTTAACCACCTGCTGGGGAGAACATGGAGATTGTATGCAATCTATACTTTTAAGTTTAATCTGCATTGTTAGTAATACTTTCTTAAGGCTACTCAATCAACAAAAGACATCAAGTCTTAATTTTTAGCAGTTAAATTTCCAAGGTGTAAATATTCACACTGAAAAATTAGCAATTGACCTTCATAAGATGACACAAGTAAACAAAATCATCTTTATTTCTTTCTAAACTCTTTAAGTAATCAAAAGGAATTGAACAACCTTCAATGGATGAGATTATCTTTATTTAGGTCAGCATAATTCTTGGAATGTTGTCTCTTGCTAAATTCTTTGATAGTGAGTCACAATTTTATACATATTGAGCTCTACACTTTGAGACCTAAGAGAGTAAAAGGTTAGTTTGGGGGAGAATAGGCATTTGAAGTCTGCTATAGTGCTGGCTTAATATAGTAGCTACATAAAACTATTTCACTGTACATGTCCACGTGTAAACTTAAGAGTTCAATTTTTAATGGTTCATTGAATTAACACTAAAGTATTTAAACCTTTTGCAACAATTAGAATGACTAATTAAATGGATGTTCTCTGGCCAATCAAATAACACTGCTAACTAGGCATGAATATAGGTGAATGGATGAGACAAGGCATAAAAAGGAACATATAAATGTATGCTACCTGTTCAGAGTGTCCTACCCCTGGGGAAAAAAAATGGATAGATGCACATTCCTAATTAACTGCAAAATCAAGGACTACAGTCATTGAAGCATAGTAGTGATGATATTTCCTTATACTGTTTTATGGGGAAATCATTTTATTCATTGATAAGGTCTACTTGTCCATCAGCCTCATAGTATATCCACTTTGAGATAGAATTATAATCTTATAAAAGTGTTGTCATATTCTTATTGTTTAGTTAGAATTCAGTATGATATACTACAGAGAAGAAGTAATTTTTGGTTTAATTGCTTGCAATAAAATAATATGAATTTCTTCATTAATTTTTTATATAAAATATTTTGGAGATGTGTGGAAATAATATATGGCATGATTATTATGTATCTGTATGGATTGCCTCAATTTTAAAAGGTTTACTGAATGTTTGGTCGTCTTTTTCTGTGTGCTTAATAAAATACTATAGATCTCATTGAACCAGTTGAAAATCATTTATATTGTAAGATATCTTGGCATGCTGGTCAGATTGCAGTGATTAATTGGTGAAATATGGTAAAATACTTTTTTAAAAAAACGTTTAAAAACTAATGTGTTTCTCTTAAAATTCATGTTACTCATGGATTATCTCCAACATAGTTTGTGTATGTCCTGTTTTTAATAACTCTTTGCGTGTCTTCTCTACCACCACCCCCTGCTTTCTTAGACTGAGGAAAACTATTTGTTTGATTTTGCTTTGTATCCTTAGTACTTAGCACAGTACCTGGCACATAGTAGGTGCTTAATAAAGGTTAGTTAATGGATATGGAATATCTGTTCCTCTTATCCAGGAAAAGAACATAAGAATTCCCCTGTAGGAAATTAAGAAATCATAATCATACTAGGAAGTTTTTTTTTAATCCAATTGTTCTCTGTTAGATTACAAAAATGTAATATCTAGTATAGATCCTTTTAAATGTCTACTATTCATTCATTGGTATTATTTGGACCTCCATTGAGGTAAAATGATTGATTCCTTATTTCCTGATTTCTATTCTGCAAATCTTAAAGTATATTCTTAATCTGATTAATCATTTTAAAATATAAAATACCCTTATTGTAGGCATTGCCAGATTCAGAATGCATGGCAAGGTATTTTTCATGTGAAATGATTCATGTCAAAAACTGAAAATATATGAAATAGATTGTATGTTACACAATTTTGTGAATTTTCAACCTACATTTAAATAATCATTAAAATACTAGATTCAACCACATGGAAAATAAATTTTATCATTTTAAAGCATTTAAATGCTGCTATTAGCACTAACAGTTTTATGGAGAAAAGATTTGCTTGAGAAATGAAGATAGAAATTTCTCATTTCTCAATAGAAATATAGGGTCAATGAAATTCAGAGTAGGGAAAAACTACATATAGAGGCCATCTAGTGCAGCCAATACTTGAAAAACAATACTCATTGCAAAACACGTTACAAGTTATTGTCCATTGTATAGTTGAAGATATCCATTGAGGATGTCTTGTGCCTATCTTAACATTCAAATTAAGGATTTATTCAATGGGATTCATTCAGGTGAGAAAGGATACACATTGATCTTTTTTGCCAAATAGGGAAAAATGAGATGAAAGTTGTAAAGAGAAAAAAATAAGTTTGATGTCAGGAAAACAAACATACAGGAAGGCAAGCAACAACAACAAAAAAAACTTTCTAATAATTGTATCTATCCAAAAGTGGAAAGGTCTACTTTGAATGATGGTGGGGTACCTTTTTTAGAAGAGTCATGATGATAACTTTTAGAATATGTGATTGTGGGAATTTCTTCTGTGGAAGGGTTAGACTGAATAGCTGCTGTCCCTCTCACTTACAACCCTCTCAAATTCTATGATTCTACACTATCCTTTGATCCACTGACATTTTATGTTTCCCAAGACAGCTAGGTGGTGTAGTGCATAGTCCATAGTGTTGTACTTGGTGTCAGGAAGATCTAGTTTGAATCTTGCCTTGGACATTTAAAAGGTCTATTATCCTGGGCAAGTTATTTAATGTCTCTAAACCTCAATTTCTTCATTTATAAAATGAGAATAATATATAATCACTTCTCTTACAGTGTTATTGGAAAATCAAATGAAATAAGCCAAGTGAATCAGTTGGCAAAGCTTATAATGCTCTGTAACTTAGTTATCACTGTCATCATGATTCTTGTTACAGGAAGAAACTTTGTATGGTGGAAGGCACATTAAACAAGGAGTTAGACATGGATTCTAGTCCTCAATCAAATCAAAGAAACAATTACTCATCACCTACTATGTGAAAGGTACTATTGTTTACGTTGTGAGTGCAAAGATAATATTCAGAAAACCTTTGCCTGTGTCTGACTCTAACAAGTCATATTACCTTGTGTAATTTATGTAGCCTTTTTGAAGGAGAGTTTTCTTACCTATAAAACAGGGATATTAAGATCTGCTCCACTTACTGCCCAGGTTTATTGTGAATATTCAATGAAATAAATGGAGGCAAATATTTTTGAAACTTTTATTTAATACAAATAAACTATGTTCATGCCTAATTTAATCATTTCTTGCTAATGTATTGAACACAGTGGGTGAGCAAAGACTATGTAGAAAGGAAAATTTATATAGCAGTATATTTACACTGAAAGGTATACAAATTTATTTAACCTGAATTTTGTCTATCAGCTGTATGCTTCATTATTTATCTTTCTGGTGAAAGAATAGGAATCAACTTGATTGGAAGGTAATCTCTATTGTGAAATTTTAGCTTTTAATAAAGATAATATATTTTATTTATGTCTGCATGATTCCAAATAATTCAATTCAATGGTGAGGCAGTGGTGTGATGATGAGGATAACATAACTTTCCCCCTTTCAATCAAGTAATATAGTTTGAACAAAAAACTACTACTTTACAAAAACTTACAACTTTTGCTGCTTGTTTTTAATGTTCAACCAGTTATGTTGGTGTGGTATAATTTCATTTATAATCTGTATGGCTCTGTATTTAGTCACTATAATTAACTCTTGCATGCACAATGGATAGTACAATAATTGGATGGGATACATTGGCAGATGCCTGGCTACAATGAGGAAAGTTTAGAGCTCATTGATTGATATATTTTATGGTGGCAAAAATCTGGACTCAGAGAATGTTGGTGACTTGCCAAGTGAAGGTCACTTGGACAGTTAGAAAATCGTATAATCTAAGATTTAAAAGAGACTCCAGTGGCCTTCTATTCTGATTCAGAGAAACAGTCACACGACCCAAGAAGAGATTCAAAGGCCAGAATCAAGTACAGAAGTAAGATCCTAGCTTCTGTTATATTTTTGTCTCTCTTATATTATGAAAATTAAAGATACTTTATACTAAAAAATATAAGTGGTGTTTTGGACATTCTCTAAGGAGTCATGATCTTGGATTTAAGTGATTCTGGACTCAAATTTGTGGATTATCACCTAGAACTAAGCTAAAAGAATCAGGTCAATCATAATCCATGAAAAAAATCTAGCTTTCCAGTTTCAGAATATGATTTTAAAAGATATTAAATATGGAAAACTCCATGGATTTCATTCCTGAATGATGAATTAAACTCTTTTTAATTACCAAAATAAACAAACTAAATCCAGAATTAAGTAACAAAACAAAGTTAACATAGTATCTGGTAATTCAACGTAAGCCAGTGGAATTTGAAACAAAAACAATCTTATTTAACATTATTGAAAGTAAAAACTATGAAAAATATCTTGGGGTAAGAAAAAGGCATGAGGAATATAAGTCAGGTGGTATCAAAGCAATACTTCAGGATGAGGTAGAATTTGCATATAGAAATATGAATTTATATCTATATGTATATATATTAAATAGCTATACAAATGCGCATATGTGATGATGATGGTTCACATCCCATTAATGACATAACATTTTTCCAAGTGGACGCATAGAAGTAAATTTCTCCTAAATGTTGAGTCAGCAGTCTCTTATTACCTCATTCAAAACAACCAATAAAACAATTTCATACTTGTTTTACCATGTATTCGCAGAAGTATTATTTTACATTTATACAGAATATGGAGGTTTTACTCTTATATTCAGTCAGCCAAACTTAAAAACTAACATTTTACATACACAGAATTTGAAAAACTCTGTAATACAAGTGATTACATAATTATAAACTTTTCTATTATTTACTGTTTTCTTTCTGTGTCAATTTTCTATATAGTCTAAAGAACATTTGTCTGTGAAAATATTTTCAAACCATGAGAAGCAGTATTAAATGAATATCTCTCATTTAATTGATTCCTGTTGGAGCTAGCCATTCTAGAATTAGCAAAGTAAAGAGAAACACTGCTAATAAGGCAAGGTGCTGTTTTTTCTTTGACAACTCTGAATATTTCAAATTGGTTTTCTTCTAAGTGGCATGGCTGTTTAGATAATGTAATGACATGTATATTAAAAGATAAGGTCTGAAGAACATTCAGTCATGAGCTTCAAATAAACAAATGTGTCTTTAGCCAAAAATCCTGAGGCTCCCCTTTCACATCCCAAACATAATAGTTTACTTCCTTTTAAAAATATGTTTAAATGAAAGTAGTTACTAAAGTTGCCAGTGAATATCTTATATTAAACTAATAACACATATTTATAATAAAGCTTTAACACTTATATAATATTTTCTAGATATTATTTCATTAGATCCCTATATGGTACTTATCCGGTGAGATAAATACTATTAATATTATTGCCCCATTTTCATTCTTTATGCTGATTAGCATATTAAGGTTTAGAAAAGTTAAGTGACTGACTTGTCTATCAGTAAGTGTCACAAAAAAGATTGCAGTCCAAGTCATGGATTTGGTATGACCACTGACTACCATTTTTTTTATACCAAGAGACCTCTTTAAAAATTAATATTTAAATTCGTAGCAGATTTAAATTAGACTGTAATATATTGGCAATTCAATTTGGAGATGTAAATTATAATTTTTATCCTAATTTGAAAATCTTCCATGAACAAAGATATGCATGAATTTCAATAGCAAAATGCTGGGCTTCTTCCAGACATTGAAGGAATGTGGCTAAAAATAACAATGGTGCATCATCATCATCATCATCATCATCATTACTAGGGAACTTTAAAATTTACAAATAAATAATATTTTGATTGTGAAATTTGCCATAGAAATGAATGACAAAGAGAGAGTTAGGAATTTTCCTTTCTAGTGATGTTCTGAAATGGGCTACATTCTCCTTTCTGGAATAGCCTGTTTGACCCTGAGAGCCAGAGGATGGCCAATGTAACTTCCATCTAAGTCCTTTGAATTTATTCTTCTCTGATTATCTATTCTATATATTTAGGACTAACTGCAATCTTAGCTAAATAAATAAGCAGAAAGCTTAGCCACTATCCAGCGATCTTATAAAACAAATAAGATATACTAAACTAACCATAAACTACATGTGATAGAATAGAAAAAAATAATTATTGAGCAATTTGATTTTTCCCAATTTTCTGCCTTTTCCCTTTCATTCTCTTCTGCTTCTGTTATTGCTCCTTAGAGCATGCCTTAATCAAAAATGTATTTATTAAGTGCCCTCATGTGGATGGTTCCTGAAAGGCTTCACAAAGAAACTCATTTTGAATTGTTTGGAAGAAAACAACAAAAAGTCCTTTCTTTGATAAGTCAGAGAGTCTAAGAACAGACTATGAAAGTAAAATACCCAGGGAAAGGAGGGGAAATATATATATATATGATGAAAACTACAGAGAAAATAACAACAGTATTTAGGGAGTTTCAGGGCATAGGAAATAGGTATCAACCAAGATCTTTAGTTCTATGTATTGACTGAAGTACAGAGTATGAAAAGAATCTTACCATCATAAAGTCTTATAACCAGAAAGATCCTTAGAGATCATCTCATCAAATTCAAAAAGTCATATTGTTTATATGTTGAAATAAAATAGTAGGGCAATCAATGGGAAAGAAGTTGATATAAAAATCAGATATATGATAAAATTGAATTCCTCAGACTTTTTAAAGTTCTATAGAAAGCAAAATATTAATTTAATATCAGCGCTGAGATTTGAAAAACTGGTAAATTTTTATAACTGAGAAAAAAGGGACACAGAATAGAAAGAATCATAGTTAAAATTTAAGTTGAACTTTTGAGGAAAAATAAGCTTAGATTTCAGAAGATGTCATCAGATTATATTCAAAGAGATATTCTTTTGCTTTATTGGCTTTATTATTTATTATTCCAGAACCACAAAATGAAGTACAAACCATGTACTGACCTCCATTTTTTAAAAATTCTCCTTACCGTTAGTGAAAAATCATTTTTTTGCTATTAAAATTCTGTGAATAGAAAAGTTTTGAAAAAAGATATCCAATGGGAATTACAGAGTCTACTTTATGTGAATCAAAATCATACACTTTGTAGTTGAAAGGGACTCTGTGACCAGTTTATATTTTTAACATAGGGAAACTGAAACCCAAGGAAGGCTTTTTAAATGATTAATATCAGAGCAGTGATATGAATCTGTCTTCTGACCAAGAAAAAATCAAACGTTAAATTTCCTTGAATATCATAACGAACATTTGTATTTATAGAATGCTTGAATAGAACAGAGAAGTTCTGAAGGCTAATTTTTTTTTATTATTATGAACACAAGGAAGCTATACAACTGAATTTCCAATGGTGACAAATTTGCTACTATCATTGCAGAAAACTCTCCATGGTCCTGACTCTTCCATAACCTACCCAGGCATAATTTCTCATGAAGCCAGTGGCAGTTTTGCTTGATTAAGGATGGCAGAATCAGGCCCACACATACATTCCCATGCAAATGCATTTGAGAAAATAGCATTCAATAGATTCTGTAAACATATTTAGAATGAATAAACATACTCAGCTAAATTTTCAAACATCTGTTCAGGCTCATGGCAGCACCATTCTTATTAAGCCCCAAATAATTTGCATGTGTAACTTTTTAAACAGAGCTTGACTCTGCTTAACTTATTAATGGTTCTTAGTTGTTTCTGGGTTCCTAAGAACATTACTTTTAGGAAACAGAGCCTGCTATGCAGTCTTAACAGGAAAAAAAAACCCAGAAGTTATTTTTTATTTAAATATTTTAATCTAGAGCTTATGAGGGCCATACTAGAAGCAGATATAATAAAATGATAATAGGATAGGAAAAGGCAAATAAAGCAGTCATATTTTCTAGTTTTAGACTATAAATGCATGTTTCCCTCTCAGTGAAACCTAGAAGAGATGTGTAGCTTCAGTTTAAAAAGAGATTCAGGCCACATAGCAGTAACTAACATTTTTGGTGAGAATATATTTCCCTATTTTATTTTATTCTTGACATTAAAAAAGAGGATTGTTTAAATACCCATTTAATTTATTATTTATCAAGCAATTTAGTATGATCTTAACAGCTGCAAGAAATGATGCCTTGTCAGAGTACCATTTAATTTTGTCATATCAAAATTTGAATTTTGTCATATATAAAATATTATTTTATAGTCAAGAAAAAAATAAAGCATATAACATCTTGTCTTTTCTCAACTTTTCTGTCAGATATGCCACTGTAAAAAATTAGGTCAGCTGTAGAGAATTGTTTGTGAAAGCTTTCTTTCTTTCTCACATTTTAGTTAAGGACATTCTTGATAAGTTTGTTGATTACTCTTAAAAAATAATTATTTTGGTCAAGATAATGGAGTTGGCACATGGTACGTATTGATCAACTTTTGGTCAGATTTTTAGTAACGATTTTGTCAGTAATTTCTTCTATCACTTATCATCTTCTTCCCTTTCATATTTGTTGAATATTGGTTCTTCAAAGACATAAAAACCGTGTTGTCTCCAACACGGTTTCTCTCTACGTATTTGGTCTGATTCAGCCACTCTTTTTGTCTTTATTCCACTTCCCATTTCCAAATGTAACACACTATGGTTCAAAATGTTTAGGTCCAAAAGTACATTTTCATTAATAAACATAATTTATTGTAGAAATCTTGACAGATTCCCCTCTCCCCCCAGTTTTGGTCTATTCCTCAAATCCTTTAATTTTTAAATGTTCTTTGATTACTGTGATTTGGTTCTCACCAAGTTGTCTCTGTATACATTTTGTCATCTACTACTTCTCAACGTTTTGTGAATCATTAATAACGATAATATGTCTTTATCAGGGTAAGGTTTTGCAAAAGAATTAGTATTATAAACCGGTTAGCCTTGCCCTTCAGTTTTAAAAAGAGAGCACATGTTTCTTGACTGAGGAGTTTCTATATTTTTTTGGCCGTCTCCTATTTTATATCCCTTAAAAATGACAATTTCATTTGGTATTTGTTTCTTTACCCAGTTCCCAGTTCTTGGTTATCAATACCTTGTTTAAATGGGTCAAATTGTGCCCCTTTTTCTAAGAGAACAATTCATTATCTGAGTTTAAATCCAGAGCCCCCAAATAAATACCTATTTAGTTGGGTACATTATGAAGTGATAACTAAGGATTTCTTGGATCTATGAAGACAGATAATCTTTTTTTAAAAATATAGTTATTACCTCAGTTTGAAAAGTACTTTTTAAGTTACACACTTTCAATGCAATTTCATTTTTTAAGTCTAGTAATACTGAAAAAAAAACTAGGGCATTTTAAGAAGCAATATATAATATGCAGTGTCTTGAAATAACAACACTTATTAAAATAATTTGAAAATATGGGTGAACTCTTATTGGCTGACATTACCAGACATTTAGTGTATTTAGATTAAGATATTCAGCAAGATTCTTCTATGGAGAATATACTTTATACTTCTATGTTAAAAAATACTTGGTGATTCTCTGTTTCGAAAATTAAAGAAATTATAAAGGAATGTTATAAACTTCACTATTGCAGTCATCATAAGATAAATACATTTTATAGCTGTGTAGCATGATACTCTGTTTTGTGATTGGCTTAAAAAAGAATTTTATTATCAAAAAAATTGTGGAATTTGCCCTTGTAAGGCAGATGACAAAAAAGGAAAGGAAAACTCTAATCCAACGTTTTCTTGTAGTTATACCTTTTTGTATTTCAGTTATTCACAGTATAAAACTATCAGAACAGCTTTAAGATTTCTTTCAAAAAATTTCTTAATACAAAGATTAAGGTGTTAACATTTTTCATCTTAAGAGGTTTATTACAAAGGTCACTACTGAATGAATACCCTGTGGAATAAGATATTTAATAGGAATCCATGGAATTGTGATGGGTCAGTAAAATTTGAGGCTGAAGGAGGCAGTGAGATCATTTGAAGGACAGCTTTGAGAGTTGTCACTGTTGTAAGTCAGAGTACATTATATTTGTTGAAAAATACTTTTCCATACAACCGTCTCCATCACTGCTGAAATCTACTAAAGTAAACATTTTATTTATGCCTTATGTTAGAAATTCCATGTTTCTGATTTGTAATAATGCTAATAAATTATACTCTGCAATAAGGAACTGTATTTTTAACTTGATACTACTAAGAACTTGAGTGTATTAAAAATGCCTTCCAAAGGAGGAAATTGCATGTTCTCAAATAAAATAATATAGACTTTCAATTAAATCTGAAGAGGTTTGCAAACGTAGGTAATATGACAAAAATATTTTTATCTTTCATAGGATACTCTAATCTATTTGTTATTACATTCATAGTGCACCTTGGAAACATCCATTAGAAGGCGATTAGATAGATAGATATGAAACTTGCCAGTCATTTGAAAAGAAGACCAGCATACAGATATGTAGATAGACATCTGTCTATATTATATTACTTTCTCATATATTATATACATGTCTATATAGATTATGTAATATATAATTGTAAATTATATATATACATGATATATATCATATGTAATTGTGTGTATGTATATATGTGTGTGTGTGTATATATATATATATATATATATATATATATATATAGAGAGAGAGAGAGAGAGAGAGAGAGAGAAAGAGAAAAAGAGAGAGAGGGACAGAGAGACAGACAGACACAGAGACAGACAGACAAAGAGACAGACAGAGAGAGACAGAGAGAAAGACAGTAGTTCTCTTTATTGGTGAACAAAGAGAAGAAGTAGGGCTGAAGAAGGTAAGGAAGAGGGAGGAGAACAAGGTGCCTTGGGACACCAATAGTCAGTCCTTCTGGAAATGCTCTGAATAGAGCCAAAAGTTCCAGCTTCTTGGTTCTGCTGGATTTGAGTCTGTAATACTTAACAGGCATCTTTTAGGACAGGCACCATGAGCTTTCCCCAGATCCCCTTTCAAACCTAGGCCTTGTGCTCCTCTTTGGGTAGCTTGAGCTTGGGCTGTTTCTTCACAGGACCATAACCATCATCTTCCCTCTTCATTGCCTTCCTCTCAGGGTTGTAGTTAGGAGGGATAGACTAGGTCCTTAAACTTCTCTACCAGGAGGCCCAGGCTGAGGTCAACTGCTTCTACTGTGACTAGTGTTACATATTGTGCATGCTCAGGCTCCATCAGATCCAGGACCAAGGCCTCCAAGTTTCTCATGTGCTGCTGCAGTTCTCAAAGCTGTTGCTTCAGTACTTGAAGTGGAATTTATGAACAATCACCTTTATTTTGTTCACCTGCTCTGCCTTGGAGGTGAATTTTCTCAAAGGGCATTGTCTGTTTGTCATCAGCATAGGGCAAGAAAATGAGCTGAAACCTTGAGGGGCCCCCTGAACTCCCTGGGCTTCCAGATCCTCCTCCTGGGGCACCAGGGCCACAAAATATAGTGGGTTGTTTTGGCAAGTAATGTAATTGCAGTGTCAACACCCCTTTTTCCAGGTACTTAGTGGGTAGAACACCGAATAGTGTTGTACTACCACTAATTGGTGATTCCTTTGGGTACACAAACAGAGAAGACATTAAGAAATGGTGCTGCTTGAACATAGTGATTTAAAGCCAATCAGAATCAAGCCAGATAATCAAATTTCTTCAACTCATTCATATTCTATTTCTCTATCACAGTCTGACAGTCTCTAGAAATCTGCGACCTCTTATTGTGGCATAGGTAAGCTTCCTCTTTCTACAATAAATGTTTTGGTCTTGGTTTTCATCTTTCTTTTTGTTTCCTGGTAAAACCTGCTGGGAAGAGACCACAATGCTTTGTGGACTATATAAAAAAATTCTGAAAGTAAGAGCCACATCCTTGTCTAGTTTTAGTTTCACCCTGGCCAGAGGGTGCTTCCTGGTCTCTTTGGCCTGTACCATTTTCAGGGGTCCTCTAGCCTTTCTAACTCTTCAAAATGAACCCTGAAGTCAACGGGGGGTGATGATGCCCCTCTAGATTAATAAAAGCAAACAATAAACCTCCATTCTTTTTCAAGTTCATAAGGTTGAAGAAGATATCTTTGTCATGCAGATCAGTCTAGCCTTACTGGTAGTGTCACTATTGTTACCATGGGGACAATGCATTGACTAACAACATGATCTGCTTGTGACTCATCTTGAGCTGGACTCCACTGAAGAGACTGACACAGATCTAGGGGTCTCCCTCAGGAAATAGTCTGTGCTATAGCTAATCAATTCCTGGAAATTTTTCTCTCCTTGTTCTCACTTAAAACAATCAAGTTTAAGTATTCCTTTTGCACCTGGGTTATCTAGCTCATAGAGAACAAAAATTCAGAATTATTGTCTTTGTCAGTGCCATAGAAGACCATGGCCAATTTGGTCACTACTAATGATCTTACTGCGGTATACACAGTGAATATACTGGAGGCTTAGGTAAAAAGAAGCTTTTTGATCTTTATCCTAGGGCTCAGACATAAGCTTGGAGGCATCCACTAAGAAAATCATCAAATTTTCATATCTAAATACTTATAGTTTCCTTCTGTTTAAGTCCCCTCTTCTGACTTCTCTTCTTCCTTTCCTTCATTTTTGTAATAAGACTCCCAACTGGACATTATCTTTGTGATCCTGGGGAGAAAGTTACTTAATTGAGCATTCAAGTAAAACATTAAAACCTACATATTAATCTAGAATACTTAAAGGACTTTTACAATAGGATTAACATGACCTGTGCAATCTGAATATTATAAGAAGTTAAGTAGAATCTCTCCTATTCAGACCTATATCAGGATATGTGTTCAGAAAAGTTATTTTAACTGGCTAAATGCTAAAAGTTTTAACTGTTATTGATTAGGTCATGGTGACTACATCCAAAAGAGTCAGTAGACAACAAAGCAGACAAATTATAATGTTCTCTGCAACATAAGGTTAAGGCTCCTTTTTCCAAAAAGTAGTGACTGAAGATGAGTTACGAAAATATAACATGTGAGAGTGTAGTATTAGGTACAAGATAGTTTTCCCCATATTTCTAAAAGTCCTTATGTCTCAGTGTAGAAGTAAACCATATTGGTTTCTGTGTTACTAACATCCCTTTTCCTCCTAAGCATGTTTCTGAGGAGAAAAGGAGAAATTCAGTGATAATTCCTAGGAGGAGGAACGTATACAATCCAAATACATCATATATTGTTATACAGACATTTACTTAGCTATTCGTAATATTTCACTATTATTACAAGGGCTATAGGCATGGTCTCACTTCCTGGTTGATTTGATGTAGTCTTTTCATTGTCCCTGTAGCCTCACTGAGTAATGGAGTCAGAAAAGACAGAACACTTTGCAATGTACCGAGATATGGCTTTCCCACCATAAAGTGTGACCCAATTTATCCCACTTGTGATTGATTTTATCCACAAAGGAGACAGAAAATCCTTCAGAGCAAAGGGAGTTTGACTTTATTTTTGATCAGAGCTTTCTCAGATTAATCAAGTTTTCAACTACCTAGGACTTAAATTATACTGATCAAGATGCTGAAGAAACTGAGGCAAAGAAAAGAACAGCTAACTTTGGCCTCCCTCCTTATCCATGGGTACAAGATCATAAAGAGAGTGCGTTAGATATTTCATTCAATGAATCCGTCCTACTCGTTACTGGCGTGATTATGAGCTCCTTGCCCAGATGATCAGAATAGTTTGATCAATTCTTTGTTTTTGCTTTCAGAGATCTGGCCTTTGAGTATCCCTCAGCCTTCTCACCATATTAAAACAGAGCAGCCAGTTTCCAGGGCCAGCAGAGAAGCACTCAGTAGAAGATTTGGTGAAACAATACTTTATATAAAATGTCCCCAAAATGAGTATGTTTCAAGTAGGGTAGTTATTTTTAAAACATTATAACCTGAACTTCTGACATATCTCTCCCTATAGCTTGTATTATATACAGTCGCTTAAAATGCCACATCTAATAGCAATAATTACTCTTATACTACAGCAGAATATTTCAAGTGAGAGGTAAGGTACAAAAGAGTCTTAGAGATGGAAGTTACCTTTGTTTCTCTAGACCAGAATCAATTTCTTGTTCACTAAGAGGTCATTTGAAGTTTGATAGCTTGGTTCTCCATGATTCCCTTCAAGAATACCTCTGAGACCACTGTAACCAGTCAGACAACTCAATTTGACAAACCTCAAAATAAGAAAATCTTGTTCATATGAGGGTGGAGGTTACATGTCATAGAACTTCTCTCCTATCCTCTATTTAAAGGGGAGATGACAAGGACAGACACTTCAAAATTTCCCTCCAATTGCTCACTCAGATGTCATCATTTTCTCTGGAAACTCATTACACTGCAAAGTCAAATCCGAAACTCATGGCTTCTGCTTCCCCTGCCCTTTGAACCTCTTTCTCTTTCTGAATGGAAAGAATGGAAGTGGACATAGAAGAGCACCTACCAAAGCTTCTAATTAAGGAAGAATACCAGGGCAGACATTGTGTAATTTACCACCTGGCAGCAGAATCTCTTCATACCCAGCTTTTGTGTAACATCTTCCGTTTCAGCCCCCTTTTTGTATGTTATCTTCCCCTCTTAGAATGTGAGTCTCTTGAGGTCAGTGGCTATCTTTGGTGTTTTTTTGGGGAAGGAGGGGAATCATCAATGTTTAACACAATGCTTGTCTCATTGTAAGCATGTAATAAGTGTGGAATGACTGATTGACGTTTGTTTCAGTGTACCAGAATTGGAATATTTTATTTAGTACTTAAAATATAAGGAGAAATCACACTGGATTTTCCATAGAATAGGAAATAAATTTGAATGCTCCTCAACTAATTGTGATAGTAGTAATATTTGAAATATATTGTATGATACTATAATTATATTTGATGGTACTCAAATATGGTATCACCTAAACTAAGTAGTCTTAATGAACATATAAGCAATATTAGAGAGCTTTTATCTTTCTGTTGATTTTAGTCATTTTAAGCTGATACATAATTTTGACAACCAATTGGACAAGACCTTCAAACAACAGCAGTAACTGTGTGCACTCATACCTACTCCAGGATCCCCTAATTACCATTTCTAATCCCCACTCTGTTTCTCATCACAGTTAGGAAATTCTTCTACCCAGAGTCTGGTGAAGAAAAAAAATTCTCTTTTGTAATAATTCAGTTATTAAAATTTGGTACAGCCAAGCTTTCCCTGTTGTAATGTTAATGTAAGGTTAATGGTGGGTGGGATAAATAAAGATCCTCGGCCCACCCACTCCCCCAGGCTTTGAAAACTTAGATGTTTCTGCTTCTCTCTCTGGTAACTATGTATGTGTGGTGCATCACAATTATTCAGTGCTGATTGAGTCACATTGATTAGTGATAAGGACATGATCCTTAGAGAGATGGGCTTCACACTTCCTAAGACAGTTCAAATGGAAGTGATTCAGTTTCCTGGCGTGGTACTGGTAGATTGTCCATGTTTCACAGGCATACAACAAGGTCAGTACAATGGCTCTGTAGACTGTTAGTTTGGTAGTCAGTCTAATAACTCTTCCCTTTCAAACTTTCCTTTGGAGCCTCTGAAACACTGAACTGGTTCTGGCAATGCATGCTTAGATTGCCCAAGACTGGAGGTGTGTTCGTCCTTCATTGCTGAAGAAAACCATGCCATCAGAGAAATGATATGACTTGCACTTGACTTTGTTTTGAGTGAGAGAGGGCTGTGTGGGTCACCAGCCTCAGTTTTCCTACAGAATCATCTGAATCCAGTGACCATATATTCTTCCGGATGACTGGAGACGACCCAAGATGAGGCAATTGGGGTTGACTTGCCCAAGGTCACAGAGGCAATGAGTATCAAGTGTCTGAGGTTAAATTTGAACTCAGGTCCTCCTGACTCCTGCACTGGTGCTCTATTCACTGCACCATCTAGCTGCCCAACCCAAGACTGGAGTAATATGAAAGCAAATGACATAATTCAAGTACATTAGAATAGATCCAGCCTCTCATAGTAATATTCATTCTCTCATTAATTGTTAACTAATCAGAGCTGATTGCTACCCTCAGGAATACCCCTCTTCCAAGAGCATATAAACTGTGAACCTGTAGCCAGGATGGTCTTTGGCGTTTGTGAGTACCACTGAACTCTTTTATTTAAATGCTAGCATTAGTAATAAATTGACTAATTACCCATATGTATCAAACTTTTTAAAGGTTAAAGTACTGGTATTGATGACTATGCTGGGGAATTTCCTTACGCCTTTTTGGTCTTACTAAGAATGCTCTCTTTCAGATCTGGTGCTAATTGTCTATCCCAATAAAGCTCACCTTGGTGGTAAAAGATCCAACTCTGTGCATAGCATATACTTCTATTGAGATTTTATCACTGTTTCTGTCTCCACTCAGGGAGTGACCCTGGCTCTATATAACAGAATTTTGATGTTGCCATATAGGGTATGTGTATATTACTTTCATTTTTACCTGTTTTCTGCACCTGATAGCTATAGAACTCATGCTTCCACTAGCTTCCTGAGTCACAATTTTCTGTAACTCTTTGAGTCTGGGTCTTTTGTGTAACCCAAACCATCAGGCAAAATAGAGCATTAACAGATGGACAAAATCCTCTTTACCATTTCATAAATTGAGTCCATATAGCTTTATCCAATTGTTTTTACTCATAAATGTAAAATAAAATCTAATAAATTCACTATCATGCTAGTCAATATAGTATGCAGATTCTATTGCACTAGAGAATGTTATACCTTCAGTTACATCCTGAAAGACAAAGAACAAGCTTTTCTATGTGATATGTAAATGAAGCATTTTATGACCTGAAGCTTTATAAAAATTCCATTTGAATTGATCAATTTTTGATTATTTTCTAAAGGAATTTAATAGGGTTAACAAAAATTTATTATGTCTTTACTTCTAAGACAAGTAGCACTACCTTGATACCTCATAACAAATTCATCATTATTGAGGTGTCCATATGAAAATTTTTCTTTTTTTATGTTTATTTATTTATTTTTAGTTTTATGACATTCATTCCCACAAAATTTTGATTTCCAAATTTTCTCTCCATCTCTCCCCTCCCCCCTCATCCCATAACACCTTGCATTCTGATTACTGTTTCCCTCAATATGCTCTTCCTTCTAACACAACCCACCCTTTCATCACAACCCACCCTTCCCTTATCTCCATCTTCTCTCTTTTCTTGTGGGGTAAGACAGATTTCTATATCTCATTATCTGTATTTCTTATTTCTCAGTTGTATGCAAAAATAATGTTCAACATTCATTTCTAATACTTTGAATTCCAACTTCTATCTCTTCCTCCCTCCTCATCTGTCACCACTGAGAAGGCAGGCAATTCAATAGAGGCTATATATGTGTAGTTTTGCAAAAGGTTTCCATAATAGTCATGATGAGTAAGACTATATTTCCCTTCATCCTGTCCTGCCTCTCATTTATTCTATTCTGTCATTAGACTTTGTTCCTCCCCAAAAGTGCTCATTTCTAATTACACCCTTCTCCCATTTGCCCTCCCTTCTATCATCCCTCTCAACCCACTTGTCTCCTTCTCCCCTACTTTTCTGTAGTGTAAGATAGATTTTCATACCAAATTGAGTGAGTATGTTATTCCCTCCTTAAGCCAAATGTGAAGAGAGTAAGCTTCACATTTTCCCTCTCACCTACTCCCTTTTCTCCTGCATTGAAAAAGCTTTTTCTTGCCTCTTTTATGAGTAAGAATTTGCCCCATTTTATTTATCTCTTTCCCCTCCCAATATATTCCTCTCTCACACTTTCATTTTATTTTTTTAGATATCATTCAGTCTTATTGAACTCACCCTGTACTTTCTGTGTACATGTGTGTGTATGTATGTGTGTGTGTGTATGTGAGTGTGTATAATCCTTCCAACTACCCAAATACTGAGAAAAGTCTCACAAGAACCAATAGTATCTGTGCATGTAGGAATGTAAACAGTTTAACTTTAGAAAGTCCTTTATGATTTCTCTTTCCTGTTTACCTTTTCATGATTCTTTTGAGTCTTGTGTTTGAAAGTCGGATTTTCTATTCAGTTCTGGTCTTTTCATCAAGAATGCTTGAAAGTCCTCTATATCATTGAATGATAATTTTTTCCCCTGAAGTATTATACTTAGTTTTGCTGGATAGATGATTTTTGGTTTTAATCCCAGTTCCTTTGACTTCAGGAATATCATATTCCAAACCCTTCAATCCCTTAATGTAGACACTGCCAGATCCTGTGTCATCCTAATTGTATTTCCACGATACTCAAATTGTTTCTTTGTAGTTGCTTGCAATATTTTCTCCTTGACCTGGGAACTCTGAAATTTTGCTACAATATCCTAGGTGTTTCTCTTTTCAAGTCTCTTTCAGGAGGCGATCAGTGGATTCTTTCAATCTTTCTTTTGCCCTCTGGTTCTAGAATATCAGGGCAGTTTTCCTTGATAATTTCATGAAAGACAATGTTGGGTTCTTTTTTGGTCATGCCTTTTAGGTAGTCCCATAATTTTTAAATTGTCTCTCCTGAGTCTATTTTCCATGTCGGTTGTTTTTCTAATGAGATATTTCACATATTTTTCCATTGTTTCATTCTTTTGGTTTTGTTTTGTAATTTCTTGGTTTCTCATAAAGTCATTAGCCTCCATCTGTTCCATTCTCATTTTTAAAGAACTATTCTTCTTCAGTGAACTTTTGTACCTCCTTTTCCATTTGGTTAATTCTGCTTTTTAAAGTATTCTTCTCCTCATTGGCTTTTGAGACTTCTTTTATCAATTGAGTTAATCTATTTTTAAAAGTTATTTTCTTCACCATGTTTTTATATGTCCTATAGCAAACTGTTGACTTGCTTTTCATGGTTTTCTTGCATTACTCTCATCTCTCTTCCCAGTTTTTCCTTCATTTCTCTTACTTGATTTTCAATATCCTTTTTGAGCTCTTCCATGGTCTAAGACCATTACATATTTGTTTTGGAGGCCTCTGATGGTAAGCATTGTTCTTACTCATCTGAAAGAATCGAAGAAAATACTTATTTACCAAGAAAGAAACCTTCTATAGTTTTATTTTTTCCTCTTTTTGGGGCCTTTTCCCAGTCAGTTATTTCACTTTTGAGTCTTTTGTGAAGAGGAGGGTATGCCTCCACGCTGTTTTGGGAGCAACCAAAATCTTTTCTGCCCAGAATCTACAGGTAGTAGAATTCCCTCTTTACAACTACCTCCATCACTGCCAGTCCCTGGGACCATGCTCAGGGTGGAGATTCTGATCCACTGCTCAATTCCTCCAGGAGTTTTAGATGAAGAGCACAGGTACCACTGACAACTGAAATTCAGATAGAATCATCAGTTCTCCCAGGGTCTTTAGGCTGAGGGCTCTACAAATGGACACTGCAACTGCTGCCACCACTGTTGCTATTGCTGCTTCTGCGACTGTTTTATGGGGCTGGGATTAGGGCAGGACTTTGCTCTCTTCCCTCCCAGTTGAAAAACTCTTCTCACTGACCTTTGAAGTTGTCTTTGGCACTTCTTGGTTGAGGGATCTGAGAACTTCTGCTGCTGGAGATTTGGCCCCTGAGGCCTTTTCTGGTCTTGTTCTTTCTGGCACTGTGCAGCCAAGGCTAGGCTATACTCCACTTCGTGTTGGTGTGATAGACCTTTCCTGTCAGCCTTCCAGGTTATCTTGAACTGCAAATCTATTACACTCTGTCTTTATGTGGCTTCTGCTGCTCTAGAATTTGTTGAGAGTCATTTTTTACAGGTATTTTATGCACTATGGGGAAGAACTAGAGTGTGTGTCTTTCTACTCCATTATCTTGGCTCTGCTCCTGAATCCATCATTTTTCAAACATAAATTAAAAGAAAGAGTGACTCAAGAACGAGAAAAAATGAATTTGAGGTTATAGTTTATTAATTATATGGGATATTATAAAATATATTAACATCAACTACAACATATACATATATATGTGCTTTCTGATTAGAAGATTGGATATTTTTCTGTGTCACATAGAGATTAGTATTCTAAGAGACCATTTACAGTGATTGATTATATCATTTTATGCTTAAATCATTTAACCATTCTGGGATCTTTCAGCTTGATTCTCCTCCTTCTAAGGGGAAGAACGTACAAAATGTCACAAAGAGTTCTAGAATTCAGAATAATTTCCAGCTCTATTCAAGTCTCAACATTTTAGTTAAAGGGTCATAGGAATTTTGAATTGGAAAATAACTTAGAGATCATCTACTCCTAGGATGAAAGCATTATAAATTTAAAGTTTAAAGAAAAACTATAGGGCTGGCTATGTGGCACAGAACATAGAGCAGCAACTGTGTGTATCAGTAAGCACCCTGGCATACCCAAGAGGGCCTGCTTCACAGGTTCCTAGATGTGCTTTTCTAAAAGGAAAAGAAATTTTAAACTTTAAAAGGAATAAACAACATTACTTTAAATACATATAGCAACAGAGAAAAAACAAATAGGACCAACAGACAGGGCTTCCAACTGATTGACCATAGACAATACATACTTCATTACCAGATGGTGAAACACCAGCATCTGGATTTTCGACATAGGATGTATTCTTAAAATGGGTGTCCAGGGTCTCATCTGGCACACTAACCTTCTTCCATCTCCAAAAGCTAAACCCCCAAACAAAACTTCGCCTGAGAGTATATATGTATGTGTGTATATATGTGTGTGTGTGTGTGTGTGTGTGTGTGTGTGTGTGTGTGTGTGTATATGTATATAGTTATGTACTCTCTTTTCAGAGCTGGAGGGCATGGCCCCTGGTGATCCAGTGCCTCATTAATTACCAAAAGGTGTGAGTCCCCCATTAACCTCACCTGAGGCCTATCAATGAGTGGGGAAATTTTAAATTCCCTTTGTACCCTGTGAGTCAGGAAGACTTGAGTTCAAATCTAGCCTCAGACAGTTGACACTACTGTGTGACCTTGGGAAAGTCACTTAACCCTAATTATCTTGCAACCCTCCCAAAATAAAACAATCAGAAAGAGAGACAGTAGAGATATTTTAATCTTTTTATTTTACAAATGAAACTGAATAGTAAGATAAGCCACCCCAAATCACAAAAGTAGTAAGTGGCAGAGTTAGAATTTGAGTTCAAGTCATGAATCAGAGGACCACAGATTTTACTATTGGAAGGGACCTTAGTGGTTATCAAGTCCAACCCTCTAATTTTATACATGAGGAAATTAAGGATTATAGAAATTAAATGATTAACTCAGGGACACATGGCAAGTATCTGAAGCATGATTAAAGTTGAGGTCTTCCTCACTCCAAATACAACACTTCTTCCATTGTTCTAAAAGAAGATGAAACTGAGGTTCTGGTAAGTGATTTATGCTTCAATTTGTTCCACCAGTTCTCTGATGGCATACTTCTGACCCACTATCCTATATTAATCTAGTTCAACTATATAAGGGGTAATAAATATAGCAGTTGACAGAGCTTCAACATTTGTTTGTATAAAAAACACCCGATATGTTTTAGAAATGATCCTTCATTTTGCTAATGGCGTTTTACATACATACACAGCCACAGTCACAACTAATTAAGACCTCCATTAGTGAAAAAAGATCTTTGAAAATTGCTAAATTTTAGTAACTTCTTATTCATTAGCTTATTCATTTTGTCATTATATCTCTACCACCTAGTATAGTTTTTGGTGTACATTAGACATTTAAAGAAAAGCTTGTGGGTTTATTGTTACAGAATATATTATCCTGACATAAGTAGATAGAAAGTACTATGGAGAATCAATAAAAAAAAATTCTGATTGGGTAAATTAGGAAACACTTTTTGGAAAATCAAGACATTCTATAGTTGTTTGTCCTTTGTTTTGAAGAGGACCAGTGTCTTAATTTGTAGGTGAATTGGATTTAAATGAGCTAGAATTGCACAAAGTCATCAGCCCACTCTTTTCTAGAGCCATCAAAGTCCTGAGGTATGACAAAAGTCAAGAAGGTTGGCTGTGACCTGGGATGCAATTGATGACCTTGATATCTTTGCTTTCTGATGAAGCTTTAAGTGTTCCACAATGCCTGTTTCAGTTTCCTTCATGGCCATTGTTACAGATTGTTCTCACCCACCCATTCCACCCAAGGAGGTCTTCACATGCTTGTGGTAGACATCCTCCTAACTCATCAATGGGTTTGATGTCTATTGGTTACCCTCAACCTGGTTCAAATTGTCTGTCAAGACAGTTTTACTGTAATGTGGCTGCTGTAAATGCTACAGTTTCTTGGAACCACAGGTGAGATTTGGGTGAAAGGTGCTTGGCAAGCCCTCACACGAGAGATGCTAATTGAGCATTTCAAACTCAAGAAATGGCATGAGCCTGTTGATAAAACAATATAAGCAACAGTCAAAGATCAGAATGATTGGAATGAAACACATTTCAAAGGCAGCTGGGTGACTTAAGTCTCTGAGATAGAGAGGTGTCAAGTTATAGAGAGCTTGATTACCAGACAAAAAATTTTGTTTTTCAATTAACAGACAATGCAGAGCTATTCATTAAATTATATGTATGTTTAAGGAAGATTATTTTTGCAGTAGAATGAAGAATTGATTGAATAGAAAAACACTGGAAATTGAGAGGCCAATTATGGGAATTACTACAGTAGAGCAGAGAGGAGGTAATAAAGACCTGCCCTTAGGTAGAAGTACTAGAAATGCAAAACAGAAGAGAGATTTGAAAAAACAATGTCATTGGTAGAATTACTAGAAGTTGATTGTAGGATTGAGTGTATGTAGTGAGAGAGGAATAAGAGTAGGAGTAAGAGTAAAAGGTAGCATTGATGGCTGGTCCATGAGTGACTGGGTAAATAATTATTCAGTTAACAGAAATAAGATAGTCTAAAGAATATTACCTTGGTAAGCTGATAGTATTTTATTACAGTGCACAGAATGCAAGTGAACCCATTAGGAGAATGTGCAAACCTTTGTACTACTACTGTAGTGAATCAAAGGAGATGATATAGGTAAAATATTGAAAAATTTAAGGTGCTATAGAAATATTAGATATTATCATTATAGAAAACAATATGTTCATCTGATATTTACTAGGATATACAAATAAATTTTATTCTTCCTATTGCTAAGTTCATGATCTGATCATAAAAGTCATGCTTAGAAAATGTACTAGCATAGAAGCCAAGGGTCATTTAATATATTACTGAAATAGTTTAAAAAAACATACCAATGTATTATAAGACCAACTTTCTGCCATTAAAAGACACAAAAGGTGAAAAACCTGGCTTAGCAGTCAAAAATGTAATAGTAAAAGAAAGAATGACCAAAAAGAAATATGCTGTGAAATCCTATACTCAGTCATTTTCCAACCATTACCAGGAATTTGTTGCTGTATATTCTCTTATTGAAACTGTGATTGTCTATAAATGTTTGTTATCCACTTGGACCTACAACAGAGTGTGATACATTTCAATAAACCCTTCAGTGTAATGCTTTGAGATCTTCAGAGGTATGCAAAATAGTTCCCAAACTGCATATTATAGGTAGTTTTCCATTAGACACTGCACAAAGTCCTTGACATTCAAGAGTGTGTCATCCGTATTTTAACATGACTCACTCCTGGGTGTATTTGAAAACCCCCTCCACTTGCCTTTAGTAATGATGACTTGTCCTATGGGATCCAGACCTTGGCTAATCTAACATAATATGTACTTGATGGCTTTTATTAACTGTCAAATGAAGCCCAATAGCCGTCAGAAACATTTTTCCTTCCTGTCATGCATTTGTTCTCAGTATGTTTCATTTCTGACCATTAATGTAAAAGGTTAATAAAGTATACTGCTAGATATTATTAATATTCCATATGCATGGTAAGTGAATAATTTTGCAGACTTTTGATTTTTAAAGATGTTGGGCTATTAAGGTAACTTTTGCAGACTTTTAAAGTGCACTGGATTGCATGCTTCCCTAATTTAACAGCTAAACTATCTGTGAAGAATTTTTACTATATTATACTCTCCTCATCTTTACTCATATTCAATCTATTGATTTAGAATTCTGAAGGTTTCTTCCCTGCTTTATACTCTATCTTCTCCTTATTCTTAATCTTTGTTTGTAATAGATGATAATTAGCCCAATTCTCTTGCTCATTTGTGGCTTTACTGATTCTCAATTTAATGTGAGATCAAAAGCAGTTAGTTCTGTTTGGGGGTCATTGACCACTGTCATCCAAATGTTAATAGTTAAACTAGCTCTCATTGTCCTCTTTGTGATATCTTTATCTCAGAATTTGAAACCATTATAAACCAACTACATGAATTCAAGTGTAATTTGCAGATAGTTACCCAGAATCATTAAGGAGGTGGAGGGTTATGAAAAGTGTGGCCTACAAATGGGAATTCATAAAAGTCTCAAAATACCTATCTGCAAAAGAGACCTCTTAATTTAAATTTCTTTTTCTCTGTGCATTTTCCCCAAACATCCTTTTCCTCTTTTTAATTTGAAATTCATTGTCTTCTATTCTCTTTCCTTGTTAAACCAATAGCTTAAAGATGTAATAAAAAGAGCATACAAAAAGACACAACAGCTGAATCGACCTCATTAATATAATCTGTAGTGAACAAATACAGCTAATGCTGAAGAAAATAATCATCAAAATCTCTTGGGGGAGTTTGAAGTCAAATTCTATATACATCTCCCCCCCCACTTTCCCCAAGTCTGTTCTTATGATAGGAGATGACAGAACAAAAGACATAAAATGACTCATGGGCCTGAGCTACCAGTTTTGTTTTTGTCTTGGTGGTTGTAATCAACTGTTACAGGGAAAGAAGGGGAAAGACAATTCACCAGTTTCCCAGAGCACAAGTTACTCCCTAAGCGTAATGTAAAATTATGGAAGCTACATAATTAACAAAAAAAGGCAAGGAAAAAGTGATTTTTCTTTCTTTGTTTTACTGTAGGCACATGCATACACAGTACAGATACCTCTAACTTCATAATCAGGATTGTTGTATTAAGTTTAAAGAGTCTAATTTTAAGGAAGGATGTTGTTAGGTGTTGGAGAGCAGTCAAGTTGGTAAGAGTCATGGACACCATGACTTACAAGGATTGGTCGAAGGTAATAGAAATATTTAGCCTGGAGAAGAAAAGACTTGAGTAAGAAATGATTGTTTTCTTCGAATATTTGAAAGCCTTTCACAGAGAAGATGAGACTATGCTTTTGCTTAACCCTGGAGGATAAAACTTGAAACAATGGGTATACAAGGAAGAGATGAATTCTGGTTTAATGTTACAGAAAAGAAATGTTGCTAACAAAGCTTTGCAAAAGTGAAATGTATCATTTCAAGAGCTATTGTGTTCTCTGTACTAGGGGTTTTCAAGTTGAGGTTAGATGTCATGTTGGGCATGTTGTAGAGTGGATTGTTCATTAGTAAGGGTAAGACTAAATGGCCTCAAAATTTTCTTATAATGGGATTTTGTAATTAGATGACAACCCAAAAATTGATAGTAAGCAGAAAGTCCCTTTTATGACTTAGAGTGTTGTGTAAAGAGACCCAAAAGTTACACGTAATAAGAGATTGATTATCAACTCTGATATGCTGTGCCAGAAACACTGAATATGAAGAGTGAAGACATGGACTTCTTGAGGTTTATGGCTTAGTTGGTGAGGAGTAGCCCCTCTCATGTGAGGGCTTCTAAGCCCTTTTGTGGCTACTTACTATCCTTGGTCACCACACATCATCAAACTAGCACCTGTGGCTCCAAAAAGACATAGTATGAACAGTGCCACATAAAATTGTCTTGGCTGATGAAGTAGAGGGTAACTGATGGGAGAAGTGTTTATTCCAAGAATATGAAGACTTACTAGGTAGAATGCATATATGACATGCCAATAGCAACAAAGTCAACTGAAACAGGCACTGTGAAGCACTTAGAGCTTCGTCACACACTGGAAACACCAAGGTTATCCACCACATCCCGAGCCATCAACAATTGTTTCGACTTGTCTTTCCACTAGGTGTCAGTGACTCTGAATGAAAAAAGAGGCTAATGACTTTGTATGATTCTGCCTCACTTAAATCCAATTTACCTGAAAGTCAAGTCATCACCCATAATCCATTATTTTACCATTTTATTATTTTATATTGTTATTATTTTACCTAGGATGAAGTCCTGTGGTGACAGATGAGTGATGAAGTAACAGGTGAGGCTACAATGAAAACTGTACTAATAACCTTGCAAACAGGTGTTCCAGGGCATAGGGTCATTACACTAAAGCACCAGTGGGATTCAGCAACCCCCTGGGTAACTAAGTAACTTCTTTTCTTTTAAGGACTTCACTACTCACCTCCTGGCATGAGGAAGGGGCTAGAAAAGTGTCCTAAGAATTGCCTGTTTCTTCCAAACCTAGTTTTCTTAGAGAATTAGATAGGTATACAATGATGGGGTTGAAACAAACAAACAAAAATTTACAGACATTTTTGTACAGTGGTTTCCAATCAACAAGACTTGCAAATGAAGGAAATTTGCTGAAGTCAGAGCTGGATACATATTTTCCTGCTGTGATGAAGAGCACCATGAAGCTGGCATAGGCTTTGCAATGAGATCAAATCTAGTTCATAAACTTGTCTTCCTCCCCAAAAGAGTGAATAATAGGTTCATGATGATACATCTCCCACTTGCAGGAAATGCCATGCTGTCATCATCATCACATATACTCCTAACATGACAAACCCTGATAAGGTTAAAGAAAAAAGTTATGGAGACCTGAACACACTCATAATCAATGTGCTGACAGAGGACAAGGTTGTAATTCTGGGTGACTTTAATGCCAAAACAAGCATAAACAATCAAATATGTTAAGAAGTCCTAGGGAGGAATGGACTCAGAAATGACAAAAGCAGAGGGGCTCAGCCAAGATGGCAAAGGAGAAAGACCCATATGCTCTAGCACTTCCTCTACAGCCCACAAAAACCTGTAAAAATAACTCTCAACCAAGTCTAGAGCAGCAGAAGCTACAGAAGAACAGAGCAAAAGAGATTTCCAGCCAAAGGTAACCTGCAGAAAAAAACCAACAGAAAACGAACAGAAAAAGTCTATCTCATGGGACACTGAGCAGAGTGGAGCACAGCCCTGGCCACACAGCACTGGAAGGAATGGGACATGAACATGGGCAAAGTTCCTAGCAGGAAAGTTCCCAGATACCCCAACCCACAAGTGATAAAGAAAGCACCAAAGGTCAGTGGGGGAGGGCTTTCCCAGCTGGGCAAGAGTAATCAAGATTTCTCCAGCAATAACCCCAGGAAATGTCAAGGTCACAGCAGCAGACTGTAGGCAACTACAGAGGTCAGAAGCAACCAGGATCCATTATTCAGGCAGTTCAACTTAAAGCCTGTGGTAGTAGGGAGCAGCTGATCTAAACCCCAGCCCTCAGTGATGGGCCCACCCTCACCCAAAGCCCATGGGAACCAAATATCTGAGTTGAGTCTCTTGACAAAGTATTCAGAAGTCAAGTAACTGGCTGGGAAAATGCCCAAAAAAGGGAAAACAACTAATACCATAGAAGATTACATTCTTGGTGAACAGGTATCTCCTCCCATCCCTTCAGAGGAAGAACAAAGCATACTGTCACAGGAAGTAAGACCCCTGCTTCCAGGGCCTTCAGAGTGAACTTAAATTGGGCTCAGGTAATAGAAGAGCTTGATAACGCAATTGGAAAATGAGGTCCAAAAAGCCAGTGAGGACAAGGAGGCATTAAAAAGAAGAATTAGCCAAATGGAGGAGAAGTTTCAAAAGCTCACTGAACAAAATAGTTCTCTGAAAGAGAGAATAGAGTTCAGGGAAATGAATGACTATGAGATAAATAAAGAAGTTAGAAAACAAAACCAAAAGTTTGAAAAAATAGAAGATAATGTGAAATATAGCATTGGAAAAGCAACTGACCTGGAAAAGAGATCCAGAACAGACAATTTAAAAATCATGGGACTATTTGAAAGCCATGATCAAAAAAAAGCCTAGAAATTATCTTCCATGAAATTATCAAGGAAAACTGCCTTGATATTCTAGAACCAGAGGGCAAAATAAATATTGAAAGATCCATTGATCACCTCCTGAAAGAGATCCAAAAAGAGAAACTCCTAGGAATTATTATAGCCAAATTTCAGAGTTTCAAGGTCAAGGAGAAAATACTTCAAGCAGCTAGAAAGAATCAATTCGAGTATTGTGGAAATACAATCAGGATAACACAAGATCTGGCAGCTTCAACATTAAGGCATCGAAGGGTTTGGAATAGGGTGTTCCAGAAGTCAAAGGTACTGGGATTAAAACCAAGACTCACCTACCCTGCAAAACTGAGTATAATACTTCAAGGGAATAAATGCTCATTCAGTGATATAGGGCACTTTCAAACATTCATGTTGAAAAAACCAGAACTGTATAGAAAATTTGACTTTCAAATATGAGAATGAAGAGAAGCTTTAAAAGGTAAACAGGAAAGAGAAATCATAAAAGACTTTCTAAAGCTGAACTGTTTACATTCCTGAATGGAAAGAAAATTTTTATAACTCTTGAGACATTTCTCAGTATTTGGGTAGGTGGAGGAATTGTACATACACACACACACATGTATAGACAGAGAGTACAGGTTGTGTTGAATCAAAAGAGATGTTATCCACAAAAAAAGATATAAAATAAAAATTAAGGGATCAGGGAAGAAAATCCTCGGAGGAGAAAGGGAGAAATGGAATGGGGCAGGCTATAACTCATAAAAGAGATAAAGAAAAATCTTGTTCATTGGAGGGGAAAAGGGAGAAAGGGAGAGGGGAAAGGTGAAGCTACTCTCTCCACATACGGCTTAAGGAGGGAATAACATGCTCACTAAATTTGGTATGAAAATCTATCTTATACTACAGGAAATTAGAGGAGGAAGCAACAAGTGAGGTGAGGGGAATGATAGAAGGGAAGGCAAATGGGAGAAGGGAATAACCAGAAATAAACATTTTGGGGAAGGGACAAGGTCAAATGATGGAACAAAAAAATAAGGGGATTAGAGTAGGATAGAGGGCAATATAGTTAATATTACACAACATGATTATTATGGAAGTCTTTTGCAAAATGACACATATGTAGCCTGTATTGAATTGCTTGCCTTCTCAGTGGGGATGGGTAGGGAGTAAAGGAGGAAAAGAAGGTGGAATTCAAAGTATTAGAAACGTAAATTGAGAATTATTATTGTATATACACAGGAAATAAGAAACACTGGCGATGGGACCTAGAAATTTATCTTGCCCTCAAGAAAAGAGAGAAGATGGGAATAAGGGAAGGGAGGGGTGTGATAGAAGGGAGGACTCATTGAGAAAAGGGGTAATCAGAATGCAAGTTATTAGGGGGTGGGGGAAGGGGACAGATGGGGAGAAAATTTGCACATGTGATGTAAAAGTAATTAGCATTAAAACAATTGACTGAATTCATTACTGAGACTAAATCGGAGACATCTTTAGTCTGGGGAAATGAATTTTAGTCTAAGTCTCCTAGAGGCAGGTTACTTTGGGCAAAATTTGGCATGGATGGAAAAGTTAAAGTTTTTATGGTAAATTTGTTTTAATGAGTGTTATTTAAGCAGGAACCAGAACAGGTATAGAAAGGCATGTAAACCACTTAAGACTTGCCTCAGAAGATGTTCCTTAGCCAATATGAAATTATAGTCACATCTGAAACCTGGTTATTGGAACTTGATATTTTAAGATGCTATGGGACTATTTGTTAAGTGACTGTTCTTCTGACTCTAACTCCAGGTATGGATAGCAACAAAGGCAGTCTATGCCTCCAATCCATGATGCCAGTAAGCCTGTGAGATGGTGATATGAACTGAAAAAGGTGATCCCATGAAAGATGGGAAAATGTCTGTTCAGCCTGGGCTGAGGTAGGTTTCTCCTGACTCAATTTCTCCACTGACACTTGACAGACTCTAAGCCTCATTAAATGCAAATTGACAATATACTCCTTCCTGCAACTGACATGAAGCTGGGGAGATACTGTTTCCCTGCAATGTCCCTACTCTTAGTGGCAATTTCCTATAGTCAAAAGGTTTGTAAGCTTAATACCAGATCTATTAAATTATAGATTATTGGTAGGGGAACATCTGAAGTCAAGTCTAAAATTAAGCTATGAGGCTTAGGACTTTAGACCAACAACAATAACTTAGGGTCCTTTAATTCTTAGTAATTGTGTGGAGACAATTCGGTCAAGGGCTTATGATGTAAGCATACCTAGCTATTATTTGTGTCTCAGTTGGTTAATATTTTTAAAAATCCATTTGTGGTCTATATTGTAAATGCTTTAAAAGAAATGTCACCTGAGCAAAAGTTGGAATTGTGTTATGTGATATGAAATATGTTAAAAATGAAAAGAACAATAAAAAAGAAATGACAAGAGCAATGATTTCTCTTACTACTAGACACTTGTACATTTCACTATCTTTTTAACATCACTGTCTTCCATTTACCTAAATACAACAAAATGTCTGGCATGCACCCTCACAGAAACACTGGAATTTAATAGACTGCCGTTGTAAGGAGAAGAGGCAGGCAGAATATGAGAGTGACTAGAGTGATGTGTGGCACAGAGTGCTGGACCAAAAGCTAAACATTTGCACTCAACAAAAGGGGTGATTGCAGGGCAAGTTGACTATCAGGAGACTTAAACAGATTACAACACTTCTCTATGCATGAATAGTTTGTTGCTGACCTGAATGAAAATTGAGTTAGCGCAGTTAGCAATGATGAAGCAGAAAAAGAGTGGATAGCTTTCAGAGACTTGGTGTACAGTGCTGAATTTACCTATCCAAAGGAGAACACCCAAAATCTTATAGGCTGATTTGATGAATATGATAGGGAAATTCAGAAGCTGCTAAATTAAAAACTAGAGCTCCATAGAATTTACCAGCAGGACAATTCTTAAGTCTTTAAGAAGTCAACTTTTAACTCAATCAAAAGTAAAGTACAAGAAAGCTTAGAAAGTTCCAAAATTCTTGGCTCATTAAGAAGGCTAATGAGATTTGGTTCTATGTTGATAAAAACAATCTAACCTGCTTTGATGATGTTCTGAAGAAAATTTAGTGGTCAAAGAGCTCTGGTGTATCTCAACTACTCATAGAACCACTCTAATCAGTGATAAGGACATGATCCTGGACAGATGGGTCAAACACTTCCATAGTGTTCTCAACAAACCATTATCAGCCAAGGCTGAAGCCACTGGTTGTATAATTTAGGTTGAAGTCAATCTCTCTAGCCAAACTTCAGACTGAATACAATTAGTCTACTCTCATATCGCAAAGCATCTGGCATTGATTTCATCTTAGCAGAGAGCTATTAGGCACCACTCACATAAAAGCAGACTGAAATCTTCTGGGTTATATGCAAAGGAAGATTATCCCCTAGGAGATCATGGATGCCTTTATTGTGCATCTCCATAAATGAAAATGAAATTGGTTGTCACTGATGACAAGATTGTTGCCAGAGTCCTCCTTAATAGGTTGATACTTCACCTAGAAGATGAGAGTCAGTGTGGCTTCAGTAAGGGCTGAGGAATAGTCAATAAGAGTGTTTGCTACCTGACCATTCCAGGAGAAATCCCAGGAGCAGAATAGATGTCTGTATGTAACATTCATCAACCTTATCAGGGCCTTTGATATTGTCAGCTGTTAGGCTTTGAGGAATATCATGGTGAAATTGGGTGCCCAGAGATTTTTCTCAGTATTGTACTCCAAATTTATTATGTCATACTCACATAGATTTTAGATAAAGGATGATGCTCATATTTTCCAACTCATTAACAGAGTGAAGCAGGACTATGTGCTTGCTCTCATGCTTTTTAGCATGGTGCTTTCAGCAATGTTGTAAATTATATGCTAAAAAGGATCTTAAGGGTTACTGAAACTAACAGTCTCATTTTGTAACAGTAGAAACTGAAGCCCAGAGAGCTTAAGTGGCTTTCAAAGGTCACATGAATAAAATATGTCTTAGGCAAGAAGGATTGGAAACTCATGTCATTGCTGTTTGCTTGTTTCAGTCATGTTCTACTCTTCATGACCCCAATAAGATTTTCTTTGCAAAGATACCCAAGTGGTTTGCCCTTTTCTTCTTTAGATCATTTTACAGATGAGGAAACTGACACAAACATGGTTAAGTGACTTACTCAGGGTCACACAGCTATAAGTGTCTGAGATCAGAACTCAACTCAGATCCTTCTGCTTCCAGGCCTGGTGCTCTCTATCCAGTGTACCATATAGTTTCCCCACACTCATGTCTACCTGATGTCAAGTCAAAACTGTAGCAACTCTACCCCAGTGGGAGGGAGGGAAGAAGGGAGAGAGAGAGAGAGAGAGAGAGAGAGAGAGAGAGAGAGAGAGAGAGAGAGAGAGAGAGAGAGAGAGAGAGAGAGAGAGAGAGTGTTAGACAGAGACAGAGATATAGACACAGAGTGACAGAGAGACAGACAGAAAGAGATAGAATATAGCTTGACCAAAGGTTTAGAAGAAAGATAAAAATTCTTTTGACTTAATTCTAGATCACAAATTCAGTGAATAAAATATAATATGTGTGTATGTACACATATATATGCATATATACACATACATATATATGATATATGTATATGTATATGTGTATATCTATCTATATCTATATGTCACTAGTGCCTAGCACAGTGCCTTATACTCAGCAGGTATTCCCAAAATGTGGGTTGTGCTCATAACAACAAAAAGGACGTCTGTATGTTCTGGAACACCCTGTAGCACCAATGTGGTACGACACACATATCCTGAGTAAAAGTAAAAGAAAAAGAAGCATATCAATTGTACTACTTCTGCAGAGTGTATTTGCATACCTTTTAGTCATAATATTTGATGTATGTCTCTGATCACCGTGATAATATTTACTGCTCCAAGAGAGACCTAGAATTTTGGCTTTGGAATAATTTTCCTTTTCAGAAAAGGAAGCTGAGGCACAATGAAGATAAGGAGTTTGTTTCAAGTTCCCCTAGACAACTGGTAGAAAAGTTAACCTTAGACACCTAGTTTCTCACTCTGTATCTATGAAGATGTTCCATGAAATCACTTTAGAAGCAGACTGGTTTGAAAGCTTTGTATTAGATTGTAAGAATACCGGGGGCAAAAAAATGTCTTCCACTCCTTTGATTACATTCCAAATGTACAAAAGATGATTTCAAAGATGATTCCACTCACCATTGGCACATGCAACGTGTGTATACTTATAGACAATGCAAAATCCAGTAGACCTGAAAGAAAAAATGCTCTTGCTGCAAGAGTACTCAACAAATATCACATTCCAATAGCAGTTCTGAGTGAAACAAGGCTGGCAAATGAAGGTCTGCTTTCTGAAGCTGGAGATGGATACACATTTTTCTGGAGTGAATGCAATCAAGGAGAGTGCGTGAAGCTCACATTGGTTATGCAATCAAAACTAATCTAGTCAGCAAGTTGTTATACCTGCCAAAAGGAGTGAATGACAGTCTTATGATGGTGCAATTGCCACTTGCAAGAAAATGTCATCCCACCATCATCAGTGCCTATGCTCCCACCATGATGAACCCTGATGAGTTCAAAGAAAAATTTTATGAAGATGTAGAGACCCTTATCATCTGTGCCAGAAGAGGACAAGCTTATAATTCTGGGTGAATTTAATGCTTGAGCAGGCTCAGGCTACCAGATTTGGCAGGGAGTCCTGGGGATGAATGGAGTTGAAAATAACACCAGCAATGGTCATTTACTATTGAAGACTTGTGCATCCCATAACCTTCTCATTGCCCACACTGTTTTCTGTTTACCTAAACGCAATAAAATTCCATGAATGCAACCTCGGAGCAAACCTTGGCATCTTATAGACTATGTGATTATTAGGAGAAGAGACAGACAAGATATGAGAGTGACAAAGGCAATGTGTGGTGCAGAGTGCTGGATTCATTATAGACTTATTTCCAAGATAAATATTCACATTCATCAAAAGTGCCACCCCCAAAGCAAAATGACTACCAGAAGAATTAATGAAAACAAACTAGTGCTCTTCCCTGAGCATGAACAGTTTGTTCCTAACTTGAAGGTAATGTTGAGCCAACACACAGGTGGCAAAAGTGGAGCACAAAAGGAGTGGGCAGCTTTCATAGATTTGGTGTATAGCACTGCTTGATGCAAATGATGGGGAAATTCAGGAGCTGCTAAATGAAAAACTAAAACTCTTCAGTATTTTCTGGCAGTTTAGGTCACCCACCTCTAAGAAGGTATCATTTAATTCCATCCAAAGCAAAGTACACCCAAAACTTAGAGAGATGTAGGATTCCTGGCTCAGTAAGAAGGAAGATTCAGTTTTATGCTGATAATAACAGTCTAAAGCACTTTTATGATTCCCTGAAAGTTATTTATGGACCGAAAGCCTATGGTGCATCACAACTACTCAGTGCTGATGGAGTCACATTGTTTAGCACGATAAGGACATGGTCCTAGAGAGATGGGCTGAACACTTCGACTATGTTATTAACGGACCATCATCAATCAATACTGAGGTCATTGACCCTTTACCTCAGGTTGAAGTCAATCCCTCCTTAGCTGAATTTCCAACTGAAGAAGCAGTTTTGAGGACTATTAGAAGCCTTCCATGTGACAAAGCACCTGGTGCTGATTCTATTGCAGCTGAGGTTTACAAGTTAGAGGGACCATTGCTCATAAAAAGCTGACTGAAATTTTCCAGATTATAGGACAAGAGGAGGTTATCCTCCAGGATTTCAAGGATGCCTCCATTGTCCATCTTTATAAAGGTAAAGGGAATTGATTATTCTTCAACAATTATAGGGAAGTGTCTCTTGTAGTCATTGCTGGTAAAAATTCTTCTTAGAGACCTCCTTAATAGACTGAATATTCACCTGTAACATGGTCATATACCTGAGAGACAATGTGGCTTCAGAAAGGACCAAGGAACAGTTGATATTGTGTTTGCTTCCCAACAACTCCAGGAGAAATGCCAGGAGCAGAACAGAGCTCTGTATACAACATTTGTAGATGTCACCAAGGTCTTTGACATTGTTAGTCATGAGAGATGATGGAAAATTATGTCGAAATTTGGTTGCCCAGGGAAGTTCATAAGTAGTGTACGTCAATTTCACAATTGTGTGTTTGCCTGGGTTCCGGATAGTGAACAATGTTCTCATGCCTTCCCAGTCACCAATAGAGTGAAACAAGGCTGTGTGCTTGCTACCATTCTTTTTAGCATGATGTTTTCAGCCATGATGTCAAACTACCTTACTGATGGCAAGTTCTTCAATTTGAAAAGACTATAAGCCAAGACCAAAGTAAAGGGAGTGTTGGTGTATGATTTTCTGTTCGCAGATGATTGTGCACTCAGTGCAGCCTCTGTAGCTGGGATGCAAGAAAGTATGAAAGTATTGTCTGCTGCCTGTGCTAATTTTAGCCTAATGATTAACATCAAGTAAACACAGGTGCTCCATCAGCCACCACCACAACATCCATACGTGGAACTGTTGATTAACTCACATAGGGCAGGTTATCACATTGTGCTCAGAAGAAATGATACAAGGATACTCTCAAGATCTCTCTCAATAACTTTAGATTTCATTGTGCATCATGGGAGACACTGTCACAGGAGTACTCAGCATAGCATGCCTATATAAGAAAGGGTGTTGTGGAGTATGAGCAAAGCAGAATTGAAACAGCACAAAGGAAATGTAGAATGCCGAAATTTGAAGTATCCACCCCAAATGTTCACACTGACTGTCTGTGGTAGAGCATTCCAAGCTCATATTGGTCTGATCAGCCACAGTTGACACACTGAAACTTGAGTTTATCATGGTGATGTCATTTTTGGTCCTCTTAGGGAACAAAGGAAAACAACCAACAATAAATGTGTGTATGTGTGTATATATGTATGCATGCACATATATCTATAAGTATACATGTACCTAGTAGAGCATCACACGTATATACATGTGTGAATATATACATATATACACCTGTACACACACACATATACACATATCACACACATGCATACATATTGCATATATATATATATATATGTATAGTATAGCAACACACCCCTCCACTGCTCTGATTACTTGTCCACACACCACTATTAACAAGTAAATTGATCTGATATTCCCATCTCCTTGAGCACTCTCCATATTTTGTTGTAATCCACACATTGAGTAATCAATGAAAGAGAAGAAGACATTCTTATGGGATTCCCTTATTTTCCCTATAATCCAGCAAATGTGTTCTCTCATTCCTCTGTCTCTTCCAAAACCAGTCTGCGCTTCTGGTCATTCTCAGTCCACATATTCTGAAGCCTAGCTTTCAGAATCTTAAGCAAAATCTTGCTGGAGTATGATTTGAGTAAGTTGTTTGCTAATTTGAACATTTTTGGGGGATTGTCCTTTTTTAGAATTGAGACATAAACTGTTCTTTTCCAGTAGAGTGGCCACTGTTGAATTTTCCAACTTTGCTGCCATATTGAATACAGCACTTGAACAGCATTATGTTTTAGTATTTTAAGTAGCTCAGCCAGAATTCTATCACCTCAACTAGATAGTTAGCAACAATAGTTAGCAGTACTTCCTAAGGCTCACTTGACTTCATTGTGTAGAATATATGCCTTTAGATTAGTAGCCACACCATCATGATTATCAGTAACATTGAGATCTTTCTTGTATAGTTCTGCATAGTTTTGCCACCTCTTCTTAATCTCTTCTACTTCTGGTAAATGCCTACCATTTTTGTCCTTTATCATGCCCATTTTTTGCCTGGAAAATTTCTCTTGATATCTAATGTTCTGAAAGTGATTTCTTGTCTTTCCCCATTCTATTGTTTTCTATTTCTTTGCATTGTTTACTTAAGAAAACCTTGTCTCTCCTTGCTATTTTCTGCAATTCTGCTATCAGGTGGCGACAATTTTCCCTTTCTATTTTCCTGTCTCCTAGCAATTTGTAAAAACATCATCATTGGTAAATCCATTTTATTTTCTTACTCTTATTTTTCCTTTCTTTTGCTGTCTCCTGTATCATATTGTGAACCTCTGTTCAATTGCTGATCAGACATCTTACTTAAACTAGGTGTCTAGTAGACATCTTCAAGTCACTATATCTCAAATTTCATTCAGTATCTTTCCCCTCAATTCTTTTCCCTTTCTGAAATTCCTTATTACTTTTTAGGGTACCACCATCATTTTTGTCCTTGTCCTTATCAAGCTTATGATACCTCTTGAATACACTCCTTTTCATCCTCTTATACTGCCCTAACCCAGGTGTTGATTCTCATTTCCCCATGTCTGGACAACTGCATTATGATGCTGGTTAATCTACCTTCCATAAGTCTTTCTATATTCCAGTCCATTCTCCATATAATCACCAAAGTCATTTTTCTAAATTAAGGCCTGACCATGTTACATATGTTTACATGTATGCATATATATCCCTGTCCAGTACATTTATGTATATATGTACAAACCTGTATATACATCTATGTATTATATACATACACATAAGTATATATGCATACGCATAGCTTTCTCTGTGCATATACGCATGCATTTATACACATGTACATACATGTGTACATACATATACACACATGCATACATATACAGGCATACACACTCCAGTGGCTTCCTGTGACCTTTAGATTCAAGTACAAAATTTTCTCTTTGTTGTGAGTAAAACTGGCTTCAGGAAGTTGTAGCATGTATAATGGCTACACCCCAGTAAATCACCTAAGCAGTTGAACTAAACTACATTGAGGGTAACTCTCAAGTAGGATGGTGTCTACCCCAAGCATGTGGAAACTTCCCCAGATGGAATGGGCAGAGGAGAACAATTTCTTTGAATGGCTATAAAAGTGGTTAAAGTAGGTCCTGTGGAGTGCTTCAAATTTGGTCAGACATAGAAGACACCAAGGTCATCCACTGCATCCTAGGCCATCACTGGTTGTCTTTATTTTTTGTCCTGACAGTGGACTTTGATGACACTGGAAGAGATAATGAAGCTGGCAACTTTGTGCACCTCTGCCTCACTGAAATCCAATTCCCTCACAAGTCAAGACATCACCTGTAATGTCACTGGTCTTTGAACACAGAGAGAAACAAGTTACCTTTCATATTTATTCTTTTCCCCTATTAGAATGTACTTTACAATGTAATAATCTACATATACTACATACCATTCATAGATGCTCAATAAATAGTGACTGACAACAGTAGCACAATGTCATAGCAGTTTTTCTCTTTTACCTAGTAGAAATTAACTGGCATTGGTCTGTCTCTCACCTTCCCCTGACTTTTTTTGTTTGTTTTTTGTTTTTGGTGAATATTAGAAGTGATCATGGCTCCAATTCATTTTTCCCCTGTGAGGTAAAACTATTTAGGTCAGTTGGTTGGAGTGTACTTATAATTTAAATGCATTAATCAGTTTCTTTTCCAGTTAGCTTATAAACTGCTTTCAGGTCACAGGCAGATTTGTAAATGTATCAGTGATTATAGTGGGAACTGGAAAGAAAAGGTTGGCTAAGAGTGACACTTACACTAGTTAAGGGAATAAACCAATTAAAAGAAATATATCAATAGTAAGTTAATAGCAGAACCATTGAACGTAAAGGGCACTATTGCCCAGGACAGTAGAAATGTCTCTAGGTCACAGAGCTGGGAGATCTAGATCAAATCCCTGCTACTATTCATTTATTTATTTAGCTATGTGATGATTATCTTAGCCTCTCTGAACCTATTTCCTCATCTATTTGGATGAAAATTTCTTCACATACATAGAGAATTGTTAATTGGTCATGAATTTATTCACATTGTTACATAAACTGAAAGAGTTGTATACAAGTATGTACAAATTAGATGCACTTAGATTACCTAATATGAATTTCTACAAAACATAATTAATGAAAATGATCCTAATTATACGCTTGTTATAAGTAATATTTTTCCTCTTGTGTAAGAAAATTACACAAGAGAAAAAATGTGATATAATGAAAAACATTATACAAGTTAAAAAGTTTTCACGTTTTTCCGGATCTACCACCAAAATGTCTTTATGTATGCCTTAATGCCTCTATATTTTGCAACTCAGTAACATTCTCTTCCTTATAATTTCTTTTTAAATTAATTTATTTTAAACTTAAAATCACAATAAAAAAAGAAAAAGAAACCTATTATAAACTTAAGTACAAAATAACAAAAGAAAACAAAAAGCATTGCCATGTGTACAGCAGAATATAAGACAGAATTTAAAATATACAGCAATATGTTTCTATTTTAAGAAAGCTTAAAGAGTAAATACTCCACATTGTGTTCTAAACTGTCCATTTTTCTTTCCTTTCCTGTAAGATTTCTTTTGTTTTCTTCTGTATACTTTGTTCTTTTCCCCCTTCCTGTCCATGCCCCAAGAAGGATGCAATTAACCACAGATATATTTATATATTCATACACCTATACATATAAACACATATACATACTTATATAACATGAACACAAACATATATACTTACAGATAGACATGCATACATACACTTACACATATGTATATTTTGCAATCTACCATATACATCTATGTAAGACTGTACTACACTTATTTGTCCTCTATTTCTCTGAGGGTGGATGTCTCCCTTCATAGGTCTAAGTCTTCCCTATTTTTCTAATTTCATCCACTCATCATTTCCAGTACCACAGTAATATTCCAACCTTATACTGTCCAGTTATTTTAAATAGTACAAAACAGTATTTATTAATATGGCTGCTACATAATATAGCTTCTCCAGTTTTCATTTTTGAGCAAATCTATTTTAGCTTAACTTGGTCTGAGATCATGGCCACTACCTGTTATTTTTCTTTCTCCTCTAGTAAATTCTGCTCCTGATCTTTATTGTACATTTGTGTATATCTTCCATTTCCTATCTCCCTTTACTCTTCTACTTTGCTTCAACCTGCTATCTTGCTCTCCTGTTACTTAACTTACTCCCACAAAAACCCCTCCTTTATCTTTGCCCTTTACCCCCAAATCCTCCCTAATCCTCTGCCCCTCCTATCCTATAAGTCTTTTATTTCTTTATTAACTTAGAAGAGTTTTATACACATATGCATGTATATTCACACATATTTACATATATACATACATGTATATAGGTATGCATGCATGTACACATGTGTATATATGCATACACATATATAGTTCTTTCTTTTATTCATTCTCAATGAGAGCAGGGATCCAGAATTACCAGCCTTCCTCTGTATCAGTTCTTCCTCTCCTACTTCATTTTATAAGAAAATTATTCTTTTTATCTTTTCCTACATAGTTAACTTTTTAGTATTACATCATATTCAACTCTACTCCAATCTGTCTTTCAAACTACCCCATTCTTAGTACATGGACATATGATTTACATTTCCTTGTATAAAAAGCAGTCTGTCCTTATTGAGTCCCTTGTAATTAGTATTTCATATTTACCTTATATTTCTTGCCAATCTTATTATGTCACATTTTCTATCTTTCAGGTCTTTTTGCAGCAAAACCCTGAAAGTTTGACAATTCATTGAATATACATTTTTGTTGTTGTTCAGGATTATGCTTAACTTTGCAGAGTATTATATTTTTGACTGTACCCCTAGTTCTTTTATTTTTTGTTATATAGTGTTGAAAGACCTAAGGTCTTTTAATGTAGCTGTTACTAGGTTTTGTTTGATTGTAATTGTGGCTCCACTACTTTGGAATTGTTTTTTTTTTCTTGTTGCTCATAATATTTTCTCCTTGAGCTGGGGGTTTCAAAATCTAGCTAGGATATCCCTGTAGGTTTTCCTTGTAGAATCTCTTTCAGGTGGTGTTGGTGGCTTTTTTTTTATTTATACTTCCCCCTCTTAGTCTAACACTTCAGGACAATTTTATTTATTTACTGTATTATTGTATCAGGGTTTTTTTTGTTTGTTTCTTTGTTTTTTTTTATCATAGCTTTCAGGTAGTTCAATTATTCTTCTATTTTCTCTTCTGGATATATTCTCCAGATTGGTTGTTTTTTTAAAGGAGATATTTCTCTTTCTCTTCTATTTTTTTTCATTGTTTACATATTTTCTTGTAATTTATTGATGTCTTATAACTTTGTTGCATTCCACTTGTCTAATTCCAGTTTTCAAGTAGTAGTTTTCTTCTTTAAGATTCTTTTCACTTGGTAACTTACTTTTCATAATCTTGTTTTTCTTTTCTTTTTCTTTTTTAATTTTTCAATCTCTTTCATTTGATTTTTAAATTCTTTTTGAAGTTCATCTGTGAATTTTTTGGGGGCAGGTGACCATTTGAGGTAAGAGAGGCTTTTAAAAAAATTTTCTTCAATATCCTCCTATGAAGTTGAACCCAGGTCTTCTATATTGCTATAGTAACTGTCTATGTTTAGGCTCTTTTCCCTTTGTCTAATCATTTAAAAAATATATATAGATTTGTTATTGTAATCACCTCTAGTCCTGGAGCTTGGGGAATGGTGCTCTGGCCTCAGATCCTTTTTTCATTTCTTCCCTTTGGCCTGGAACAGAAACCAAGAACTTGACCCTCTGGTAAGTGCTCACAGCTATGGTGACCCCACTCACTGTTTCTGTACTAGCATGTGCTGGTTTCTTTTTGCCCAGGGCTACTGAGGACACTGAGGCAAATGGAATTGAAATGACTTGCCCACGGTCACACAGCAAGTACATGTCAGAGGCTGGATTGGAGATGAAATGTTTCAGGCTGTAAGCCCAACAGTCTATCCATTGCACTGCCTAGTTGCCTACAGGTTACTTCTGACTCACATCATTAAAAAAGAAGAGTAGTCGTTTAATTTTTAGTTTTATTTTTCCAATCATTATTGAATTTTATTTTTAGTTTATTGAATAAAACAAGCATTTCATTAAAAGTGCAATTAAAAAAATGAAACTGCAGATTTTCTATGCACAACTTGCTATCCCTTTTGAATATGCAACAAAATCATCATGTAAATTTCTTTTTTTTTTCTTCCCTTCCCAATCTCACCCCAGAGATGGATATCATTAGACCCTTGAAAAACACCCTAGGAAGAAAACTTACAGGAGCATCATTGCCAAGTTTTGAAATTCTCAGATTAAAAGGAAAATATTGCAAGCAATAAGAAAAAATAATTTAAATACAGTGGGAAAACTATCAGGATTTTACAGGATCTAGCAGCTTCTAAAACTAAAAGACCATTCTATTTCAAAGAATAAAGGAGATGGCGTTGCATCCAATAATAACTTATCCAGCAAAATTGATCATAATCCTGAATGAAAAAAATGAATTTTTGATAAACTGAAAGACTCTATGGTTAGGAGGATGTGCTGAGTAAAAGAGGGAATTAAAGAGGTGAGCAGTTTGCTTTTAAATTACATATATATTATCTATGATCTAGCGCTAATACTTTGGCAGGTAAGTCAATAGTTCTTGAAACCTGATTCTCTCATCTCCTTTCTTAGTTTACTACTATAGAAAAGGGAATAGAATAAATATTTATTAAGCATTTCCCAGTGCCAGGTAATATGCTAAGCACTTCAAAAATTATCTCCTCCAATGTACCTTTATGAGTTACAGCAACAGTAGCACTATTTAATGGTGAGTGACCTAGCCTGACTTAGGATTAGCAAGGAAAAACAATTAGCCACTGTAGGGTTCCTTTTGGAAAAAAGTCACAAAAACTTAAACTCAGTGAAAAGTAGAAACCTGAATGTGGTGACTTGCTAGCAATCATAACTTAGATACTGAACTATGTTTTAGACACTGAGTCATAACTTAAGATATTATGACCTGGGAATGTCAAAACAAGAATATTGTGACCTATATGTAACCAGGATATGATCAATACACACTTATGTTTGGGAATGATATTGGCCCAACTCCCAAGCTCATTACTATGAAAAAAACAAAAATATCCACCAACCAATAGTGATGTACTCTCTAGCTCCTCCTCCCTTTATCTGTTTTCTACAATTACCACTGTACTTTTGGGGGTTCTTTGTGGGAATCCACTAAACTCTCTAACCACCACCTCAGACTGAATATTGAACCTGTTTGTAAGTACTCATAGTGTTTGATAAACTACTAGCTAATCTGAAGATACTTGGCCTTTTCCTTTGGTGTCAAAAACAGAACCTCACAGTTAGCGGGGAGGTAGAGGATTCCCAGCAGAGAAATTCCAGACCTTACAGTCACTCATCAAACGCTCATTCTTTACAAGTGTAAGTGATGTTTCTTTTGTTATATGCATTTTTATAAACCATAAATATATAATTTGATTATATGGATGATTTTTCCTCATTGCAAAGCCATTAACTGCATTGAATTTCTGTAGATATGCCAGTATTTCATACGTTACATTTCATGGCAAGAACTAAGGTTGTCAATTTTATTTTCACTGACACTTTTAACTAGATCAATATAATAATAATGTTGCATAGTAAAGTTTACAAAATGCCTTCCTTATGATAACCCCTTTTAGGCAGGTAGTGCAAGTATTACTTTCCCTTTATAACAGATGAGAAAAATCTAAGCAGTTAAGTGAGTTTCCCATGATCACATCAAATAGAACTTGGGCAAGAGTTTAACTCAGATCTCCTGATTCCAAATGTAGGATTCTATCCTATCTATCTATCTTTTAAGTTCATAGTGACGTGAAAAATCATTGACACCAGACCTAGTTTCAAATCTCACCTCTGTCTTCTGTGTTATAGGCAAGTCATTTAGTTTCCTTGGGTCTTTCTTTTCTCCATTTCTTAAAAGCAAAACAAAAAAAAACCATGGCTTTGGAAAGATGCCATTTGAATCTATTATCCTGTGTTCATGCTGCTTATTAAAAAATTTATCATTTACCATAGTACTTTAAATATGATTCTAATTTGTTAATATGTCCTTGCTTATATGCTTTTATAGTCACATCCTTGATATGGGTATTAGTTTTGGCTTAGCTTTTAGCTAACTTATTGTGTATATTCCCAAGGGATTTTCTCTAACAATAGGGGTGGCTAAGTTCTCCTGTCCATCCCTCCCCTCCCTTCCATGACATTTAGTAGAAATCCGTGCTTTCTAAGTGACTAATTTCTTTGTATGCCAGTAACTGTACCAGAGAAATGAAAAGACAGTGAATGCACACAGTTTACTACTTTGCTTATCCTAATGCCAATTTCTGAACAATATCTGGTATTAGCAAAGAAACAAAGCAAACAAAAAACAAAACTGGGCCAAAAATGTTGAGAGTAAGCCTCATGGCTGCTTGTTTCTCTCAATGCTTTTGTGTGTTAAGAGTATTTAGTATCTTAACAGTAGTATGGTTCACCATATGTTGTACTAGCTAGAGACTAAAACCTGTGAAGCAAATTGTATGGGCCAAGTTTCTGGGATGAGAAGAATAAAATGGGTCCCCAATTTTCCCCTGATTTGTAAAAGGAGTTCTGTATTAACTTTCCATATCCAAGGGATTCTGAGGCAATAAACAGTGGGGAGAGAATGTGTTAATTTTTTGCCTCTGCCCCTAAATCTATGCTATTGGATACATGAACACTGTAGTTACTTGAGCGAGCGAAGGAACAAAAAGAAATGAGAGATGACATAGTTCACCCTATTACTGACCTTGAAATATATTTTTTAAATCATGTAGAGATAAAGTCCTGAAGTCCTGACCTTCAGTTAGGCTCTTTAAGAAACATCTTATCTATAGAGACATAGATTTGAAGTTAGGAAATAGCAGCCTGAATTTTTTAACTGCTACTTTTTTTGAATTCATTTTGCATGCTAGCTATATCAGTGCAGTAAGAGATTAACATTCCCTCAAGGCATTTCTTCAATCCTTTGTATTTTGGGAGGTCCTATGTCTATGAGATGGATCAGCAAGCAAGTATATGGATTTTTTTTAAGTGCCAGATAGACCAGAGCATCCATGAGAGATTCACTTAAAAACTTAATTAGATGTGACTACTCTCTCCAGTGTTTTATATTGAAGTCAAATAATTTCACAACTAAAAATAAAATTGTTATCAATAAAATAATTAATAGAATTGACAAAACCATTTTAACCAAAAATTTTCCCAAATTCTGCTGATTTCTGGCATTCTCTCTCCTCTCTGTCTCTCTGTCTCTCTGTCTCTGTCTCTGTCTCTCTGTGTTTCCCTCTCTTTCTCTGTCTCTCTCTCTGTCTTACACACACACACACACACACACACACACAGATACACACAAATGCACACACACACATGCACAATGATCCTGTAATCCCAGGTGAAGGTGATTGACAAATATTCCCAGCAAGAGTGAAAAATCAGCTTAATAACTCCAATGAACTATCATTACTCATAATCTTTTCACACTTTTACTTACCTCCAGTTTTACCATTCATAGCAACCACAATATCAGTCCTTTGAAGATTGAACCAGACAATAAATTTGCTATAAAAGTCTGGCAAGCAGGAGTGAAGAAGACTCCTGGGCAAAGTCCAAACGATGATCCTACAGGGCAGCCCAGCAATGATGCTGCCTACTTTCATGTGGATCAGTTTCAGTTTTAACTTTCCTGCTGGTGAACCTCACCTTAATTAGAGGTAATTGAATGAGGGAGTGTTCTCAAAAGGTTAGAAATTCTCCAGGGGAGTAGGGCTTAGCAATACTTCCTGATTTTCCTCCCTTTTGTTATTAAACCTGTTGTTTTAAGTAGGTTGATTACTGATTCAGACTCCCACTGATTCTACATCTTCATCCTACATATTTTTTGTTGTTAGCGAATCAGGCACTGATGAGCAGAAGGTAAAAGGAAATCCCTGGGCTATTTCACTAGACCATTAGTATAGAAGCCCCAGATGTGGTAATTGGAAAATGGCTGTAGAACCAAAATAAAGGTTGTTTAACTATTATTTTCCACAAGGTACGAACAGAGACAAGTTGCCTTATTCATTTAAATTCATTCAACTAACATCATACAAAGAGTTGAAACATTTGAAAGATCTTCATTTGGATAGGTCAGGGACATTCATAGCATCTCAGATCCTCACCAGTCATCTTGACTTTTTTATTGCCACTAGACTTCAGTCACTCAGGAGGAGTGAGGCTGATGACTTTGTGCAACTATGCCTCACTTAAATCCAATTCATGTACAATTCAAGACATCATCCTTCAAGACATCAGTGGTCTTTGAGGACAATGAACCACTAACAACATAGAAATAGCTAAGGATAGCCCCTGATTAGGAATAAAAATTGGCTAAACTAGGAAGATGCCAGATGTACCATGATTCTTTTCCCTGGATACTATATCCTGGTTTAGTTTCCCATTCTTCACAAGGTTTACTATGTCCTTGGATGTTCTCTCAAAGAATATAATGTTCTATGCTCTCTGTTTCTAACCCAGTCCTTTTTTAATGCAAACTCAATTTATTTTAATAAGTTTATTTCAGAGCGATTTTCTTTTGTTTGCCCAGGTATTTTATAAAACTTGCCCCAGAGGCAAAATAAATAATTAGGTAGATAAATAAATTCACAAAAGAACAAATGGATGATAAATCAAAAGAAAAAGAAGAAAGGGAGTAAGAAAGAAAGAAGGGAGAAAAACAAAAATAAAAACAAAGTGATGAAAACTCTAGACATAGTTAACCTGGACTTGGATTTTAAGTGTCTCTACAAAGTGTTAGCCCTTCACTCAGGACTTTATGGGAGAAGTTTGATAATGCTGTAATTCAGGAAGAAAAGTATAGGTGAATATTTTGTGTCTGTACAATTCACACATATGTGAATGTAGTGCACACACACATACACAAATACACACACTCACACATACACACACACAAACACCTCCAGAACAGATCAGATTTACCATTGTGAAAATGCATGCTGCTACTAAGAGACACTCATTTCCATGTGATCATATGTTCCATCTATACTGTGTTAATACTACAATGAAAGGGGCCATAAACTTTGTTCCTTCTATCTATTATCGACATAATGGATCACTTAACCCTGTACCTCAGTGACAGAGATTGTATTTTTCAATCTAGATTGCTCTTCCAGTGAAGCTTTGGGTGACATTTAATCATAGATTATGCTCTGACTTCTTACTCATGGTTTATTAGTGTTAAATATTTTGGATTCTGAGCAACTGTAACATTATTATCTTAAACAAAACAAAAGTTAATAAAATATTAATGCCTATGAATAACCATGAATATTAAAATGCACCTCCTTTACATGGACATTCAATCAACTAATTATCCATAAAAATGTATTTGCTACTTGAATTACTGTCTACCAAAGAGTAATTTTGGCAGATATAGTGAGTAATTCCTGCCAAAAAAACATTCTTTCATCTTCTGTCAAGTAGAAAAAGAATTAAAACTCCGAAAAGAGATAATAGTGTTTTCTTAATAGGGAGCATGGAGGCTGTATTTTATCCTATGATGTTATGTTGCTAATTATATTTTTAATGCCCTTGACTTTTGAAAACTGAAAGTCATGTGCTTATCAGCTGTAAACTCTTGCGTGTAAAATATCTCCATGTTTAACCTTTGATGATATGGAATTGCTGACACCACACTTATGGTTGGGTATGTCATACTTTTTGCTGCCATAAAGATACCCATAAGTAAAAATAAAAAGGTAGTTATAACAAAATATCTGGCCAATTTCTTTGACCTTATCTTTCCTACCCCTGAATATCCATTATTTTGTATTGGAGATATTTCAATATTGGTGATAAATGATGCATTGCTTTATTCTTTTGTTAATATATTATATTTATGTATTTATGGGATATTGTATATTTAATATAGTATATATTTAATGTTATATATTATAATATAATATGTAGTATAATATGTAATGTGATATATTAAAGAACAAGTATTGTTTTTCCCATTTCTTTCATACTTGAGGATTTAGAATTTATGTTAATCTAATTTTCTGGGTAGCTGAGATTTAAGCATATAATGAATATTTTTAACTCCCTTTTGTGCTAACCCTTTCAAAATATATTAGGCAATTTTTTTCTGCATTAGTAAATATTGGTATATAAATAATTATAAATTACATTTTCATGATTTACAAAGTCTTATAGTTTTTTACATGGATTTGGATTCGTTTCAACAACTATGTGATGTATGAAAAGAAAGTTATGTTATTTTATTAATATGTAATCTGAAAGCCAAGGAAATTAAATGATTTGCAGAGAGTCCCACAACAAGTAAAGATTGATATTGGGAAGATTTTGTCACCACATATTCAGTTGCTTTTTTATTGCTCTATGCTTGCCTAGCTATACAATTTATTATTTTAGATGATTGCGTTAATGTGTAAAGCACCTAGGTGACTAAGTGAATAAAAATGTGTCTCAAGTTATGAAAATCTGAGTTCAAATCCAGTTATGGACACTTACTAGTTGTGTGACCCTGCGCAAATCTTAAGTACTGTGTACCTCACTATCTTTATCTATAAGATGAGGTATATTACCAACTTCCCCGAGTTATCGCAAGAATAAAATGAAATAATATTTGTGCAGCAAAATGCTATATAAGTGCTTTTTATGAAATATGAGCTATTGTGTGAAAGAAAAGCACAAGTAAAATTATTAGAAATTGTATAAGAAAATGAGCAGAAACATATGAAATAAGTAGATTTGTTTTATTCAATAAACATTTTATAGAACAATTATTTATTAAGTGCCCCTTTTGTGCCAGGCATTGTGCTAAGTGTAATTTGGGGTTTTAAATAAGAAATATAAAGATAGTCCCTGCCTTCAAGAGGTACAACCTAATGAGGGGAAAACAATACATAAATTGAAACTGAAAAGCAAGGATGTGGTATGTATGCATGGGGAAAGTACCTGGAAGTACCCAGCATGCTGATCTAATATTTTATGAAGTCCAAACCAAGTAGAGTCACTGATAGAAATGAATTATTATGTGAAAGATTGAGCCCTCTGTAAAAGAAGGTTTGGCAAGTTATTTAGTGATCCACTTCTGTGTCCTCCAATCAAATGGGAGAGACAACTTAGGATACTGAGGAGGTGTTGAGTGTTTCAGGTGATCAGCTTACCCTGGGGGAAAGGGATAATGTTTCCTGTGATCCAAACTATGCTAAGGTTTTGATGGAAAACAGAGAAGTTTCAATTCCATCTCTTCTACTTAATCTCTGTGTAACTTGAAACAAATTATGTTAAATTCATGGAATTACAGAATTTTAGAGTTACCTAGAATCTTTAAAAACCCTCTAGTCTTATCCATTTCAGAAACACAAAACATGTGCCTCTTTGCAGTTTCCAGTCATTGCTCCTAATTCTGCCCTCTGAGGCCAAACAGAACAGGTCTAATCCCTGTTCCATATGTCAGAACTTTAAATACTTGGGAAAAATTGCTATGTGCTTCCTCAGCCTCCTTTCTGTAGAATGTTCTTAATTTTATCAACTAACCCTCCAATACCATAGATTTGAGGCCCTTCACATTTATGGTGATACTTAACTGAACACTCTTTAGCTCATAAATGACTGGTCTAAATTTTGATGCCTGTAATGGCACAGTACCTTGCATGAAGTAAGAACTTAATAAGTAATGTTGGACTTGATGTGGAACTGAAAAATACTCCAAATGAAGTCTGACTTTAAAAGTATAGAGGCATCACTTAATTCCTGTAAGTTATATCTCTTTTTATATAGGCTAAGACTTTATTAGACTTTGTTACTTTTATATCACATTGATGATTCACATTGAACTTATAATCTTCTAAAACCCACATTTTTTTCATTTTAACTGCTAAATAACTTCTTCCATCTTGTACTAATAAAGTTCCTTTAGATATACGTTTCCCTATTTGTAGAATAAGAATTATTTTCCTGCTTACTCAGGTTGGTTATGGGGTTTAAATGAGATGCATGTATGTATAACATGTTTGATATAAATGCTAAACTATTATACATGTGTTATTATTTTTAATATTGCTTCTCAGTCTCTTCTAGTGCTTCAGGACCATGGTTCTTATCATTTCAATCATCATACAACACCTATATAATTGAAAGCGATGTTGATAGTGAGAGAAGTTAGTTTGAGTTTATAATGGCTATTATACATATTTTGGAAATTTGACTAATTCCATAAAATAAACTGTGTGTTTATTTGTGGGTATTCTGTAAAATTGTAACTCCTTAGTGACAAGGATTATATTTTGCTTCTTTTGTATCTTCAGCACTTAGCAATTGTACATAGTAGGCACTTAATAAATGTTGATTGATTATGTACTATGGCACTAGAAAGTAGAGACAGACTAGGTCTAATTGATAAGGAGGCTCAAGGTACGCTATATAAGTCATTTTGATTCTGAAAATGAAATGAGGAATAGAAATGTTTAAGCCAATAAGAGTATAGAGTCATGTTGGGGAGACAGGTTGTCAGCAGGATGAACAGAGTAGCCTATTTCTAGAAAATGAAAAAGGTTGAGGTGATGCATGAAGGCAACTTACATGTTAATGCCTTCATCTAAGCCCCATGACAAATAGGTCCTGTCAGACCAAGTGAAGGAAACAAATTTCATCTAAAGTTACAAGCTCATTAATGTATCTTAACCGATGAATCTGAACAGAAAGAATTTGGTCAGGGATGAGAGGATAGATTTTCAAAAGGCTGGAGTTCAATATAGAGGCTCTAAAAGGGAAGAAGATGAATACAAGGTAACTACAGGATACCCTGGGCCTCATGGAAGCATTACTGAGGATCACAATGGAACTTCCTTCTTCAGATATGATTACTAAGAATGGTTGAGGTAAGGCAGGGAATCAGAGTTGAGTGATTCATAAACTGGGAATAAATGGTTCTCTGTCTATAGTTAGATGAAATACCGTGGGGAAAGATACATGTACCTTTTAAAATAATCATTTCTATACTTTCATAATGTTTTATTTCTCCTCAGCAGCAGCTCAGAATTGTTTTTTCTTTCTTTTTTATTCTCAATCCTACCTCAGCAGTGAAAAGAACACTGGATTGAAACTCAGAGTATCTGGATGTGAATCATACCTCTCATATTCCCTACCCATTTGATCTTGGACAAGAATTCACTTTACTCCTCATTGCCTTGGATCCATATCTGTGAAATGAATGCTTTAAATTCTAATATCTCTAGTATAATCTTATGGCCAGTTTAACTAAGTGGACTGATAGAAAAGTATTTAGCATCTAGGTCTGGAAAGCTAGGGTGATGGTATTATTCTGCTTGAAACTGAGTGAGAACAGATTGCCTTTCCCAGGGTGCTAGTGAGGATGAGAAAGAGAGGTAAGTTCAGGACAGTTGATTCCAGATTGGTTTTGTGCTATGTTCTCATGGAGATATTTTTTCTAATAATTATATAGGCAGGTATGGTTTAAAGTGATGCTTTGATGTAATATTTATGTATTATATAATACTTATTGATTCCTTAACTTAGGATTTATGTAACAGAAATGTTATCATGCTCCTCATAACTATATCTACTTGTAGTGAAAATAATTGATATTTTTAAAAGTAGGATATAATTTGTTTTTCACTGATTCAGAGACATTCTATGAAATTGTCTGAATCAATATCTTCAGTATAAATTGGATGTTGCCTTAGAAAGTTTCTAAAAAAAATCTTACCACTCTGAAGGTATTTCAGACTACAATATAATTAAAATATCAATTTCAAGGTGTATTATATTATTGATGAATCCAGTGTGACAAATGAATTTAGTTAGCAAAGTTTTTTGTCTAATTTAGAAATTAGTTTTATATAACATATTGTTTAAACTAGAAAATATTTTTCTGTTGTTTGTTTATTTTGCAAGGACTGAAGGAGGAGTGTGTATTATTATTATTAGAGTTGCTCATGATGAAATAAGTTAGAGAAAGAAGCTATTTTGATTGACTGAGAAGAGTTCTAAGAGGAAGCTTTTAAAGTCCGAGTATTATATGGCATTTGGCTAATTCCATATATGCTTCAAAACTTTTGAATTACATCCATTAAAAGTGAATACAACTACCTTACATCATTATAAATGACTGTAAAATCACCTTGACATATCAAATCATTAATAGCCCTGTGTTGTTAGCCTCAAACATCAAAAAGAAATATGGCACGTTATAATGGTGAATTATACCCTGGTAAACCTTTTAAACGCTAAATATATTTTTAAAATAGCATTTTGTAGTCTTGATAATGCTCTTCAGTATGAAAGCTTTATCAGCCTAATTCATGTTTAGTTGCACTGATAGCTAATATTTCAGCCTTATTTCTAATGACAATAAGGAATGCATGAATGAATATACAGCACAGCCTCATTATGCTGTAACTATGTATTACTAGCTTACTAAAAGGGAATCATTTTATCATATAAATTGTTATAGCCAACTTTCAAGGCCATGAAGTTTATTATATCCTGGGATTTCAGAAAAAATAGTTTAGGAAATGGTATAGACTAGGGGTGAGGAACCTGTCGCCTCAAGGCCACATGTGGCCTTTTGACTGAATCCAAACTTCACATATCAAATCCTTGGATTCCATCAAAGGGCTACACCTGCAGACCAACAGGGCCACATGTGACCTTGAGGCCACAGATTCCCCACCCCTGGTAGGACAGTCCTCTAGATCAGGTTAATTGACCAATACCCACTATGCCAATCCAGCTCAATGAATATAGTTCCTGCTTTCCTTGAGATGCAAGACATAAAAGGACAGTACAGGATGTTCAGGTCTTTAAATATGAGCACCTTGTATCATTCCTCCGCAATAACTATGTCAATGATCATTCCCTCTTCTCCATTTTGGTTTCTGGCTCATAGTTTCTGCCAAGGAAGAACTCTAAGACAGTAGAACAGATTTTCATGGGATTTGCTACCTGAATAATAGTTGTCAAGTCTTTCAACCAATACACTGAGGAAACAAGTCAGAAATAACTGTGATTCACTAAAGGAAAAGACTCAAACTAAATAAAACTGAATTTGGGAAAGGTTTAGAGGTTTTCAAAAATAATATTCACTTCTAAATAATTACGGTCTTCATCATTTGAAGCAGCATCTACATTGCACTTGGTAGGGAAATAAGGTGAGACCTCCTTAAAATTCATGAAATGTCTATTTATATCTTTCTTAATACCAGTGACAAGCACAGTGCCTAGTGTGCAGTAGATGCTTAATAAATACTTTTTGAATGAGTGAATTGAATAATGAGAAAATTTTTTTTTGTTTTTGAATGTTGCCAAAATGTATACACAATATAAATAACAAAATAAACTGATTTAAAGTTAAAAAAATCTTTAGAGTAATTAAAATTTGATGACTATACCTGTATAGAATATAGTCCTTGTAGAACAGTGTCATCCCAGAAGTGTTGGATGGAAGAAAAAAAAACTGTGAAATGTTAAGAATAAATCACTAGGTAAAACAAAAATCCAAACCTTTCAGCATATGATGAAGTACTGTTCTCTTTCCTACAGGCATGGTACATTTTTATATCCTGCAATCCACCTTTTCTTCCCTCATTGATTAGAAACATCTCAGAGAACCTACTCTGTAGTAATACCTACTAGTGCAGTTGAAACTCAGAGCCTACAATTTCAGCCAGTTGACTGTAGAACAGCTGGGAAGGATAAGAAAGAGTAGAAAAGAAGTAACAGGAAGACAAGTTGAACCTGCAGGCACTAATGTTTTGACACCTCAGACTTGAAATCATATATTTCTAAAGCATGACAAGTTCCAAGACCACTTTTATAAAATTTATTCTTTTGAGTGAAACATGTTTTATTCAATTTTGTAAAATATGGAAGTCGACTACATCTAGACATCCTATACTTGTGAAAGGAAATGATGACTGCTTTGGTCCAATTATGGGCTCTGTTTGTTCCTCTATTTGTATTCCTCTAATTACCCATTGCTAAGAGTCTGTCGGTGGATAATGCTGAGAACATTATCAACCACTCTGAAAATGATTCGTGCAGAGCAGAGATATCTTTCTTTATTTGCCTAATCAGCATCTCACTTTTCAATTTGCCTACATCATTACCTCTGGCATGTGTCACAATACTTCTGAGGCCCCAAAATTTAACTAACAATTCAAAAATAAAAAGCATCAGTTGCTGCCAAATTGTTCTTCTCTAGCCACAACACTGAAGAGATTATTTTAGGAAAAAGCTTTAGAATATGAAAATCTTTTGTTCCAAAAAATTTTCAGTTTTCAATGAATGTACAATACTAAGTGTCCAAGAAAAGAATAATGTCGAACAACATTTTACATACATTCCAAAAAAGAGTCAGTTGAGCCTTAAGTAAATGCAACATGTATTATATGTGTGTGCATACATATGTACACATATGTACTAGAGACATATGTCCACATATGTGTCATAAATACATCAGCATAAAATTTGTTTATATGGCAATTTTATTCATTATTTTACTTCTCCTTGAGACTAATCACATTCTTAATTATTGACCCATACAGCACCTTTCATGAATTCTGGAATTTCATAAATTCCAGCTGCAGGTTGGAATATTAGCTATCCTTGAAACCCTGACACTCCATCTCCTTCTTCTGTTCTTTCTCTGATCATCTTTAACTCTCAGAATTTTTGCCATTCTTCTAGGCTTAGCTTGGGTACCATATCCTTTGAGAAGTCTTCTTTGATTCTCCCTGAGCATGATCTCTCTCCTCAGAAGTAGAAACCTAGTAAATATTGGAAATTTTGTTGAATTATGCCAAGTATGACCATACTCATACATTGATAACATTTTGCCTGAGATATTGGAATTATATTTTTTAGGTAACAATAACTTTTCTGCAAAATGTTGCCAATTTGATACATAATCAATAAGACTTCATATTCTCTGCCCAAAGGGAAAAGGGAAAGAGAAGAAGTGACTAAATATTTATCAAGTTATTTACTCATACTAAGCATTTTGCAAATATTTATAACCGTTGTACAGCTTCAATTTCTTTGGAGAAAGTATTATTATAGTTTAGGTACTGTTTCTATTTTGCCACATTGCATAGTTGTCATTATTTCATCCCAACACTATGCCACTCCATAAATGGAAACTATAACTCTGTACAAAACTACATTACTTGCTATGTATAGTCCCCTAAGGAAGCATGGCCAAGACCAATATGAAGAGAGAAAAAAATTCTCTATGCACAACCATTAGATCCACATCACGCTTTCTTTGGGTCATACTCATCAGCTACAAAAGAATGTTTAAAGACTTAGTGGATAGTTTCTGAGACTACATTCCATCTAAGTATTGTTCTTCTCTGATTGAGAATGTAATTGTAAATAGTTACATTCCATTAAAATTAACTATGCCAGTAGTTCTTAATCTAGCATCACAAGACCCAAAAGTGTCCATGGAAAAATTTCAGTGAGTCCATGAACTTTAGTCTGATTGTGAGTTTATTGATTTTATTCATAAAAATCTCACTTTATTCCACTTCAGGTTCATGGACTCATAGAAATCTATCCATCAAAAGAAATTTTTTATTCTCACTAACTTTTGGTTCCCTTACTAATTACATATATATATATATATATATATATATATATATATATATATATATATATATGGATATATATGGATATACGCATATATACATACTTATATGCATACACATGTGCATATATACATATATAGATGCACACATATACATATATGTGTGTGTGCATGTATGCGTGTGTGTATTTTGTTTTATTCATTTAAATTATTCTGAGAAGAGACTTTGGTTTTACAAGACCATAAAACGGATATATGACCATCAAAGGAGTATATTTCTGACACAAAATAAAGGTTAAGTATAATGTGCATTCAATACATTAATACTTCAACAACCCAGGGCCTCAAGTTATTGCAGACCTCTTAAATATAGTTATGCTTGACAAGATTCAACTAAGAATATCAACAAGCATTTATTCAACAACTTGACAGCATGGCCATACCTTTAACTAAGACAAAACATAACTTCTCTACAATTTAGAAGAAGTCGTGGTGAATTACTGTAGCTAAATATTCTATGACCTTGTGCCAGTTTGGTGAAAAGCTTCTCCAAATTTAGTTTGGTGACTCCTTGGACAGTAGAAAAACAACCCATTACTAGACATATATTGCAAAACCTTACAAGGTTTTAAAAACTTGTCAGAACTTACAAAATCTGTTATAGTTTTCAAAGATGTAAGGAAACCTTCCTGCCAAAATGGAGACTCAAAGTAGATTCTGTTATTTTCTGAATGGAAATTTCCTGTTCAAATATTGAAGCCTCACTTTGTGATTGGATTACACTCATATGTACAAACTTATTTCTCATGTCCAACTCGTTTATGTAAAATAAAATAAAATATCATGTCATATTTTCCTAGTTAAAAATTACCTGAAGATTTTTCCATTATTACTGAAACTTTTCAGTACCAAAGATTTCTGTTTTAATATGTCAGAACCAAGATTAGAACATATCTTTTGTAATCTAACTTTTGACGGAAAGAATTACCTGTTAGTCTCTTCTACCTTGAAAATTTTGTTGTCTGTAGAATTCAGTGTCAAAATTAATTTTTAAAGACCAGTATTTTATGGTCAGCAACCAGCAGTACACTTAAAAAAGATATAGACAGCCGTTCTTTATGGGAACATACTATTGTCTTAGGAGTGTCATATATTTGAATTGAAATTGGAGCATGGTCTTTTTTAGGGCTTTCTTCCTTTTTTATTTTAAATTAATATAAATTTATCTATTTAACTTTTTCTATTTATTTTCACAAAATTTTGGGTTCCACATTTTTTCCCCATTTGTCCCCTCCCCCTACCCCAATACACCGAGCATTCTAATTTCCCCTATCACCAATCTGCCCTCTCTTCTATCATCTTTCTCTTCTCTTGTCCCCATCTTCTCTTTTGTCCTGTAGGGCCAGATAACTTTCTATTCCCCATTACCTGTATTTCTTATTTCCTAGTAGCAAGAACAATACTCGACAGTTGTTCCTAAAACTTTGAGGTCTAACTTCTCCCCATCCCTCCCTCCCACCCATTCCCTTTGGGAAGGTAGGCAATTCAACATAGGCCATATCTGTGTGGTTTTGCAAACAACTTCCATAATAGTCGTGTTGTGTAAGACTAACTATATTTCCCTCCATCCTATCCTGCCCCCCATTGCTTCTATTCTCTCT
>CM053773.1:72262240-72299650 GCA_028658325.1 Potorous gilbertii
GGAGTATGATTGTAATGGTATATTATTGTGCTATAAGAAATAACATGCAGGGCGATTTCCGAAAAATCAGGAAAGACTTGCATGAACTGAAACAAAGCGAAGTGAGCTGAACCAGGGCAACATTGTACAGTAACAATATGTGTGATGAACAACCATGAATGACAGTTATTTTCAGCATTACAGTGATTCAATACAATACCAAAGGACTCATGATGAAAAATGCTATCTGCCTTCAGAGGGGGTAAAGGACTGATGGTTTCTGAATACAGACTGAAACATACTATATTTTTCCTTCCTTCCTTCCTTCCTTCCTTCCTTCCTTCCTTCCTTCCTTCCTTCTTTCCTTCCTTTCTTTCTATTGAGGTTTATTTTTTCCCACAAAATGACCAATATGGAAATATTTTACATGATTGCACATGTATAATCTATACCAGATTTCTTACTGTCTCAGGAAGTGGTAAGAGGAGGTAAGGAGGAATACAATTTGGAACTCAAACCTTAACAACAAAAATTAAAAATTGATTTTTACCTGTAATTGGTAGAAAATTAAATATTTAAAAAGATAGATCAAGGAAGAATATCATGCAAGAAAGTGTGATGTTCTGTTTTACCAGGTTAAAAGAAGCTGTTTTGTTTATTAATCTGTTGCCCTCTGTACTTCTCTTTCACTGTTTTTCTGATGTATTTTAATGTATTCAACGTATTTTAATGTTTCATTTATTCTCTTTTTTTTAACAGCTCTACCATTAACCACTAGCTAATCCCCACAAAATAAAAGTCCTTTCTTATAAATGATGTGATTAGTCAATCCATTCTTTAGCATTGTGCAATATTCATCTTCCAATCCTCTGCCTTAACACAATTAAAACAAGAAGAAAAGTATTTCCCTTATCTCCTGATCCAGCTGATGTAGGGCAAATGAAAGCAGCGAGAATAATACATTGTCTGTCATTTGTTGCCAGGAGGGTTTCCAGTCTTAACCTTGAAAATGCCTTGAAAGGATCGCTCCTATTCACTGGGTTATATGGCTGCTTGAAAATTTTTCACTACCCTTTGCAAACATGTTCATGACATCATAATGATGCCTCTGATGCTAGGGAATCAGTTCACTGAAAGAGTATGGAACTAATTTTATTACTCATACTTTCTGTTTTTACGAATATTTTTTCTCTTTCAAAAATAATATTAAGCACAACCTAATTCATATCAGGGATGTTTTTGGTATAGGACTATTTTCAGAGACATATTGGTCTAGTAGAGCAGTGGTTCTGTAGTCAGGAAGAACTGAGTTTGAATCTAACCTTTAGATACTTAATGTCTGTAATTCTATACAAGTTACCTTGGTTTCATAATCTGTAGAAGGGCATAATAGTGAGGATTAAGTGAGATTATATATAAAAAGTTTTGCAAACATTAATGCTTTATGCTGATATTAGCTATCATTTTGAAAGTCTATATTTAAGCTATTGCAAATAATGATATTTTAAAGCAAGGAAGCATAATGAAATATTTTTTAAAAATATACAGAAAAAGGAAGTTCAGAAAGGGACACAGATAAGAAGGCAGTTTTGTCAGTATAGTTTTAAATATAATATACCCTATTAAAACTGTATATAACTGAATTTCATGGTTTCATATACAGCTTTCTGTCCCTCAATAATTGAAATATTTCTATTTATTGATGTATGTCAGTCACTCAATGAATATTTAGTAATTATTTTCTATGTGCTAAACATATTTTAAATGTCAAACATCAAAAGAAAGATCAAATTTTACCTATACTCCAATAGCTTACTCAAAGAGTTCTAATGAGAAAAACAGTATGTAAACAACTATGTAGTTACAATACAGAGTAGATTGAAAGTCATCTTGGAGTGGAAGGCTTTAAAAGGTTTGGGAGTAGGTAAGTAACTGGAACAGGCCTCATTCAGTAGATAAAAACTAAGCAGAGTTTTAGAGTCAACAGTAAATTGTATAATAAAACAGTAAAATTTTAAGAGATTAAGCTTTGATCTATCTTCTTTGATTTGTGAATATTACAAAGAATCTGCCAAATATGTAATTTCTTCTACCTATTTAGCAGACATATCGCTTTTATGACAAGCCAATGATTCTTTTTTCTTTTTCTTGCTAAATTATATGCAGTAACAAAAATTTTAAAAATACAATAGAGTTTATCTTATCTTCTTTATTCTTCAAACAACATTTTGCTACAGTCTATGAAATCCTCTGAAGTACTTTGTCCCACATGGCATTAGATAGCTATAGGGATCATACAGATTAAATTTTGAACTTAAGCTAATTTTTCTATAAATGATGACATTCATCATGGTGGCAGCTAACAGCCTCCAGTTCCACAAAGGCAAGTCAAAGAAATTACCTTATCATCCTACTTATAAACATCACTACAGTTTAGCCTCTCTGTTATCCAGCTCTCGCTGCAGAACAGTGATACACAGGGGAATAAATGATAACTTCAAGCCTACCCAAGGCTGTCTCCTCACTGCAGCTATGACAGGGACAAGGTGCTATTTTCCACGCTTGTCTGGATGCTTCATCTCAATGTCCATTTGTGTAAGGATTGATGATGCTATGAATGAGTGAAAAGATCAAACTGCTTTAAAATGCTGTGTCAGTCAAATCTTCAACTTGAGTAACAGACTAATGTGAGAATTTGCCCTTGGTAGAGTGCCCCTTATCAAATAAGACTGTGGAGTTCTTTGGTCTCATTAATGTGCTGAAGTAGAAAAGGAGGGAGAAAAAGAGACAGAGACAGAGAGACTTTAAATACCTTGGAAATTCACTGATCAGTTAAACAACTAAGACATTTAGGGATGACATAACTCTTGAAACATTAGATTAGTGGAAAGGATTAGTTCCATTAATTCTTAGACAGTTAACATTTCATATAGAAAAAGGTAATTAGCACCAAGATTGTGTTCAATCCCATGAGAAGTTGTTGGCCTTAATACTGCCTATAGCAGTGCCACACAAAGGTTACTGTTATTTATTGCACTGCCTTCCATCTTTAATAGGGCACTATTCAATAAAAATTACTAAGAACACTTTTCTGGTGCTTTTTGTAACATTCCAAAATCAATGAATTGAAAGAAGTCCATCTGTTAAAGGCGAAAATGTCTCATTTGCAGATATGCTTTTGCCCTGGATATAGATTGCTATGTTTTCTTTAGAAAGAGCAGTGGTGAGCAATGCTTTTATTTTAAGAATTTAACAAAAATAGTTGAAGGCTATCAATGGGATAATTATAGAGAGTTTAAATCCCTTGGAGTGAAAATAACTTATGTGGCAATTGGCATTTGAATTGAAAGTCCATTACAAGACTTAAGTTTTGAAAAAATAAGAATTTTACACTGGAATGATGAAGATCATATAATATTTTTTAAATGACATATACAAGATTACATCAGAAAAAAGGTTTTTAAACAAAAATTGCAATAAGTATAATGCAGGGATCTATTTTATTTTTACAAAAGCTGGGTGTTCTTTAAAAGATGTGGAAGTGAAATTTTTGTTAATTTCATTATTGAAGTGCATAAATGTAGTCAGATAATTTTTAAATTGGAAGGGATCTTAAGAAACTGATTCATAAATTGAAAGATATAAAAATATTAAAGGTGATCTAATTTAATCTCATCATTTTACATATGAGACAAATATGTCCAGAGAAGTTAAGTTACTTGCTCAAGGACATAAAGCTATGAAGTATCAGAGGAAATTCCAACTTCTACTCTCACATATGAATAAATAGAGACCTAGAGATGTCTAATGATTTGCCAAAGGTTACACCAATACTTAATGGTGTTTGTGAATGTTTTTTTTTTTTTTAATCTAGCAAAGAATGTTTTGATCATGGAGAATAATCTCCCTCTAAATCTTCTGCTTTTGAAGTTAGACTTCACATATTTGCTGCATTCCATTCCTCCTTTTCTCCTCTCAATATATTTCTCTCTCATCCTTTAAATTCACTTTTTTAAGATATGATCCCATCCTGTTCAAATCACCCTGTGCTCTCTCTCTGTCTCTGTCGCTCTGTCTCTCTCTGTCTCTGTCTCTCTGTCTCTGTCTCTGTCTCTCCTTCCCTCTCTCTCTCTCCCTCTCTCTCTCTCTCTCTCTCTCTCTCTCTCTCTCTGTGTGTATGTGTGTGTGTATTTTAATCCCACCAACAACCCAGATACTGAAAAAGTTTCAAGAGTTACAAATATTGTCTTTACATGTAGGAAGGTAAACAGTTCAACTTTAATAAGTCCCTTATGGTTACTCTTTGTTGTTTACCTTTTCATGCATCTCTTGATTCTTGTGTTTGAAAGTCAAATTTTCTTTTCAGTTCTGGTCTTTTCATCAAGAATGCTTGAAAGTCCTCTATTTCATCGCAAGACCAGTTTTTCTCCTGATGTATTATACTCAGTTTTGCTGAGTGGGTAATTCTTCATTTTAGTCCTAATTCCTTTGACTTCTGGAATACAATATTCCATGCACTTTGATCCCTTAATGTAGAAGCTGCTAGATGTTGTGTTATCCTGATTATATTTCCACAATACTTGAATTGTTTATTTCTAGCTGCCTGCAATATTTTCTCCTTGACCTTGGAACTTTGGAATGGGTCACAATGTTCCTAGGAGTTTCTTTTTTCTTTTTTTGGATCTTTTTCAGGAGGCGATCAGTGGATTCTTTCAATATTTATTTTATACCCTGGTTCTAGAATATCAGGGAAGTTTTCCTTGATAATTTCATGGAAGATGATATCAAGGCTCCTTTTGGGATCAAGACTTTCAAGTAGTACCATAATTTTTAAGTTGTCTCTCCTGGATGTATTTTCCAGGTCAGTTGTTTTCCCAATGAGATATTTCACATTATCTTCCATTTTTTTTATTCTTTTGGTTTTGTTTTGTGATTTCTTGGTTTCTCAGAAAGTCATTAGCCTCCATCTGTTGCATTCTAATTTTGAAAGAACTATTTTCTTCAGTGAGCTTTTGAACCTCCTTTTCCATTTGGCTAATCTCCTTTTTAAAGCGTTCTTTTCCTCATTCGTTTTTTTGAACCTCTTTTGCCAGTTGAGTTAGCCTATTTTTAAAGGTGTTATTTCCTTCAGCATTTTATGTGTTTCACTTAGGAAAGTGTTGACCTGCTTTTCATGCTTTTTTTGCATCTCTCTCATTTCTCTTCCCAATTTTTCCTCCACCTCTCTTACTTGATTTTCAAAATCATTTATGAGTTTTTCCATGGCCTTAATATTTATTTTGGATGTTTGGGATGCAGAAACCTTGACTTTTATGTCTTTTCCTGATGGTAAGCATTGTTCTTCCTCAATTGAAAGGATGAGAGAAGATATCTCTTCCCCAAGAAAGTAATTCTCTATAGTCTTATTTTTTCCCTTTTTTGGGCATTTTCCCAATCAGTTACTTGACTTTTGGATCCCTTGTCAAGAGAAGGGAACTCTGTGTACTCTAGGAATCTGAAGGATCTCAGTTCCTCCCAGATGGCACAATCAAGCATGTACACTGGTCTGGGATCAGGAAGAGATTTTTGTGCCCAGAATCTTAGCAGAGTTTCCTCTCCACAGCCACCTAGCTTCCAGTTGCACCAAGCCAGCAGTGGAGGCTGATTTTCAGATAAGCCGTGGGAGAAAGGCTGCCATTCAGTGTTAGATAAAGATCAGCTCCCTCAGGGCCTCCATACAGGGCGGAAGTAATAATCAGCTCCTCAGTGTCCCCAGGGGTTTTACGATCCAATAATGGATGTGGGCTGCTGTACAGGTTGCTGTGGGAACTGCTGCCACCTTTCAGATGTGGTGTACTCGGTTACTATCTCAGGCCAAAGCTATAGGAAAGCTCTTCTTCCTTCTTGGCCAGTTGAAAAAACCCTGTCACTGACCTTTGGTGCCTGTGGGTTGAGGGATCTGAGAACTTGCTGCTGCTGCTGTGACTGGAGATTCCACCCCAGAGGACTGTTCTCGAGACTTGGCCCCCATGGCCAACCAATGTTTCCTGTGGGCTTTTTAGTTTACCCTGGGCTGGAAATCTCCTCCACTCTGTTGTTATCCACTTCTCCTGCTCCAGAATTTGCTGAGAGTCCCTCTCCACGGGAACTTTATGTTGTGGGTGTTGAGAACCAGCATTTGTGTGTCTTTCTACTCCACCATCTACTCCGCTATCTACTCCACCCCCTGAAGTATGATTTTAATACTTCAATACAAATTTTATTCCACCACGGAAACAGATAATTAAATATTAAAAGTATAAAGAAATTAGACTTGCAAAAAAATTAGATTGACAGAATTCAATATGTTCAAATTTAGAAAGATTGCTAAAGCAAAATTCATGATTTATCCAGTGAATGATGCAGAAGTCCAAACAATTGAAGTCAGAGGATAAGCCCTTGCTGGAAAAAGTCATTACAGTTTTTGTGCTTATAGAACTATGCAGATTATATTAATTTTTATCCAAATAAGAGAGTTTTCTATGATAGATTTATATAGATGACATCCAAGAAATAAAATTGAATGACTTCAATTATCAGGAAAATAACATGTCTAGAGTCTTTGCTACAAAGTATTCCAATATTCTAGAAATGTTCCTATCCAGAGTAATTGTCACATAGTAATACACACACATACACGCACATATATTATTTATACATATATATTTACCTGCTGAGAGTATTCAAAATAAATACTACCTTTCCATTTAAGTTTAAAGAAGTAAATACCACTGCATTTCACAGTATAATATTACTAAAATACTTTAGAATTAGTTTTCAGGGTGGAAAAATAAGAGTTTTTATTTGATATTTAATTTCTATTTATTTGTACCTTCTTTGTTCTTTGAAAGACAAAAAATAATGCTATACATATATTTGTGAGATATATCAAAGGTACATTGTTTTTATATGACCCTTTTCATAATGAGCAGTTAGTGGTGATAAGGCATAAAAAGTGTTTTTAAGTAAAGGCGAAAATCTAATTTTCAAAATATGTTTTATCATTGTTCTTGTAATGAAGCAACACTTATGTTTAATAAAAATTTTTAAAAAGAATGTTGTTTCAATAGGCATTGCACTTACATGACAGTAAATAACATTTTTATAGCATCTGCTATGTACAGGCAACATGCTGAGTTCTTCACAAAGTTTATCTCATTTGGTCCTCACAACAGCCTTGGATGGTAGTTCCTATTTTTATTCCCATATTACACTTGGGGAATCTGAGGCAGAGGGGTAAAATTACTTGCCTGGGGTTACACAGCTACTAAACTGCTGAGTCTGAATTTGAACTCAGGTCTCCCTGACTCCAGGCAGAGTGCTCTATCCATTGCATAACCTAGCTGCTATTTACTATCTAGGGGGAAAAAATGGTTTAAGATGAGATTTTGAACAGTTTGAAGGAGAAAAGCATTTATGGGATAGATTGGATAACTTGGATGCCTTAACAATGTGGAGTGATATCCCACTTGGTGTAAAAGAGAATTAATTTATGAAATAACAGATATCTTTTGTTTCTCTAAAACTAAATTAATGTGATCATGAAAAAAATAGTTTCAAGGACATCAAAGTGACAGATTGGCTTGTTTTATATTTTGGTACAGGGGCATGATTTACAATGCATATTTTTTGAGTGAAAAGAATAAGCTTAAGAAAATAAAACCTAATATAAACGTTTGAAGACTGAGATCAGAATTAAAAAAAAAGATTCCCATTTGATATGAAGTATTTAGTGAGTGTAATGGTGATTTAAATTGGGAGATCTTTCCCATTCATTAACAGGCCCATGTTACCTGCTTGGATCACATGGAAATCGGAGTCACGTGGAGAATGTGGTCGGAGAAGTTTGCTGAATGTGTGGAACAGGAAGGGTAGAATAGGAAGAGGTGGTGCTAGAGCAGAGCTGAGAGGAAATTGGCCAGAGTCTAGTCAGAGCTAGGACGGATACAGGCTTCTGGCTAGTGTGAACAAAAGGGCTTGTTTGTGATTTTGTTTAAGGGAACTTGCTTATGATTTGTTTAGTGGAGCTAGTTGGTGGGAAGCCTAGCCAAGAGTTCAGGCTTGGGGATGGTGTTGTTTTATGCATTATTATTTGGTATAGATTTTTGTTACTAGGATTGATTTGGCTTTCTGGTATCTGAATAAATGTTTTAGTTCTGTCTTCCATATGAAGAGTCTGTTGTATTTCAAAATTAAGAATTGGGCGGGGATATTCATGACCACCATAGGAACTGTGAATATTGCATTGGCACTACAGAGAGTTTTATCTTTTTTAATGAAAGGTGAGTCATTAAAATTGACAAAAAGATAGAAGTAAAGGAATAGGTATCATAAAAGATAGTAGCAAGGGAAAAGGAATTTGAAAATGTTTGAAGACAGAAAGAAGGATGCAAGTATGATCCATTAGAATGAGAGGGAATCAGGTAAAAGAAGGTTTCACCTGAGCAATTCCTGATTGACTGGAGGAGACTGACGTTATCGGGCAAGATTCCATGGACTTCTCATGGTCTTCAGCAGAGTTGAAGAATGATGAAGCTTTTCACGGGAATTCATTATTCTCCTCTACCATCTGTTGCTTGAGACAGGTAGAGAGGAATTAATATCTGTGATTATATCTTGCAGTTTAAGGGTAAATATGAATTGTGTTGCTCTGAATTCCATTCTGATTGGACAGCAAAATCATCGTATGAGTAAATAACTGGCAAGATATAATTCAGATATAGTCAGTCAGTTTGATAAAGTTGGGTTAAAGATAAATTGCATACATATTAAAAGCTAGGACTTTCTAAATGCCCTTTTATGCATGAAAATTAATTGAACGAGTTCATAAAGGTTATGTGTCAGTAGAGAAGGGAAGCATATTTCTCTAGCTAAAGTGTGGTAAGGAATCATAAGTAAAGCATTAGCAAAGAATAATTTTTTTGTGATGTAGATTTTTTTTAATATTGAAGATTAATACAATTGAAGTCTGCAGGCTAAAGTTATTTATTTCCATGTCAGGTTACCATAATTGTGTATCTGCTCTTCACTGTAGCTTTTGAGCACATTGTTTTAAGAGGGTGATCTAGCTTTGTATGTACATTGGGTTATATTTTATTGCTTATACATTTAACATGCTTATTTAATATGCAAATACTTATAATGTTTATATTAATATAACACAATGAATATTATATAATTAATATGACATTACACTGAATTACATTAAAAAACAAACTATATTCAGTCACATGGATCACATCAACTTATGTTATATCTTATTATATCTTTTGTCTTATTATTAAGTAAATGTATATATTTCTGTTCTAAGTATCATTGCTGTGAATGGATGACTGTACCATGAACTATGTGGATACTTTGTCTTGTGAGAAGTTAGTTATATAGCAATAAAACACATTGTATAAGAACTCAAGACGTTGTATAAAGTTGATTTCCTTTCAACAGAATTACCCATGAGGAATTTTTTCAAAGAAGTGAATGTAACTATGTGGTGGTATTCTCTGAGAACTTCGACATGCTATTGTGAGAGCAGGTTGAGTGAGTGGGACAATTCTGGACGGAATCAGTGTATAAGGACTCTAAGGTGTGGGTCTTTGCTGTATCTTAACATAGTGTACTACTTTCCTGATTAAATTTTGGAGACACTGTAATAGATCACATACCTTTTTGTATAGTCACAAGTAGTACCCTGAAATTCTAGATAGCATGCATACATCATTAGTATTCAGCATAAAGTCCTATGTGAAAAGTAATTCTTTGTGAAGGATGATGTCCTCCAGATGGTCTCATTCACAGATGAAACTATGCTGATTGCATCAAACACAGGAAATTTGCAGAGTCTCCCACAAGAGTTCTGTAATCAACCAAAGGAGAAAAGGAAGATTCAAACATTATAAACCTGAGTGATGGAGAAGTTGGTGTTATTCAAATTAATGAGTTAATATGAAAACTCATAAAAATTAAAGAATTTTAAGGGTAAGGCAATGGATTCTATGGTGGACATGTTGAGTTTGAGATTGCAAAAGAATATCCAGTTCAAAAATATCTAATGGGTTATTCATGTGAAATGACAGCTTAAAAGTGACACTAGAACAAATGCTCTGTATATTTTCTGCACAGAGATTATAATTAAAACAATAGGATCTGATGGCATTATCAGATAACAGTTGAAAGGAAAAAAAGGAAGAGAAATCCCAAAACATAGTCCTATGATACACCTATAGTCATGAAGCATAATGTGAATGCTAAACCAGGGAAGAGAGGGGAAAATGAGAAAATATTAAGAGAGATAGGAAGAGAATCAAGAAAGAAAATAATATATTTATTAAATATTTGACATGTTATTAAAATGATTAGAGATTACAATCACTAAAATCAAAGAGAGAAAAATGAAGTTGTATTCCAATTTCCCAGTTGGATAATTTGAAGAAAGTTTTGTTGGGTAATGAGTTTAGATTGCCAGATGACAAATGATTTGAGGAATCCATGAAAGGAGAGTCAGTAAATGAAACTAAAGGTAGCTTTATTCTAAAAGTTTGGAAGGAAGGAAGGAGAGATACAGTTTTACACCTTGAGGAGGTAGTAGTGATACCTAAGGTTTCCAAGGATGGAGATGACGTCTTAAGAGAAGGAAGTAATTAAAAAATGATATATGAAAAACTAAGAAGAGATACGCAGACATCCTTCTGACAACCTGCCAGAAGAGACTGAATGGTATATGTAAAAGAGTTCCAACGTGGTGAAAAGAAAATGTACTTCTTCCTCAGAGACTGGGGTGGGGGAAGTTAAGATAATTGTTAACAATATTAAAGGTTCTGAGGGGGGGCAGAGCCAAGATGGCAGAGTAGAAAGACACACATACACTAGCTCTTGTGCCACAGCCCATAAAATACCTGTAAAGAAAGACTCTCAACAAATTCTAGAGAAACAGAAGAAGCAGAACTACATAGTGGAGGAGATTCTCAGTCCAGGGTGATCTGAAAGACCAACAGGAAAGGTTTGTCCCACCAGATGCAGAGTAGAGCCCAGCCCAGCCTTGCCCATGTGGCACAGCACCAAGAAGAAGATCTGAGTAGGCCTCAGGAGGCAGAATCCCCAGCAGCAGTAGCAGTGATTTGCAGATCCCTCAACCCACAAGCGCCAAAGGTCAGTGAAAAGGTTTTTTCAGCTGACCGAAAAGGGAGTGGGATCTTCTCATAGCTCTGCCTCAGGCAGCAACAGTAGAGGTAGTATCAGGCAGCAGCAGCTCCAAGAGCCCATAGCAATTGTTGGATTGTAAAACCCCTAAGGGCACTGAGTAGCTAATTCTTACCTCAGCCCTGTGTAGCAGCCCTGCCCCAAGCTGATGCTCCTGGAGGAGCTGAGCAGTTGTTCTTTATCTCACACTGAATGGCAGCCCTGCCCTCATAGCTTATCTGAATCTCAGCTCCCAGTGTTATCTTGGTGGAACTGGAGGCCAAGTGGCTGTGGAGTGGCAAATCTACTACTAAGATTCTAGGGAGAAAAATTTCTGCTTTCTCCTAGACCAGTGTACAATCTTGATTGTGTCACCTTGGAGGAACTGAGATCTTACAGATACCCAGAGTATACCCTACTCTTGACAAAGGACCCAAAAGTCAAGTAACTGGTTGGGAAAATGCCCAAAAAAGGGAAAAAAATAAGACTATAGAAGGCTACCTTCTTGATGAAAAGATATCTTCTCCCATCGTTTCAGATGAGAAAAAGCAGTGCTTACCATCAGAGAAAGACATACAAGTCAAGGCTTCTGTATCCGAAACACCCAAAATAAATATTCAATGGTCTCAACCTATGGAAGAGCTCAAAACAGATTTTGAAAATCAAGTAAGAGAGATGGAGGAAAAATTGGTAAGAGAAATGAGAGAGATGAAAAAAAAGCAAGAAACGTAGGTCAACACTTTGCTAAGGGAAACTCAAAAAATGCTGAAGGAAATAACACCTTTAAATATAGGCTAACTTAACTGGCAAAAGAGGTTCAAAAAGTCAATCAGGGGAAGAATGATTTCAAAAGCAGAATTAGCCAAATGAAAAAGAAGATTCAAAAGCTCACTGAAGAAAATAGTTCTTTAAAAATTAGAATGGAAGAGATGGGGGCTAATGATGAAATGAGAAACCAAGAAATCACAAAACCAAAATGAAAAAATGGAAGATAATGGGAAATATCTTACTGGAAAAACAACTGACCTGGAAAACATATCCAGGAGAGACAATTCAAAAATTATGGGACTACCTGAAAGCCATGACCAAGAAAAGAACGTAGACATCATCTTTCATGAAATTACCAAGGAAAACTTCCCTGATATTCTAGAAGCAGGGGCCAAAATAAATATTGAAAGAATCCACTGATTACCTCCTGAAAGAGATCCAAAAAGAGAAACTCTAGGAACATTATAGTCACATTGCAGAGTTTCCAGGTCAAGGAAAAATATTGCAGGCAGCTAGAAAGAAATAATTTGACTATTGTGGAAATACCATCGGGATAACACAAGATCTAGCAATTTCCTCATTAGCGGATCGAAGGGTGTGGAATATGGTATTCCAGAAGTCAAAGGAACTAAGACTAAAACCAAGAGTGACCTACCCATCAAAACTGAGTATAATACTTCCGGGGAAAAAATAGTCTTTCAAGGAAATAGAGGACTTTCAAGCATTCTTGATGAAAAGACCAGAACTGAAAAGAAAATTTGACTTTTAAACACAAGAATCAAGAGAAGTATAAAAAAGTAAAAAGGAAAGAAAAATCATAAGGGATTTACTAAAGTTGAACTGTTTACATTCCTACATGGAAAAACAATATTTGTAACTCTTGAAACTTTTTTCAGTATCTGGGTAGTTGGTGCAATTACACACACACACACACACACACACACAAATACAAACACACACACATACATACATACACACACACACACACACACACACACACATATATATATATAGAGAGAGAGAGAGTGAGAGAGAAACAGACAGACAGAGAGCACAGCGTGAGTTGAATAGGATGGAATCATATCTAAAAAAATGAAATTAAAGGGTGAGAGAGGAATATATTAGGAGGAGAAAGGGAGAAATGGAATGGGGCAAATTATTTCTCATATAAGAAGCAAGCTTTTCCAATGGAGGAGAAAAGGGGGGGAGGTGACAGAGAAAAAATCAAACTTATTCTCATCACATTTGGCTCAAGGAAGGAATATGTTCACTCAATTTGATATGAAATCTATCTTACAACATAGGAAAGTGGAGGAGAAGGGGTTGAGCAGTGTGGCGGGGATGATGGAAGGGAGGGCAATGGGATGAAGGAGCAAATAGAAGTCAACGTTCTTGGGGAGGAACAAGGTCAAAAGAGAGAATAGAAGAAATGGGGGGCAGAATACAATGGAGGGAAATATAGTCTTACACAACATGACTATCATGGAAGCCATTTGCAAAACTACATGTATATGACCTATATTGAATTGTTTACCTTCCCATTGGGCATGGGTGCGGACAGAGGAAGGAAGAGAAGTTGGAACTCAAAGTTTTTGGAACAACTGCTGAGTAGTTTTCTTGCATACAACTAGGAAATAAGAAATACAGGCAATGGGGTACAGAAATTTATCCTGATCTGAAGGACAAAATAGAAGATGGGGATAAGGAAAGGGAGGGATGTTAGGAGGCATGGTACATTAGTAATAGGTGTAATTAGAATGCTGGGCCTTTGGTGGTGGGGGAGGGGAGAGGTAAAGGGAAAATTTGAAACTCAAAATTTTGTGGAAATGTATGTTGAAAACTTAAAATAAATTCATAAACTAAAAAAAATTTGAAAGTTACAGAAGATGGAAAGATGGAGCTCACAGGAAATGATTTACATTTTCTTGGAAAAATATGAGACAATGTCTTTTGAGAGAAGGAAATAGGTGGTATGAGATGCAAGAGGAGAGCAGAAAAGGTTTAAATCACCGTGAGAATAAAAAATTTGATGGCATAATTTTAGTGCCCCTAGTAAGCACTGTTGGATGGATTCTTTCAGAAATGTTCTGCAGTATATCAGTGGAAAAGATGGAAACAAATGCTGGAACTAATTCAGGGTTGGAGTTTAGAGAAGGCATAGATAAGACTAATACAAGGGGAAAGGGTTCAAGAGCAATTATGACAAACTAGTGAACTGTGTAGTAAAGATAAATGGGGAAGGAAAGGGGAAAAAGAATGAGAGTGATGACCCAGAAAAGTCCTGTGAGTGGAGAGACTGGACCTCACAATGGAAGAGAAAAAAATAGGTTAGAGGAAGTTAAAATGAAAGAGAGATGGAATGGTAGGAAGTTATGATTGGGGAAAGGAATTTCAAATTTTAGTCATAGAAGTGGAACATACCTATATGATGGTAATATGAACTGTGTAATCATCTCTATTGTGGATCTTCTTGAGTGTAGAAGTACATCAAAGGAAGAAAGGGAATTGAGGAATTGGGAATTATGGACATTTCAGAGAAATGTGTGTGACTAAGTCCCTTAGATTAGAATAAGGGCAAGGGCTTCATTAGAAAAGGAAATAGCAAGGTAGGTACTGAACTTCTGGAAAAATTAAATGAGAGACAATGATTGAGGGACTGGTAGACAAAGACTGCCGTTCAGTTTCTGGACTGCACCTCTTTAGGTACGGTGAACTCCAAAGAGGTAGAGGTTGCAGAATGATGATAGGGGGAAGGTCTGGTAGAAGCAATAGAAATGAAAAGAGTCCTCCTCCAAAACCAATATGGCAAATGGTGACACAGACCTCTGAAGGAGAGACACATTCATGAAAATGCCAGAGAATGGATGTGGAAGGATAAACTGACATCTAAGATGGAGTTAAAGATACAAGGATTAGAGAGTGCAAAATGTAAATTATAGTAGAGGTAAGATTAGATATGAGAGGGTTACAATTGAGAAGTCTAGGAATTAGAAAATTGGAAGAACTGCCAGAGAGCAGAGATTAAGTTCTGTTGGAAAGTTAGGAATTTTGTAGCACTATGAATGAGAGTAAGAAATAGTGGCAGTTTTATAGACATAATTTGGGTAAAGTCACAGCATATCTCAATTGTTTTTATCTAAATAAATCCTAAATTTTCCTTCTTCTAACCTATCATTCCTAGCTTTTTTCCCCTATGAAAAAGGCATTACCTGATCAAGTCTAACACCGTTTTAAACAGGAGCAACTTTTAATGTACAAAGCAACATACAAAAATATTTATATCAGCTCTTTTCATAGCTAGGTTATGCAGTTCATAGAGTGGTAAATCTGTAGTCAGGAAGACCTGAATTCAAATGTGCCCTAAGATTAATTATTGTGGCACCCTGAGCAAGTCAAACTGTTTCCTCAAATTTAAATTCAGAATAATAGTAATGTCTTCCGCATAAGGCAAGAATTAATGGGATACTCTTTATAATATGAGTAACAAATGCAATAATATTCACAATGTGAGGATAAATGGAATAATATTGATAATATGAGAATAAATTAGATAGTATTTACAAAATGCTTAGAACAGTTTCTGAAATAGAGTTGGTAACTAATAAATGGTTGCTTCCACTATTATTCATACTGACAAAGATTTGGAAACTAGTAGGGTATGCTGGTTATATACTGATGTATAAAATGGACACAACAATATAGAGTAAAACAACTTTAAAAAATTTTATTACGATGATGGTGGTAATGACAAGCCACCATTTTAGAGGACTTCGGAAGAAGCATAATGCTTATAAATAAAGCGAAATATCGCACTAAGGAAAAATTGATTCTTTCTGAAAGAGTTTTCTGTGAAATTAGAACCCAACATGATTAAGATAAAAATGGATTTATCTAAATGAGACAATAAAGAAAGACATACTATTGTTTTTTCCTTTAAGATTCGCGATTAGCATTCCTTCACACAGTCCATGTTGAATGTCTCATTGTAGTGTAGAGGTGACTATGAGGTCTCAAATGTTAATTCAGCAGATCATTAAGTCCAACTGGTCTGACTATATTGGAAAATTTTATGTATGGTTCTGGGGGAAAATTGAGCTGGTTTTCTGAGGACAAACCCACTGTATATAACATCTGAAAAGCTCTTTACTTGTAAACTCCAATGTAGTGATATTATTTTGTCATGAAAAGATATGTGTAAAACAAATGGAAGGGGGAAATGACCCCCAAGCCTTCTCAGACCTTCTTCTACTGTTATTGAGACAGGATGGTGAAGAGACAAAGACGGCTACGGTTTTTGACAATCCATAAATATAAAATTAATTTTTCGTACTCCAGATGTGAGACTTGTGTTGAAGGATCAGCTAATTAATATAGACTTAGAAGAACTGAACTATATCAATACTGATTTTATTGTGACCTGTGACAGCAGAAGATAAAAAAAGAAAATTATAATCAAATGGAAGGGTATTTCAAGGATTCTCTGGAAGAGGAACTGTTAATGGAGGCTTTCTCATACTTCTAAAAACACTAATAAAAATCATTCATGCAATACTTGCTCATCTCACCTTGCAACTCTTGCAGAATGAATATAAGAAGAAAAATTGTGATGAAGATAATCATAGCTAAATCTGTCTAAAATTCTGTCCTTATTAGACCTCTCTTTTCATGCACCTTCCATCTTCCAATTACAAAAACCTGAATCTCCCTTATAGATATTGCATATTTGGCTAGTCTTACCAGCACTAGTTGTAATCTTTCTCATATTTGCCAACCTGGTGAACAAACCAGAAGAAAGAGTAGGCATGTTTCTAACTTCCTATTGTTCTTTTTTTATGCCCTTCGCAACCTTCACTTACTGAACTCTGAATTTGAGGTTCATTCCATCCAGATTTTTTGAATATAAATTTTGATAGTTGTTATCCATTCCATGCCTTTCTCAAGAAGTTCAAGACTAGATTGACAACTTTTCTCTCCCCACAAACTCTGTCCTGTTGATATCTCCTCAAATACACTTATTTCCCAGTTGTTTTTATCCTCTCCAGCAACTATTATCCATAACACTATTTCACCCCATTCATAATAGGGACAATCATATCCCTGGAAAGGTTGTTATTTCCTATATATTCCATCTCCCCAATATATAACTCTAAAATTCTCCTTATGACCATAATCTCCTTCCTTCAAGCTCTCTCTACACCTTACTCCATCTAATTACATTCTCTGACCTCGCTGCATCCTGCCATCCATGATTTCCAACAATCCATGATTTGTTATGTTATAAAATCTATTTGGTTTTACATTTATTCCTTCAGAATCTCAACCTTTTATATAATGAGTTGAAATTTTCACTATTCTAAGCACTTCAATTACTTGATCTATTATTCTGTTTTCTCTCATCACTTTTTAGACTTCAACCCTACTTTATTCCTACCAACTATCTTCTGTCTTGCTAAATGATTGTTCAATGTCACTGGAGAAACTCATATGACCACACTGAGTGTGTCCATTACAAATTTATGCTACTCAGTGACAACTGGACACTCATTGCTGTGCTCTTTTATCTCTATTCATCTCTGACCTATTTCCTACCCACAGAAAATGATCCAGATATTTACCTCAAAAACCACTCCTTCCACCTCATAAAAGAGTATTTATCATTGAAAAGGAAAAAAATGAAGCTATTATTATGAATTCTTCCTCCTCCACAATTACATTCTTCTAATTCCCTCAGCAACATTTCCATGTCTTCTCACTTCACTCAAGTCTCAAAGAATGCCCTTATTAAACACTCAATCTACAGTGTAGTCCTTTCTTGTTGCCTACCAATGTTCCAATATATCTTCCATAAACTTGCCTTTATCTCCATATCTCCATACCTTTAAGCTTCTCTCTCTCTCTCTCTCTCTCTCTCTCTCTCTGTGTGTGTGTGTGTGTGTGTGTGTAACTCTTCTAAATTCTAGTTCCATATCTCCATCTACTTCCACTTGGTGCCCTCTAACTTGTACTCAGTATATCCTAAAGGAAACAAATTTTTTCTCCATTCTTTCTGTCAATTTCTCTATTTGTCTTCAGGGCACCATCATTCTTTAAACATTGACCAGATTTATAATCTTTATATAGTCACAATTATCAATTTTCCCTCTCAGTTCTTGCCTCCTTCATAGCCTTAATGTACTTACAATCTGTCATCTTTTCTCTGATGATGCTTCAACAAGCCTAATACAAGAAATCATCATCTTTCACCTGGCTCATAGAAGTTGACTCTTAATAATTCTTCCTGAATATATTCTTTCCCTTCTCCAATCTATTCTCCAAATAGCTGAGAGACTGGTATTCCTAAAAGGAAAATGTGAGTTATTGAATGCTTCTTTTTTCTTCATCTGTTTTTTAAAATATTTCATTTTTTCCAATAACTCAAAAACAATTTCTAACATTTTGGGTTTTGTTTTTCATAATTTTTTGAGTTCCAAATCCTCCACCATACTTCCCCTCCCTCATCACTGAGAAAGCAAACAATTTAATAAAGGATATGCATGTGTAGTCATGTAAATATATTTTATATTAGTCATATTGTAAAAGAAACACAACCCTCATCCCCATCAATAAAGAAAGTTTTTTATAAAGTATACTTTCATCTGCATTCAGATTCTATCACTTCTTTCTCAGAATGTATATAGCAATTTTCTTCATGGGCCCTTGGAAGTGAAATTGGATCCTACTTTGCTTAGAATACCTAAGTAATTCTCAGTTCATCATTCTACATTATTAATTTTACTATTTACAACATTCTCCTGGTTCTGCTTGCTTCACATTCATTAGCTCTTGTAAGTCTTTCCAGATTTTTTGAAAATACTTTCTGAGGACTTTTCATTGTATTTTTTTAATACATTTAAATTTAAATAACAAATGAGAGGAAAAAATTTCCACCTATATGGCAGAAGAGAGTATTCAATATGAAACTATAAATTTCCACTTTAAACAGTTTTTCTAAACTATGTAATAAATATTACACATCTTTTTCAATGCTGCTCACTTTTCTATGCTTCCTTTTAAGTTTTCTTTTGTTCTGCCCTTTGTACTTTTTAATTTTTTTCTCCTTCCTTCCCTACTCAGCCCTAGAGCAGGCCACAATTAAGTACAGATAAATGTACACACACACACTTATAAGACTATATTATACTATTTCAATTTGTCATTTCTTTCTATGGAAGTGGACAACATCTTCCTTTATAGACCCAAATCTCTCCATTTTTTTTCTAAAAACAACTAATTGATCATTTCTTATAGCACAGTATTCTGTCACAATCATCTGCCTCAACTTGTTAATTCCCCAATTAAAGGATATCTATCACTTTAGCCCATAATTTAGGTATAAATGATTGATCCAACTTGCTTTAAATTGCAGTTCTCTATTCAGTAGTGATTTAGAGCATTTTATAGGGTTATATATAGTTTCAATTTTTCATTTGAAAAATGACTGTTGTTTTCCTTTGACAGTTTTTCATTTGAGGAATGATTTTATTCTCATAAATTTGACAGTTTGAGAAATGAGATATTTATGTGTGAGAATGTCTATGAAATTTTACCCCCAAATTTTCTACATTCCTTCTAATCTTGCCTACATTGCTTTTATTTATACAAGAACTTTTTAAATTTAATATGATGTAAATTTTGCATTTTACACCTTACAATGCCCTCTATCTCCTGTTTACTTGTAAATTGTTCTCCTATCCTTGAATCTAATAGGTAAAATGTTCTTCTAATACTCTTGTGGTATCTTCCATTATATCAGGGTCATTTATCCATTTTGACTTTAGTATATGGTTTAAGATACAGGTCTGCACTCTATTTCTGCCAGAATGTTTTCCAGCTTTCCCCAAAATTTTTAACCATATAATGAATTCTTATCCCAAAGATATTAAAGCTTTATATGTGTTGAACACAAGGTTACTCCAAGTCTTTGCCATTTTGTCCTTTGTCTGCTCTCTTCCACTGATAGGCCTTTCTATATTTTAGCCAGCATCAGGTAGTTTTTTTTTTATATTTACTGACACATAATATATTTTAAGGTCTAGTTCTATTGAAACTCTTTCCTTTCATGTGTTTTATAAGTTTCTTTGAAACTCTCGAGCTTTTGTTCTTCCAAATGAAATTTGTAACTTTTTCTAAGTCAGTATTTTTGTTGATAATTTTATTAGGATGCATTGAATAAATAGATGGTGAGTAAAATTGTCATTTTAAAAATTGTATTGTCTTTGCCTGTGCATGAACAATTCATATTTCTTCAACTATTTAAATCTGACTTTACTTTTACAAAGAATATTATATAATTATGTTCATAAAATTGCTGAGTCTGTTTTTGCAGTTATACTCTCAGGCATTTTATATTGTCTACAGTTTTATTTTAATGATCTAAAATAATACTGAATAATATTTGTGACACACAGTGTGGTTTCTCTGTTCATCTCTTTTAACTAAATCTATTTTAGCTTGGAATGTTGTTACGTCTGGTCCTACAGCCCAACTTGCTTATTCTATAACATTTCTTACTTGCATTCTCATTTCTAAATTGCTCCTTTTAACCTTTCCCTGTCCAGTTTTAATTTAGAATGACCCCATCATATTCAGCTCAGTCCAAGCCTTTCTTTCCAGTTACCCAAGTAAAGATGACAGTCTTGCAAGTTCTTATAACATTTTCACATGTAAGAAGCAAACAGTTTGATCTTATCAATTCCCACATATTTGGTCTTTAATGTTTACCTCATATTTTTCCGGGATCTTAGATGGAAATTTTCCCTTCAGTTCTGGTATTTTTGCCACAAATATATGAAAATCTTTCTGTTCATTAAATATCCTTTTTTTCCATTCAGGATTGTACTTAACTTTGCTGAGTAACTTACAATTGATTGCAACCCTAAGTATTTTGCTAATTAAAACTGGTCAATTGCTGTCCTTCCTCCTCCTAGAGAATGAAAATGACATCACTATGCTAAAGTCAAGTTCCACTGTGTCTGACTGTGACTGGTCACCAATATGAGCCCAGAATGTTCTACCAAAGGTCAGGCACAAAATTTCATGTCAACATTTGGGGTACATTCTCTAAATTTGTGTGTGCTCTCTTTCTTTTGAGACATTTCAATTCTGCTCTTCTCACAGAGTATAGCACTTTCTCTGACATGGGTGTGTCACGATGACAGGTTTTGTGCCAGTGTCTCCCATGTCACAGCATCAGTTCCAAAGTTCTTAAGAGAGACCTTGAGAATATCCTTGTGTCACTTCTGACCACCATGTAAATGCTTGCCCTGTATGAGTTCTCCACAAATTAGTCTTTCTGACAAGCATACATTTTGCATTCAAACAACATGGCTAACCCACTGGAGTTCAGTTCTCTGAAGCAGAGTTTGAATATTTGGCATATTACTTCAAGAAAGGACCTCTATCTGATATCTTTTCCTGCCAGGTGATCTACAGAATCTTCCTAAGACAATTCAAATGCGATTCAGTTTCTTGCATTCCACTGGTATACTATCCAGATTATGCAGTAATACAACAATAAGGTGAGCACAACAATTCAGTAGACCTTCAGTTTGGCAGTTAGTCTAATACCTCTTCTCTCCCACATGTTCCTTCGTATCATCCCAAACACTCAACTAACTCTTGCAGTGTGTGCATCAACCTCATTATAAATATGGTATTTCAAGACTTTTAAAGTAGTAGCATTAGGTCTTATGTGAACTTGATTGTAGCTCTGCAGCATTTAATTATTTCTTCTGTCACACAATATTTTCTCCTTAACCTGGGAGTATTAAAACTTGACAATGATACCCCTGTGAGTTTTCCTCCTGTGATCTCTTTCAAGTGGTGATGGGTAGATTTATTTTTTGTTTATACTTTACCTTCTTGTTCTAGAATTTCAGGGCAATTTTCCTTAACTATTTCTTCTAATATCATATGGAGATGTGTTTTTTTTTAATCCTGACTTTCAGAGAGACCAACAATTCTTAAATGGTCACTTCTTGATCTACTCTCCAAAACACTTGTTTTTCTAATGAGATGTTCCACCCTCCAGTCTATTTTTTTTTTCATTCTTTTGATTTCATATTTTTTCTTGGTACCTTATAATGACATTATCCTCCCTTTGACCATTTCTAGTTTCCAAGCAGTTATTTTCTGGCTTAAGTTTTTGATTCCTTTATTTTCCTCTGGGTGATTTTCTCTTCACAATTCTCTTGATTGGGGTGGAGCCAAGGTGGTGGAGTAGAAAGATGCATATAATCTAGCACCTCCCCCACAGCCCACAAAATACCTTCAAAAATGACTCTCAACAAAGTCTAGAGGAGCAGAAACCACAGAACAACAGAGTCAAAGAGGTTTACAGCCAAAGGTAATCCAGAGGGCCGACAGAAAATGTCTATCTTACTGTTTACTGAGCAGAGTGGAGCACTGCGCTGGTCACACAGAGCTGAGAGGAACAGCACCTGAACAGACCTCCAGACAGAGTTCCTAGCAGGGAAGAATACAGATACCACAACCTACAAGTGACAAAGAAAGCTCCAAAGGGCAGTGGGGAAGGGCTTTCCCAGCTGGGTGAGAGGAAACAGGGTTTCTCCAGCATAGACCCAGGTGATGGCAAAGGCCAAGGCAGCATAATATAGGCAGCTACAGAGGCCAGGAAGCAACCTGGATCCATTGTTCAGGCACCTGAGCTTAAAGCCTCTGGCAGTAGGGAGTAGCTAATCTAAATCCAGCCTGAGTGATGACCGCACCTCCACCCAAAGCCCAGGGGGACCAAGCAGCTGAGTTGAAACTCTTGACAAAGGATTCAGAAGTCAAGTAACTGGTTGGGAAAACACCTCACAAAAGGTGACCAAAAAAAGACCATAGAAGGTTATTTTCTTAATGACAAGTGTCTCCTCCCATTCTTTCAGATGAGGAAGAACAAGGCTTACTGTCACAGGAAATTAACACCTCTGCCTCCAGGGCCTCCAAAGTGAACTTAAATTGGGCTCAGGTAATAAAAGAGCTTGAAAAAGTGAGTGAGCAGCTGAACACTGAGGAAAAATAACACCTTTAAAAAGGGGCTAACTCAATTGGAAAAAGAGGTCCAAAAAGTCAATGAGGAGAAGGTGACATTAAAAAGCAGAATTACCCAAAAGAAGGAAAAGGTTCAAAAGTTCACTGAACAAATTTTTCTTAAAGAGAGAATTGAGTTCAGGAAAATGAATGACTGTGAGATAAACCATGCAGTTAGAAAACAAAACCAAAAGTTTGAAAAAATAGAAGATAATGTGAAACATCTCATTGGAAAAACAACTGACCTGGAAAATAGGTCCATGAGACACAATTTAAATATCATGGGACTACCAGAAAGTCATGATCAAAAAAAGAGCCTAGACATTATATTCCATGAAATTATCGAGGAAAACTGTCCTGATATTCTAGAACAAGAATGTAAAATAAAAATTGAAAGAATCCACCAATCACCTCCTGAGAGGGAGCCAAAAAGAAAAACTCCTAGGAATACTGTGGCCAAATACAGTTCCCAGGTCAAGGAGAAAGAAAGAAACAAGTAGCTAGAAAGAAACAAATCTATTATTGTGGAAATACAAACAGGATAACACAGAATCTGGCAGCCTCTACATTAAGGAATCAAATGGCTTGGAAGAGGACATTCCAGAACTGGGAATAAAACCCAGAATCACCTACCCAGCAAAACTGAGTATAATACTTCAAAAAAATAAATGGTCATTCAATGATATAGAGGAATTTCAAGTATTCATGTTGAAAAGTCCAGAACTACATAGAAAATTTGACTTTCAAACCCAAGAATCAAGAGAAGCCTGAAAAAGTAAGCAGGAAAGAGATATAAAAGACTTTCTAAAGCTGAACTATTTACATTCCTACATGGAAAGAAAATATTTATAACTCTTGAGATTTTTCTAAGTACTTGGGTAAGTGGAGGGATTGTACATACACACACACACACAGAGTGTACAGGCTATGTTGAATCAAAAGAGATGATATCCACAAAAAATAGATATAAAATAAAAATTAAGGGGTGAAGCAGGAAAATACTGGGAAAAAAAGCGAGAAATGGAATGGGACGGGCTATAACTCACAAAAGAGATAAAGAAAAATCTTTTTCAATGGAGGAGAAAAGGGAGAAAGGGAGAGGGTAAAAGTGAAGTTACTCTCTCCACATGTGGCTTAGGGAGGGAATAACATGATCACTAAATTTGGTATGGAAATCTATCGTATACTACAGGACATTAGGGGAGGAGGTGACAAGTGGGGTGAGGGGAATGATAGAAGGGAGGGCAAATGGAAGAAGTGAGTCACTAGAAATAAACACTTTTGGGAAGGGAGAAGGTCAAATGAGGAAATAAAAACATAAGTGGGGATAGAGTAGGATAGAGGACAATATAGTTAGTGTTACACAACATGATTATCATTGAAGTCTTCTGCAAAATGACATATATTTGGTCTGTATTCAATTGCTTGCCATCTCAGTGTGGATGGGTAGGGAGGGAGGGAGTGAAAGAAAGTGGAATTCAAAGTATTACAGATGAATGTTGAGAATTATTATTGCATATACACAGGAAATAAGAAACACAGGAAATGGGGTATAGAAATTTATCTTGCCCTGCAAGAAAAGAGAGAATATGGGGATAAGGCAAGGGTGGAGTGTGAGAGAAGCGAGGGGTCATTGAGAGAAGGGGTAATCAGAATATAAGGTATAAGGGGGTGGGGAGAGAGGAGAGATTGGGAGAAAAATTGGGCATGTTAGAAAGTGATGCAAAAGTAATTAGTATTAAAACAATTGACTGAATTAATTACTAAGACTAAATCAGAGACACCTTTAGTTTGGGGAAATGAATCTTATTTTAAATCTCCTAGAGGCAGGTAACTTGGGGTAAAATTTGGCATGGATGGAAAAGTTAATGTTTTAATGGTAAACTTCATTTTATGATTGTTATTTAAGCAGGAACTCGAACAGGCATAAAAAGGCATTTAAGTCACTTAAGAATTGCCTCAAAAGATGTTCCTTAGCCAATGTGGAATTATAGTCATATCTGAAACCTGGTTATTGGAACTTGCTATTTTAAGATGCTATGGGCCTATTAAATGACTTATTCTGAGTCTAATTCTAGGTATGGATAGCAGCAAAGGATGTCTGAGCCTCCATTCCATGATGCCTGTAAGCCTGCGAGAATTGGTATGAACTCCAAAAGGTGATCTCATGGGAAGGATGGGAAAGTGTCTGTTCAGCCTGGCCTGAGGTAGGATTTTCCTAACTCAGTTTCTCCATTGATACTTGGCAGACTCTAAGCCTCACTGAATGCAGGTTGACAATCTTCTGCCTGGAACTGACATGAAGTTAGGGAGATATTGTTTCCCTGTAATGTCCCTACTCTTAGTGACAATTTCCTACAGTCAAAAGATTTGTAAACTTAACACCAGATCTATTAAATTATAGATTGTTGGTAGAGGAACATCTAAAGTCAAATCTAAAATTAAGCTATTAGGCTTAGGGCTTTAGACCAAAAACAATAATTAAGGGTCCTTTAATATTTAATAATAGTGTGGAGACAATTAGGTCGAGATCTTATGATGCTAGCATACATAGTTATTATTTGTGTCTCAGTTGGTTAACGTTAAAAAAAAATCCATTTGTGATCTATATTTAAATGCCTTAAAAGAAATATCACCTGACCAAAAGTTGGAATTGTGTTATGTGATATGAACTGTGTTAAAAATGAAAAAAAATACTAAATAAACATAATTTTCTTGATTTTTTAGATTATTCTTTTTTCCCCTTGATTTTCCTTGATTTCTCTTTGATTTTTGAAATCTTTTTAAAGATATTCCAGTAATCCTTATTTAGACTTTTGACTAGCTGACATTTTTCATTGAAAAGGAGTAGTTTTTTTTTAACTTCACTACTTCCCTATGAATATGAAACCAGATTGTTTTATCCCCATAGTGTTTGCCTATAGTTGGGGTATTTTTAATTTTGTAATTCATTCTTATTTGTATTTCATTTTATTTCATTTTTAGCAGTTTATTATTATAACCGTATTCTAGGTTGGAGGTGTGGCAAATGCTTTTCCAGGCTTCCAGCTCTTCTTACTGTTATTTTCTGAGTACTATCCTGAGGCCCAAAATCAAGTATTCCTCTCCAACCTCAAGTCATGGTTAGGGCCCTCATCCACCCTGTCGCACAAACATCCTTCTTCCCTATGGTCCTTCCAGTGAGTGCAAACTACAGCAGTTCTCTCTGCCCCAGAAGTGAAACCAGGTACTCTTCTCTCCCACAAGTGCCCACAGTCAACAGTGGTTGCTGCCTCTTTGCTGCTACACTCATCACACCACCAGGGTTTCTTTTCACCTATAGCTGTGGCCCAGGATGATTTTTGGTCAGCACAGCTGGGCCCTGCAATCCTCAACAGGTGAGAGTCCTTCAGTCTTCCCCTACTCAACTATAGGATCCCAACACTGTCAATGAGTTAAAGGTTCCCGAAGCCCGGGCCAGTACAGAACCAGCTGCCCTTGAGCCTCATTATTTGTTGTTTCAGCAGAGTCTGCTTGAACATGTTTCGACTTCACTCTGAGTAAACCTCTTTCGCTGGTTCTCCAATTTTTCCTGAGGTCTTCTCAAATGGTGTTAAGAGGACAATTGCTTAATGCACTTTTATTTATTTCTGTTGTTCTAATTCCACTTTCAGGCAATGTTCTCCCTATTTTTTGTGGAGGAAATTTGGACAGCATGAAGTTTTCTGACCTACTCCACCATCTTTCCAGAATCCTTTCTTGAATACTTCTAACAAAAAAGAGTATTTGCCTCCCCACTGATTTTAGGATAAAATAAAATAAGCTCTGGATAGAATCAAAGGCCTACACAATTGGCTTCTGATCTATTTTCTTAAATGTAAAATACACATTATTGTTCCTCATTCATTGCATATTTACCAAGATTGGACTACTTGCTATTTGCCATGCATGACATCGATGTTTATACAAGCCATCTTTCATAACTATAATAAAGGGTATGCTGGAAACTGACTCCCAAGAACTAATTGTTTCATTTTTCAGCATGAAGTACTCATTTACACCTTAGAATCAGCAAATGCTACAGCTCATTATTTGATTCATTGATTTGTTGATTGTGTGTATTTATAAAATATGGTGCAAATGTTAATAATGCAGACTATACTTAAAAGTGTGTGACACATCATGTTTTTGTTTTTCTAGAGAGACATTTTGTAAACATTTCACCAGCACATCCTTTCTTACAATGTTATTTCTCCACATCTAAATTCTTGAACCCAGAACTTCCTTTAAGACTCAACTCAGATGACATTTTTTTCAACAGATGTTTACTAATTTTCCACAGGTCACTGTGCTTCTATTTGGTAAATAGTCTACCTACTTATCTATGAGTATTTTGTATTCCTAGTCTAGAAGAACACAGCATCATTGGATGGAATGTTTCAATTTTGTATTAAAATCTTTGCCCTCTCCTAATTGAGCATTGTACAAGGCAAACAGTAGACCCTTAATGAATGCTTGCTATTTAAATAAATATTGATTCCTTGAAAATGTACCAATATCCATTAAATAGGAAAGAGCTAGAGAAATGATCTGACAAGGTTCTTCAAAAAAAGTAAGTACATAACTTGATATTCATAGATGAAGAGGGCCAAGGAAAGATTGTGAATTAAATGTTGAAAAGACATCAAGGTTTGTATATCACTTTGAAAACCCATATGTATATGTCGTTATTATTTTCCTGTAAATATTTGGTGGACATTCAATGTATCAAAATACATAGTCTGATGAATTAATATATTCATAAATTAAATTATCTAATTCTTATGAAATAAGCAAATATTTAAATGAAATTCATACATAAAGATCAATTATCTATGCACAGGAAGACAATATCCAGTCTAGAGTGCTTTTTTTAATAGTATCATATTAAAAGAAAATAGACTAAAGATGACAAAACAAATGAAACAATTGCAACAGCATCAATATTATTTATTTCAATATGCCTACTGATTGTGAAAAATGACACAGAAAATATAAAAATGTCGACTTTGTCACAACTTTTTACCAAGTGTAAATATTATAATGCATTCACCAACAGGAAGAGACTAACAAAAAAAGATTCCAAAATTCTGTAAACAGAAATTACTTAATCTCTTTTTCAGTGAGAGAGAGACAGACATTCAGACACAGGCAGAGAGACATGATAAGAGGAGAAAGGAAAGACAAGAGCAGCATTATTTTAGAATGTAAAAGTACCTTTCTAAAACCCTTGAAAAGATAAAGCTTATGGGCAGCATTGTCTAATAAAAAAATTATTGACCAAAATAAGCCATATTATCTCATTCACAGGTAAAACTGGTTGGATTATATCAAAAATATATATACATACATATATGATTGGAAACACTGGTCAGCATTTTTGTGGCAGTAGACGTTCATCTTCATGAGAAGAGCAACCTTCACATCTGGAATTATGTAATCATTATTTGAAGAGTCTTATTAAAGAGTAGAAATAGAAATTAAGAATATGAACTTGGAAATAACAGTTAGGTATCATCCAACTCCCCCTCACAAATAATTCTTTTTTTCTGGTTTAAATTTTTAAATTCATTGAATATTTCAAAAAATATTTCAGAGAAGAAGAAACATATTGGAAAAATGAGAAAAAAGATATTAAACACAGTTAATACAAGAAAAGTTATTAAGAGAGCTCAAATTGCTTTATGTATCAGTAGGCACCCTGACATACATTGGGGGGGATAGCTATTATCACAGGTTCTTAGATCTGCGTTTATAAAAGGAAAGACGAGTTTTGAGGGATCACTAATCACTTTAATCAAGGACATGTAGCATTCATTTAGTTCAGGGGGAAAAGTCAGCACCCTGAACTTCAGAAAAAATACAGAGAAATCAAAGGTTAACAGACAAGCTTCCAAAGATCTGACATAAGTCATAGATCAGCAGACAGATCCAATTGTCTGACCATGGCTGTGAGAGAGGAAAGCAACAATATCTAGCTGTTCAAAAGTGGAGGACTCTTAAGTGGCTCTCCAGAGTCTCCTCTGACTGAACAAACACTTTCAGTTAGTAACCTCAAAGTAATTATATATTTATACATTTTTTTAGAAGCAGAGGGCATCACAAACCTTGAGAACCAGTACCTCATTAACAAAAGATGTGGGCCTTCCTACAAATCTTCCCAGACCCACTAATGAATGGGAAAGGTCTTTTATCACATTAAAATAATTAACAATACAGATACATATACTGTATCTAGGTAAAGAAACTCTTGTTTCTGTACTTTACTCCTAGTAAAGACTCTTGGTTGATAAAGGCAAGATTCAATCAGAGGCACTTGATTATACTAAAAGAAAAACAGCAAAAGATTCTACTTTGCTTGCTCTCACACGTATAGAGACACTGTTTTACTTTGTGATTCAGAACTGAACTTGCATATTCATAATTGCAATTAGATTCTGGGAATATTGCCCTGGTGATACATTTGGCATTATGAACAGGATCACAAGTATGAAATCTGCATTTGAGGAAGAAAGGTTTTAGAGGAAGAAACAGATACCCCTGGATGGGAATATTGACCTTATTTTCCCAAGAAAAGGAAAGGGCTAAAAGTATTGAACCCAATGAAAACTAGGAGGTAAGGTTACAGAAATGACAACCTAGATAACTGGAAAGAACTGGCAAGGGTGTGTAGGAGAGGCTGGATTTTATTAACTGTTTACCATATTATGTGGAAAAGTAGGAATGAGTTGCTGAAGGAAAAATTTCAGATGGAGAAAGAGCTAGTTTGCATGGGAAATCTCAGTGTTTGGGCTCTCCTTTAAAAGAGTAAGCTTGGGGTCACAAGTAGAAGAAAAGGTCATTATTGTAGCATGGAAGAGGTAAAAGGTTGGCAAAATAAGTGTACAGACAATTTTTGTACAGATCCAGTCTATTTGCCATGGCCATGACTGCTAGAATAGTGAGTGGGAGGAAAATGTAAGGAAGTCAGAGGGGGGAACATGCTAAAGGGAGAGGCTTCTTGGGCAGAAGCACATCCAACACTAAGGCAAAAACAGTATAACTGGGTGGCAGGACAGAGTGTTCAGAGAGATAACTGAGGATTTTACATGTGCATGGATTGCTTGAAATTCCTAGATATTAGTCAGAATTCTTTTGTATACCAAGCTTTGAGAGATTACATTATGCAAGGAGGAAACAAGAGGACTAATCTGTGAGTTTTGGCTGCAGAAGAATATAGTAAGCAGTATACTACTGACTCTATGTGGCCTAATGGGGATAAACCCACTGGTATTCACTTAGGGACTGTATAAGAAAGTTAAACAAGGAGGTAAGGAAGACTACCATAATGATAAGAAATGCAGATGTGTACTATGACCCTCTTTGAAGTTTCCCATATGAATATAATAGTCAAGATGGCTCCTCCTGGTTATAAACTCCTAGTTCTGACACTAATAACTGGAGAAATAAAGAACCCTCTTTCAGAGATGTCAGAAAAGATTTCATAGTTGAGTGACTTAGGGACTGGGAAAAAGATAAATTTCTTTGACAGAAATGAGAAAAGAGTCAGCAAATTCAAAATCAGAATCAGAATAGACTGATAAGAACAGAAGTGTTTACTATTGTATTGAGAGCAGGGATAGATTTTGGAAGAATAGATGGTAATGAACTACACATCTAATGAACTACACAAAATGTACTGAGAAAAGGGGTTTGATACTAGACAGAACAGAGAAGTAACAACTGCCCTTACAAATACTCCTGATCCCCTGTGTGCAAGTTTGTTGCAGCTTCAGGGAGAAAAGAAAATTGAGTTCCAAATCAGATTAAAGAAATACACAGGCAGGATTACAGACCCCATATCAATTTGACCATGTATTGGGAAAATGGATCAAAAACTGTAACTAACACATTAATAGGTATAGGGGCAGAGGCATCCCTCATATATGGAAATCCTGATAAGTTTAAACATGGAGCTCTTATCACCATCACAGAACTGGGAGGGACTTAAATATCAGGCATACAAATCAAACTAATGATGAAAATTGGACAATTACCTAAGAAAGAATATACCATGGCAATTGTATCCATTTCTGAATCCACATTGGAACAGTTATATTGAGAAGTATGATATTAAATTTACCTGAGGGAAAATAGCAATCTGAGGTAAGGAAGATTTGGGTGGATAAAAAAGAAACAAACCCAATCACTTTACCTGAACCTTCTGAAGTATTTACTTTAAAGTAGTATTGTGTGCCAGATGGGCAAGATGAAATTATCAATATTATAAAGGAATATGCTGAGGCAGGAGTGTTAGTCCCTGCAACCACCTGATGGAATAATCCTATCTGGCCAATATGAAAGTGAGGTGAGACATGTAAGATGACAATAGACTCCTCCCTTGGATGATACTGTTCCAGATACCACTACCTTAATAGAAGAGATCCAGAAATATGACAACACTTGTTAATGAAGTTATTGACTTAGTCAATGCTTTCTTTAATATCCCAATAAATTCTAAACAATGAGACCAATTTGCTTTCACTTGGAAAGGCCACCAATGTGCTTGCTGCAATAGTATCTGCATAGCTCCACTATTTATCATAGGATTATGGCTGAATAACAGCTTGCCCACTACACAGACATTATATTACAGGTAAAAATGTAAAAGAAGTGGAGAAGAATTTGATGCTTTTAATTGATCATATGAAAGGCAAATTGGGAAGGAGTAATTAATCCAGAAAAGATTCAAGAACCAGCTCAAACCATAAATTTTTTGGTTATATAATGGAATAAGAGGCTATAAAAGAATCTCATGCAAGACCAACAAAAGATTCTGGATTTTCCTATCCCCACCAATAAGAAAGAGTTCCAAAAGTTTATAAGATTGTATGGGTATTGCCAACATCACATACCATATTTAGGACAAATTTTGAAACTTGTGTATAAAATTAGTAGGAAAAATATGAATTTGTTTGGGGACTTGAGCAGAGTAAAGCTTTTGAAGAAGCAAAAGCAGCTATACAGTTGGCCCTAGATTCATGGCCTATACTAGGATAAGCGACTGCAGAGAATGAATATGCAAACTGAAATTTATGGTAAGGACAACAAAGGTGAAATGTATACTTCAGATTTTGGTCTAGAAAACTCCCTTCATATGGAGTTCAATGTACCCACTTTGAAAAGCAGTTTTAAGCTGCACATTGGATTTTGATAGAGACTGGACAACTGACTTTTGGTCATGAAGTAATATTAAGGGCTGGAATTCCAATTATGACTTGGATAATGAGTACCCCAGCTTCTTACAGAAATGGACATGCTCAAGAGGCTAGCATAATTAAATGGAAACGGGATATTCAAAATAGATATAGTTTGTACATCATTGTTTTCATGTTATCTCTCCCATTTAATTGAGAGCTCCTTGAAAGCAGGAGCTATCTTTTGCCTTTCTTTGTATAGTTTATGCTTTGGGTAGTATTTGGTGCCGAGTAGGCACATGATAAATGCTGATTAGCTGACTGAAATCCACTTTTTCATCTTTATAAAATCATCTTGAAAATGATAGGAATAGGCTCCAAGATAGCAGAGTAGAAGGATGGACCTGCTGTAACACTCCCCCTATATCCCCTAAAATACATGTACAAATGACTCTAAACAAATTTTAGAGCAGCAGAAGCCACAAAATGACATAGTGAAATAAATTTCCAGGACAGGACAGGTTGGAAGACCAACAGGAAATGTCTATTTCACTAGGCTCTGAGCAAGGAGCAGACAAGCAGGGACCATGCATGATGGACAGGATTGGAGCAGGCTTCCATGTGTTGAATCAAGGGCAGTTGCCATGGTTTGTAGATTTCTCACTCCACAAATGCTAAAGACAGCTTCAAAGTTAAGTAAGAAATCTCTCTCACCTGGTTGAGAGTGGAGCACAATTCGGCTCCAATCCCAGTCACAGTCCCAGGGCAGCAGCAGCCACTGCAGCAGCAGTAGCCTCCACTTTTGGAGTCCTCTGCCTAAAGACCCTGGGGAAATTGGGTAATTGATCTGTTTCTCAGTCCTGAGTGGAGGTCCTGGAGTGAGGACCTCTGGTGTTGCAGAGTTGGTGGCAGCTTTGGAGAGGTAATCTTACTCGCAGTTCCAGAGAAGAAAAGAATGCTTTTGGTTGCTCATAGACCACAGTGCAGGACAGGAGAGAAGGAAACTCTCCTTTGATTGTGCTCCCTTGGAGGAATTGAGAACTTACAGTCCCTAGAGATAGTTCAGAAAACAACTGCCCAAACCCTCTGAACCCTAGTGTGGTATGTTCTCCACTTGGCAAAGGACTCAAAAGTCAAGTAACTGGTTGGTGAAATGCCCCAAAAGGGGAAAAATAAGATTATAGAAGGGTACTTTTTTGTTGGAAAGGTATTTTGTTCCATACATTTGGGTTGAGGAAGAGCAACGCATACAATTAGAAGAAGACATCAATGTCAAGGCTTCTACATTCAAAGTCTCAAGCCATGAAAGAGCTCAATAAGAATTTTGAAAATCAAATAAGAAAGATGGAGGAAAAACTGGGAAGAGAAATAAGAGTGATGCAATAAAATCATAAAAAGAGTGTTAACAGCACGCCACCCTTTCCCTAAAAAAAGAGCTGAAGAAATAACACCTTTAAAAATAGATTAACTCAAATGGCAAAAAGGTCCAAAAATTCAATGAGGAGAAGAACGCTTTAAAAACCAGAATTGGCCAAATGGAAACAGAGGTTCAAAAGTTCACTGAAGAAAATAGTTCTTTGAAAATTAGAATATAGCAGATGGAAGCTAATAATGTCATGAAAAACTAAGAAATTATAAAACAAAACCAAAAGAATAAAAAAAAAATAGGAGACAGTGGGAAATATGTCATTGGAAAAATAACTGACCTGGAAAATAGATTCAGGAGAAATAACTTTGAAATTATTGGTCTATTTGAAAACCCTGATCCAAAAAGAGCCTAGATATCATCCTCCAAGAAATTATCAAGGAAAACGGTCCTCATATTTTAGAAACACAAGGTAAAGTAGAAATGGAAAGAATTCACCCATCACTTCCTGAAAGAGATCCCCAAAGGAAAACTCCTGGGAGTATTGCAATTCAATTCCAGAGTTCACAGGTCAAGGAGCAAATATTACAAGCTGTCAGAAAAAATAATTGAAGTATTGTGGAAATACACTCAGAATAACACAACTTCTACACTAAGGGATCAAATGACTTGGAATGTGATATTCAAGAGGTCAAGTGAGTTAGGATTAAAACCAAGAATCACCTACCCAGTAATACTGAGTATAGTACTTCAGGGACAATAATGGGATCTCAATGAAATAGAGGACTTTCAAAAATTTTGGTGAAAAGACCAGAGCTGAATAGTAAATTTGAGTTTCAAACACAATAATCAAGAGAAACATGAAAAGGTAAACAGGAAAGAGAAACTTTCATGAATTCATTAAATTTGAATTACTTACATTTCTACATGGAAAGATGTTATTTTTAATTCATGAGACCCTTTTCAGTATTAGGGTAGATAGGGGGAATATATACATATATGTGTATGTGTGCCTACACACACACACATATATATGGTATACTTGTATGTGTGTGTGTGTATATATATATATGTATGTATTTATGTAGGTGTGTATGGGTATGTATGTAGGTGTATATAAAACATGTGTAGGTATGTATATGTACATGATTGTATGAGAGTATGCCATGATACATTGTCCTATCGCTACTACACTACATCTTCAAAATCAGAGGTCTAAATGAGCTAAATCAGTTAGGTCTGGGATTTTTAACACAGGGTAAAAAAGGCTACATTCACCTACTATATCTAGCCAATCCCAGACATCCAATCATACTTCATTTTAGCCAATTTACTGTCACAATATCTTGTCCTACTCTCTGGAGCTCTGTCTTTGGAAAAGAACTTCAGTGAGAGTAGAGATGTTGGAAGGTATAAATAGAATGTGGAACATAATTATGATAAACTGTTCTTAAATGTTGCTTAAGATCTCATAGAATGATTATGAGTAGAAAATAGTGAGAGTGCAACCAAATGATAACAGATGGACAGCATCTACGCATTATTGTTACCCATCTAATGATAAAAGATAAGAAGAAATTTTACATGGCATTTTACATGGGCTCCCTGTGGTAGCATTAAAGGAGAACAGAAATAATAAAATATGGTTGGATTTTTCTATGCACCACTGGAAGGATTATTCACTTTAGTAAGTTCAAAGCTACTGAAATGTGTTCAAATGAAGTTTGAATGATTAGGGAAATTTACTTCCATCAAATCAGGTTCACTCTTTTCAGTGAAATTATCCACAGGTATCAGCAAAGAAATCATGATTGGTTTGAATATATAAATCATTTTCTTTGCTGCAGAATTATTACGGGAAACAATTGTACTGTTTAAAATGTGCACCTCTGCCTCCAACATTTTGGTGACACCTTACAGGTAATACGAAATTATCAAGAATGCAGTCACTGCCAAATTACTAAAATAAGAAAATCTTTCACTGAGACCACAATTTATCTGTAAAGAAATATAGTTTATTGTTATTTGAATGTGATTTTACAATTTATTTAGATACTCAGAAAACTTAGACTCCTATAGGAATTCACTCACAAAATGCAATAATGAGATTCTCAAAGGATGCCTGCATATTTGTTACCATATAATCACATAATTTATTGTTTTCATATCTAAAATAGCTTACACATAACAGTGCAAATTTAAATACATATAATTTCCCCAGACAAAATGAAGTGTTTTTTCAAAAGTATGTTAAATGATCATTTAAAGAATATTTTGCTAATGCCAATTAATCATAGCCTTAGAGATATTCCATCAACTCAGTTATATTGTCTTTAAAAATTTTTATTAATAATTGTTAACTAGGGGCAGAGCCAAGATGGTGGAGTAGAAAGACTCACATATGCTAGCTCCAAACCCACAGCCCATGGATTTCCTCTAAAAAGAACTCCCAAAAAATTCTGGAACAGTGGAAGTCATGCAGCAACACAGTGAAGGAGATTTCCATTCCAGAGAGCCCTGAAAAACCGACCTCAAAGTTCCATCTTGCACCAGACAGGAGCAGAGCAGTGTCCTGCCCTGGCCTCACAGCACTGAGAGGAGCCAGCAGATCCAAACAGGCTTCAGGGACGGAATTTCCAGTGGCTGCAAAGGTCCCTCCACCCACAGACGCACAGGTCAGTGAGGGAGACGTCTGGACAGGCTGAGAGGGAAGCAGGGCATCTCCATAACTCGGGCCTCTTCGGGGGGAAGTAGCAGAGGCAGCGGGCAGCAGGATCTCAGCAGCAGCTCCATTACAGAAGGTCTCTGCATAAACCCCCTGAGGGAACTGACCTGGGAGTGGGCCCTGCCCCCACCTGAGAATCTGCTTTAATCTTACCTTGAATAGCACCCGGGAAGGACACCAAAAGCCCTGAGGCTGGGGAGCAGCATTTAAATCTCAGACCCCAAGCATTGGCTGGGATGAAGAGGACTCTCACAAGTCAAGTAACTGGCTGGGAAAAATGCCCAGAAAAGGGAAAAAAAATAAGACCATGGAACGTTATATTCTTGGTGACCAAATGATTCCAACCTTCCTTTCTGACAAGGAAGAAAACTGCTTACCATCAGGTAAAGACATAAGAGTCAAGGCCTCTGTATCCCAAACATCTGAAATAGGTATCCAATGGGTTCAGGCCATGGAAGAGCTCAAAAAGGATTTTGAAACTCAAGTTAGATAGGTGGAGGAAAAACTGGGAAAAGAAAGAGATGCAAGAAAAGAATGAAAAACAGGTCAATACATTAATAAAGGAGACTGAAAAAAATGCTGAGGAAAACAACATCTTGAAAAATAGGCTAACTCAATTGGCAAAAGAGGTTCAAAAAGCCAATAAGGAGAAGAATGCTTTCAAAAGCAGAATTAGCCAAGTGGAAAAACAGGTGCAAAAGCTCACTGAAGAAAACAGTTCTCTCAAAATTAGAATGGAAGAGATGGAGGCTAATGGCTTTCTGAGAAACCAAGAAATCACAAAACAAAACAAAAAGAATGACAAAATGGAAGAGAATGTGAACTATCTCATTGGAAAAACAACTGACTTGGAAAATAGATCCAGGAGAGATAATTTGAAAATTATGGGACTACCTGAAAGCCATGATCAAAAAAAGAGCCTAGACATCATCCTTCATTAAATTATCAAGGAAAACTGCCCTGATATTCTAGAAACAGAGGGTAAAATAAGTATTCAAGGAATTTACCGATCACCACCTGAAAGAGATCCAAAAAGAGATACTCCTAGGAACACTGTGGCCAAATTCCAGAGTTCCCAGGTCAAGGAGAAAATATTGCAAGCAGCTAGAAAG
>CM053773.1:72300150-72312259 GCA_028658325.1 Potorous gilbertii
GTTTCTCAGAAAGTCACTGGCCTCCATCTGTTCCATTCTAATTTTGAGAGAACTATTTTCTTCAGTGAGCTTTTGCACCTCTTTTTCCACTTGTCTAATTCTGCTTTTGAAAGCATTCTTCTCCTCATTGGCTTTTTGAACCTCTTTTGCCAATTGAGTTAGCCTATTTTTCAAGGTGGTATTTTCTTCAGCGTTTTTTGGGGTCTCCTTTATCAAGGTATTGACCCATTTTTTATGCTTTTCTTGCATCTCTCTCATTTCTTTTCCCAGTTTTTCCTCCACCTGTCTAACTTGATTTTCAAAACCGTTTTTGAGGTCTTCCATGTCCTGAGCCCACTGGATTTCTATTTCTGATGTTTGGGATACAGAGTCCTTGACTCCTATGTCTTTCCCTGATGGTAAGCATTGTTCTTCCTCATCAGAAAAGAAAGTAGGAAACATCTGGTCCCCAAAAAAGTAACCTTCTGTGGTCTTATTTTTTTTCCTCTTTTCTGGGTATTTTCCCAGCCAATTACTTTACTTCTGAGATTCCTGTCCACCCCTGCCTAGGGCCACCCAACCAGTGCTTGGGGTCTGAGATTCAAATGCATCTCCCCAGCCTCAGGGCTTTCAACAGGGACCAGGGCTGTTATTCAATGTGAGCTTAAGTTCTTGTGCTCATGTAGGGGCAGGGCCACCTCCCAGGCTCAGTACCCTCAGGGATTTTGCACACTTCTGTAGTGGACCCGAGGTCCTGCCTGCTCTGGGAGCCTCTGGCTGCCTGCTGCCTCTGCCACCAAAGGGGGCCTGAGTTATGGAGACCCCTGCTCCCCTCTCGACCAGCCCAGAAGTCTCTCTCACTGACCTGTAATGCCTGTGATTGAAGTGACCTTCTCTGCCATTGGGGCTTTCTTCCCTGAAACCTGCTCAGATCCACTCCTCTCAGTGCTATGCGGCAAGGGAAGGGCTGGGCTTTACTCCCGTCCACTGTGTGGCGGACTTTTGGGATCGTTTTTTCAGGGCTCTCTGAAATGGAAATCTCCTTCACTCTGTTGCTGTGTGGCTTCCACTGATGCAGAATTTGTTGGGAGTTCTTTTTACAGGAAATCCATGGGCTGTGGGTTCGGAGCTAGCATATGTGAATCTTTCTATCCCACCATCTTGGCTCCTCCTTTTCTAGGACTTTCAAAGTTATAGATACAGAAATGTAAAGTGATGGAAAATCATCTTCTGATGCTAAGAGACTGCGTATATATTTGTCTGTGTGTTGTCCTAGAACACAATGCAGCAATTTCTTGTTTTCTAAGGAAAGAAGCTATTGTACATTGCTGATTATTTGGAAGAATTACTGATTCAGGCATCATAAGCATTCATGTATGTGGGCATGTGAGTGTGCACATGTGTATACATATATTATTGATCATCTGTGCACATACATGATTGCATATGTGTATGTATGCCCACATAGATATAAATCTTCTGTTATCTATCCATTTATACCACTAATAATAAGCTCAAAAAGTTGAATAATGTTATTAGGTATTTCCATTATAATCTTACAATTTCTTTGATTAAGAACATTATTTTTATTCTAAAATCCTGAAATGCCTCTCACTATGAAACCTTGATAGAACTCATGCTATTCTTTGATGCAAATATTGTGAACGTACCAGCAGGGAATAAAAGAGGTGCACATAAGAGGGTAGATAGTCACTCATAACATATTGAACATTTCTATATTACCATGTGACACTCATTATACTTTGGGATATGCAATGACCTCTAAGTGAAATACAATCAAAAGCATTGGCTCCCGGTTCTGTGGAATTTTTGGATTTTCTTAACTTTTGCTTGTTTGACTTTCAGGTCAGTTTCTTTTTCTGCTTTTGGTTTGACTAATGTAGATTAAACAAAAGATTTAGCACCTCATGATTTTCTGGCCCAGTGAACGCTCATTTATCAAACTTTGCTGTTCACTATCAATATATGAGATTCATGGTCACATCAATAAATATACACTGAATTGAATAGAATTGCACTGATGTCACAATGGGTGGTAGTCCTGATTATTAGGGAACATATAAAGGGTCCTCTTTCCTCCCAGATAATGATGAACCTGATATGGCTCTCCTTACACCCTGGTAGCTCAAGTAAGTAGAAAAAAAACACAGTTAGGTACTTTGGTTTGGCTCCATTTTAGGATTTAGACTGAAAGGTACTTTGGTTTTAGTCCTGTCTTTGGGCTTCGGCTTAAAACACAGGAAAAGATAGGTGAATTGAAAAAAATTAAATAAATAAAATAAATAAATAAAATAAAATTCATTTAATTTGACTTCCTCTATTATCCACCCACTTCCCACAGACTATAAATAATCTTTGTATTTCAGGACAAAGTAAGGTTTCAGGGATTGAATTTTCAAAAGGCACATGCAGCTTATCCATTTCTGCAAAAATACTCATCCAATAATTAATAAAGTGCCTCCTAGTATCATTCTCCATGTATAACTTAGAATTGAAATTTCTTAAGAATTCAGTAGCAAAGAAAACTTTTCACCCAACTGTCTAATGACTTACCTAAAGATAGCTGACTGATAGTTTCTGTGATAAATGAGGCAAAAATAACAGTGCCTAGAGCTTGTGAACAGTCTTTTAAGCAATGCTTTAAAGTTTGCTATGTCTTTACATATGTTATATAGAAACTACATGTTATATTTTTTTTCTGGAATTCAAGATGTACTTTATGCCCCCTTCCTCCATCTTCATGTTTGAATAATCATTTCTTGCAATGGGTTCAGTATCATATTTATAGGAAATAATAACTTCCTTCTTCATCCCCCTGTTTCAAATAGTCATAGATTTATAGTAAGAAGAACTTCAAAGGTCATTAATTCAAACATTCTTATTTTAAAGATCAGAAAACTGAGGCCTGAAGATGCTAAGTGACTTTTACAAATCATATATATACACACATATATATGTATATATATACATATATATGTATATATATACATATATATGTAATCCAAAAAGAAAATTATTTTCCTTATTTTTAATCTTTCTCTTTTTCATTTTCCTTCCTTCCCTTCCTTCCTTCCCTGTTTCTTTCTCATTTCTCTATTTTCTTCCTTTTTCTTTGTCTCTGTCTGTTTCTCTCTCTACTCTCCCTGTGTCTTCCTCTTTCTTTCACAGATATTTTCCTAACTTCCTTGGTTGAACTCTTCCTTATACCATAGGGGAAAAATGTTTAGCAAAAGTATCTGATACAGAAATTTTGCCTCATAATACCACATTTCACCACATAATCATCACCACCACATAGTTGTCACACCCTAGTTTTTTAGTCCAAAACGTCGGTTTTTGATGGTTCATTGCATAATCATCGAATGGTATGATTCTGTTCTTCATGCCACGTAAAAATTAAACAGAGCAACAATGTGTTCATGAGTGGCATATGGATACACATTTATCTTTTGAGCACTGCAAGCCCCAAATCTAGAATTCTCAGTACACTTGATTTTCAGTGCATTTCCGAAAACCAGCTTGCATGGTTTGTTTGGAGCACTGTATTGCTAATGGTATTATCACTCAACCCAATGAAGAGTGGTAGTTGAAAGGGGAACATGTGGGCAGGTAAAACTGCCATGAGTGTCTTGTAATATAATAAGACTTGCATCTTACAAATTTTAACATATATTTGTGGATATTCTGTGCATCTCAATCTTGCACTAAAGACAGTTTAGTAATATTTGATTTTTAAAGCATTACCAGCATAATTTTTTTAAAAGCTTCACATAATGGTTGCACTCCACTTTTTTTGCAAAAAATATGACATAAAATTTTCAACAATCATGTGGTGAAATATAGTAATATGGCATCTTTTATCAAATGTCATATCTCTTCTGTGAGGGAAAAGTGATATATTGACAGCTTTTCTTTCAGGTCTCCCTTGCTTCTTTGTTGCTTTTTTGGTACAGTATTTAGCTTCCTTTTATTCATTTAAAAAATTTTTCCCCATTTTTCTATTTATTATATTCAAAAAGAACAATGTCTTCCAATAATGTATTGTGTTTATCCAATACTTTTTTCCAACTGCTTCTGGTTCTTTCTTATCTAGTCTATTCCAAAATTCTACTTTTCTATGTTTTAACCAGTATTAAATAGTATTTTTGTGATCATCTCCATTTTTATACAACTCAAAGTCTCCTGGTTCTAAGAAACATTGCTTTGATACATAAATTTTCTCATTATTTCTTTACAAAATCTAGAAAGTTTGTCCTGTTTTTTTTTCAGAGAGATGGTTATTAAATATTTTCCAGCATACCACTGCAAATATTTGAGATTAGATGTTTATATCTAAAATTTTGGTTGTGATCTTCAAGGCTGCCTAGAACTAATGGGTGCATATATAATTCCTACCCCCAGGCTCCTTTTTTTGTTAGTATTTTATTTTGCCCATTTGCATGTAAAAACATTTTTAACATTCATTTTTAAATTTTAAAACTTTGAATTACAAATTCTCTCCCTTCCTCGCTCCTCATTCTGTGCCCCTACATTGAGAAGGCTAGCAATTCATTATAGTTATACATATATAGTTATACAGAACACTTCCATAATTGTTGTGTTGTAAAAGACTAACTATTTCCCTCCATCCTGTTCCCTCACCCCACCATTTATTCTATTCTCTCCTTTCACTCTGTCCTTCCTCAAAACTATTTTGCTTCTGACTACCCTTCCCCCAATCTGTACTCCCTTTTATCACCCCCACCCCCATTCTCTTCTCCCCTTCCCCACTACTTTCCTGTAGGATAAGGTATTTCTACACCCAGTTCATTGTCTGTCGGTCTGTCTGTATATATATATATATATATATATATATGTGTGTGTGTGTGTGTATATATATATATATATATATATATATATGTATATATATATATATATATAATTTCTTCGTTGAGTCAATTCTGATGGGAATAAGGTTCACTCACTCCCTCTCACCTCCACTGTCAAAGCTTTTTCTTTCCTCTTTTAGCTATACTTTCTCTCAGTATATTCTTCTCTCACCTTTAATTTTATTTTGGTAGATATCAGCTTTTCACATTCAACCCACACCTGTGCACTCTGTCTATATATACTCCTTATAACTACCCTTATAATGAAAAAGCTCTTATGAGTTACAAATATCATCTTTTCAAATAAGAATGTAAACAGTTTAACTTCAGTAAATTCCCTATGCTTTCTCTTTCCTATGTATCTTTTCGTTGAGTCTTTCATTTGAAGGTCATATTTTCTATTTAGTTCTTGTCTTTTCTCAAGAATGCTTGAAATTCCTCTAAATTTCCCCTCATGGATTATATTCAGTTTTTTGAGCAACTGATTTTTTGTTGTAACCCTAACTCCTTAGGCCTCCATAATATCATATTCCAAGACCTTTGATCCTTTAATGTAGGAGCTGCTAAATATTGTGCTCTCCTGATTGTGGCTCCATGATATTTAAATTCTTTCCTTCTGGATTCTTGCAATATTTTTTCCTTGACCTAGAAACTATGGATTTTGGCTATAATGTTTGTGGCAGTTTTCATTTTGGGCCTTTTTCAGGACATAATTTGTGGATGCTTTCAATTTCTATTTTACCCTTTGCTTCTAGAATATTAGGGCAGTTTTCCTTGATAATTTCTTGAAAGATGATGTGTAGACTCTTTTTGTTTTATTAAGGCTTTGAGATAGTCTAATAATTTTAAAATTATATCCCCTGGTTCTATTTTCCAGGTCAGTTGTTCTTCATGAAGTATTTCACATTGTCTTCTATTATTTCATCCTTTTGGTTTCGTTTTATGACTTTTTTTGATTTCTCAAAAAGTAATTAGCTTCCATTTGCTCCATTCTAATTTTTAGGGAATTAATTTCTTTAGTGAGTTTTTCCATCTTTTCCATTTGCCCAGTTCTGCTTTATAAGAAATTCTCCTAATTGATTTTTTGAACCAGTTTTAACATTTGACCTAGTCTGTTTTTTAAGATGTTATTTAGTATGTTTTTGTGTATGCATGTCTCCTTTAACAAGGTGTTGACTCGTGTTTCATGATCTTGCATTACTCTCATTTCTCTTCCATGTTTTTCCTCTACTTCTCTCACTTTATTTTCAAAATCCTTTTTTAGCTCTTTCATGGTCTGAGGCCAGTTCATATTTTTTCTTGGAGGCTTTGCATGTAGGAGCTTTAACTTTGTTGTATTCTTCTGAGTGTGTGTTTTGATTTTTCTTGTCACCAATACAAATTATTATAGAAAGAGTTATTTCTTTTATTTGCTTGTTTATTTGTTTTTCCCCCCATTGTTTGCTTATTTCCCCAGTACATAACTTAACCTTTAACTCTTTGGTAAAGTAGGAATCTGCTTCCATGCTTCCAAGTTGAAGGGCATACTGCCCCAAGCTTCAGAGATTTTGTGTAGCTGTTTTCAGAGATACTTCTAGGGACCTGTAAGTTTTTGGTTCTTTCAAGGTGGTATGAGCTAAAAAGAGGTGTTTACTCCTCTCCTGGCCTCTGATCTAGTCTGTGAGTGACCATAAGCACTCTCTTCTTCCCTGAACTTTGAGAAGGGCCCCCCTCCATTGTTGTCACAAGGTTTGCTTTACTAGTGCTCCTCCTTGCCCTCCTTGCCACACAAATCTGTGACTGTAATCCAAGTATGAGCCATGCAATAGAGTCCTCCTCAGTACTAGCAAAAAGACCCTTGTAATCTTCCTCTGACAAGTTGTTTGACCCCCTATCATCTGTGGGCTGAGAACTCTGGAAACAGACCATGCCACTGTTAATTTAATCACTCCCAAGGCCTGTTCTTGGTTTGCTGATGCCAGGACTGTGATAATGTGGTCCATGCTGTACTGCACTTCACTCTCACCCAGGTCCATCAGGCCTTCCCTGCTGATCTTCTAAGTTGTCTCTAGAATCTCTGGGCTGAGAGGTCTGAATATGCCACTGCTTCCACAGTCGCCTTGAGGGCCTGCTCTGGGTTTCCTGGGACCCAATCTGTGCTTGTGTAACCTGTGTTGGACTGTATTCCATCTCTCATCCTGCAACAGATCTTTCCTGTCGACCTTCCAGGTTGTCCTGGGCTGGAAATTTGTTTGAATTTGTCTCTTTTTTTGAGTTCTTCTCCTCTAGAATTTGTTTAATTTTAAGAGTTATTTGGAGGAGTTTGGGGAAGAACTCAGGCAAGTCCCTGCTTGTACTCTGCCACTTCTTCCCCTGCCCCTGCCATTCTTCCTTACACAAACTTACCTTTTCTCATTATTTATTTTGAAATTCATGACCTTTTCTTCTTCCAAATGAATTATGTGTATGGATATATAAATATATATATATATATATATATATGAATTGTGCATAAAAACACATATATACATGCATATAACATATATGCATGTATATATTTATATATAATGTAATATACATTTATACAAAAAAAATATTTATATATATATATATATATAAATACTTTTATGTAGGTCTAAAACTCTCAAAATTATTTTTACTGTTTTTTTCCCTCACTGATAAGCGTGAAGAGCCAAAAGTCTTTTCTTTTTTATCACTTAACTATTTTTGGTTGTTCAAAATTTTTTGTATTTTTAACTTTGTTTTCACCTTTTTGTTTGCTTTTGAAAGCTTCTACTAAACTATTTTTAAAATAATGAAATTATTCTGAAGTCCTATATTCAGTGTGAATTTCATTTTTTTCCCAGGAATATCATAATTAATGTTGTAGGATAAAACATTATTGGGTTCAAGGCATATACTTCTCACTGACATATCTCTGTATGTGACTTATTGCTTTCACAACTTGAAAGCTAATAGATAGATTGATAGATAGACAGACAGATGGATAGAGTGAAGATAGATATATATGTATTTGTATGTATGTGTGTTTGTATTTTCTTTTTCTTTGATCTTTTAAGAGCTTGTAAGCTGTAGAGCTTTGAAAGTACATTCCTAGGAGCATAATAACTAAGATCTCTGTCTGTTAATGAGAGGCTTTTATGTTCTATAAATCTGTCCCCTTCACTTTAATTCTAATATTCCCAAGAATTTTTCTGTATTCTTCAAATATGACACTGAAGCTTTATGTTTACTACAATCTTTCTGGGAGTCTAAAGATATTTTAAAGATTATATCTCTGCTTCTACTTTCTATGTAGGTTGTTTTAAAAATAAATTTGATATGAATATTATTCAATGTATTACTAAAAATAGATATTTCATATGAAGTAGAAATAGACAAGACACTGTTTATCAGCCTCTACTGTTCCAAGGAATTTTTGAGGTCTCTTGTGAATCTGTTAGTAACTTGGTGGGGACAAGTGATATTAAAAAACCTTTGCTTTAGGGAAATAAAAATCTAAACATGTTGAGAGAGAAATATGTCATTTAGTGATGGACTAAATAATAATTTAGAGATAATTTTGGTTATAATTGAACACATGGTAGTTATTTTGTTAATGACTGGTCAATCAACATTAACTTCCATCTTTACCTGAATAATAAGAAAGGTTTGATGGTATGATTAATAATAAAAATAACTAACATTTATGTAACACTTATTATGTTCTAGGCACTGTACTTTATAATTATTTTATTTGATCCTCAAAACAATCCTGGGTCCCTGGGACATGGGTGCTACTATTATCAACATTTTACAGACAAATAAACAAGAAGTTAAGTGACTTGCCCAGAGTTGCAGAGTTAGTAAGTAGCTTATGACTGGATTTGAACTCATCTCATCCTGATTTCATGTCAAATACTCTAAGCATGGTGCTATGCAGCTTCTTAATGTATGTATGATGAATGAAATCTTTGACAAGTTATTTGTTTTATAAATATTAGAAAGATTTTCCTTATGTGTTTATATTAAATATCTTTAGAAAGTATTTCTTTGAATACAAGTTCTTTGAAGCCAGACTTTTTTCTTTTATTTTTTTCTTGATAACCTGCTTTCCCTGTAATGACGCTCATGTAGCAGGTTCTTAATAAATATTTGTTGAATTGGTTTCCTTATTTTGAGATGATAACCTTTTAGTTTGAGAATTGTAACTATGGTATGCAAAAATTCAAGTATCAGATTTTCTTTTCTTTTTGAAATACAATATTCTGCCACAAGGTACTACTTTCTAACATATATAGTGGGAGCCTTGTGTTATAGAAGTTTAACCAATGTGTTAGCTTGATAATGAACTTTTTTCTTCAGCATATATTTCCATTAGTTGCTGTGGTTTTATTGGGAGCTTCAAAGGAAGCATAACACATTGCAGGGTAATTACATGCCCAACAAATATAGTCCTATCTTTTCTTCTGATATTCCTTTTACTATTAGTGAAATCTCATGAGAGTTCTTCATATACAGTGCCTGTTAATAAGTCACTTATTGATTGCTCACATTCAAATGAATAATTGACCAAGTTCTATTAATAGTCAAATAAAGTCACACAATCTAGAACTTTTTTCAAGAGTCATATGATCAATGAATTTGTACTATTACATAAGAAACACTATCATTCCCAGGACAACATTAGCAGAAAAAAAAAGAATTAAGCATTTCAATAGGCATGAAATGACACTTCTTTTTCTGGATCTTAGCACAAAAAATAAACACATTAAAATATTATCTTCAAAATACTTTGTACCTTAATAAAACTAAGCATTAAAAGGTAAAATTCCATATTCTACTGTGGACAAAATAAAACATTATTACTGAAGAAACTGCTTGATTTACCAGTAGAGTTACTCATAATATTTAGAGACCTATTAATTCCTGAGATAAGAATAATTTTATTATAATTTGCATAACTTCGTATTTAGTATTGAGTGATTTTTAAAACCTTTTAATTTTTAAAATATTGCTTTTTCTTTTTCCTCTTTCAAAAATTCAATTTTCTTACTAAACTCTTGTATTTGATCTGTGATTTACTTGTAATGTTATTACTTCTAATGGTACTAATACTTTAATTTTGATGAATATTTTATATTTTAATTTTTTAAATTATTGTGACTATCTCTAGACTGGTTGTGAATTTTTAAAACTATCATGAACTGAGTCATGAAATAGTACTTATAGATTATAAAGAACATTTGTTCCAATTTAATTAAATATAAAAATGTGATTATATAAGGTACTGATGCTGATTTTGAAACAAATATACCAGAATGTTTATATATGAATGATTATCCTACTAAAGAATTATGTTGGGAAAGAATACAAAATTAACATGATTGGCTAAACATTTTAAATGTCATTTATTAATTTGTTTTAAATTTTTATAACTCATGGTGTAGGGGAAGGAATGGAGGGATGGTTTGGTTGTGCACAGTTAAGTTATTAAAACAGTAAATATGTTAGCTAATATCCCATATTTAGAAGCAGGTGAAGGAGAGTAAATTGATATGATGATTTCTATTTATCTGTTTTTATGGGGTAGACTTGGTACAGTATATTCTTTCTGAGAAAACTCATTCTGCCAATCAGACCAGGTTTTTACTCTGAAACCTAAAGTTTTGGTGAGTTGATTGAGAGCACGGGAATGTTAAGTGCCTTGCCCAGAGTCACATGGCTGGTAGAGATCAGGTGAGGCTAGAATTCAAGTCTTTTTGACTGAGTTCCTGCTCTCTTTCCATTATTCCTCAACCCTTTTTTGGGAGAAAAATGTTTACCGAGATCACAATAAGACACAAAAAGGAAGTTTGTATCCATGAAATAAAGAAAGAGGTAGAAATATAAGAAACTTTGGCTAAAGAGTGAAATATTGAAGTTTGTGGTTTGTCCATAAGAGATGGTAAAGTTGAAGGTGTAAGTCTGTCCACATATGACTAAAGTCAGGGTAGCTATAAACAAAAATAACTGATGTCGAAGAAGCTGAAAAATTCTGTGGTAAGATTATTATACGTGTCATCAACAGAAAATATGAAGTCTCTGAAAATGATGCCAGGAGCTAGGGTGGAAAAAACTAAATAAAAAGGTTACAAAGAAGAATAGAAAACAGCCTGGACCTTACAGAGCTCATAAAATAGTTACTGTGTTGTAACTGGTGTGTGCCCATAGCCAAATGAACTGATACACTTATAAGGAGTTTCTTGGGCCCCTTCTCCTCCAAGTAGATAAACCTGAGATCTGGAAGTTTTCTTATGTAATGATAGGTGGCATTCACGGGGTCTAGTTACTTTTTACATTGTTCAAGGGTCCGATACTCTTTACCTCAGTTGTGTCAAAACTCAGCTTCTCTCTGATTCAGTCACTCTAGCCTTCAACACCAGCACATCTAAGATCCCAGAGATAAAACATTATCAACAGATAATTCTACTCACACTCTCTAGGGTAACTAGGGCAACATGGTTGGGGGGAAATAGACTTCATTTATCCATCGGTCTGATTCTAGAGGCGGTGAGCGGGTGCCGTGCAAAGTATCTTGTAGCCAGGAAGCCCTGAGTTTGAATCCTCTATCAGCTACTTACTAGCTGCGTGATCCTGAGCAAGCCCTGAACCTTTCTGAGCCTCAGGTTCTTTCTGTAATAAAGGAGTAATAATAGAGAGGGGCGTGCTGGCAGATGTCTAACACCTGGCTGTCCAGGAATAATAATAGTTCTGTAATTCATCAGTATTAATAAAATGTTCTCCATCACTTTCTTAAGTTTGCTGGATGATCAGCAAAGCAACAAAGCGAGCCCTGATGTGTATCCTCTGCTGATTTCCGTATGATTTAATAAAAATTTAACGACCAACTCTGGTGGGAGTTTGTATAAGCTGGCTCCGGATGTTCTTCACATGCATCACGGGGCTACTGTGAGGACCAAGTGAAATCGTATATATATATATATATATATATATATATATATATATATATATATATGTATGTATGTATGTATATATGTATGTATATATATATGTATATGAAACACTCTGCCAACCTCCAAGTACTATATAAATGACAATCATCATTATTATTGTTAATCATTATTGGTAGCAGTAGCAGCAGCAGCAGCAGCAGCAGCAGCAGCAGTAGTAGTAGCAGCAGCAGCAGCAGAAGCAGTAGTAGTAGCAGCAGCAGCAGCAGCAGCAGCAGCAGTAGCAGCAGCAGTAGTAGTGGCAGCAGC
>CM053773.1:72312359-72348170 GCA_028658325.1 Potorous gilbertii
GCAGCAGCAGCAGTAGGAGTAGTAGTAGTAGCAGCAGCAGCACCAGCAGCAGTAGTAGGAGTAGTAGCAGCAGCAGCAGCAGCAGCAGCAGCAGTAGTAGTAGTAGCAGCAGCAGCAGCAGCAGTAGTAGGAGTAGCAGCAGCAGCAGCAGCAGCAGCAGTAGTAGGAGTAGCAGCAGCAGCAGCAGCAGTAGTAGGTGCAGTAGTTTTTTATTGAGAACCTGTACTATGTGTTTTCTTTCTATACAACCAGGCCCTCAAAAGAAGTGCATCCACACTGTGCATGGTATTTACATAAACATCTATTCTCAATAATGATTCTTGTAGATAACAAAGCTATTTACTTAACAATAAGGCCGAAGAAATAACACTGCTCACTGTTGTTCTTATTATGGTTCAGTCATGTCTGACTCTTTGTGACCTGCACTGAAATTGTCTTGGCAAAGATATTGAAGTAACTTACCATTTCCTTCTCTAGTTCATTTTACAGATGAGGTAACTGAGGCAAAAAAAAGGTTAAGTGACTTGCTAAGGGTCACAGAGATAGTATCAAATATCAGATTTGAACTCAGGAAGTTGAGTCTTGCTGACTCCAGGCTGGCAGCCTATCCACTGTGCCACCTAACTGCCTTTGCCCAGTGGAGTGTCTGGTAGGGGTGCTGGTGGGATGAGTAAACATCAGAAAAAGAACCTGACCATATAAACTATTATGCTGATAGGGAAGCTCAAGATTCAAACACAGAAAGAGACAAATGATTTGAAAATATTTATAAGCAGAGTCTTGAAGGAGAATATAAGCTACTTGAGGACAGATTTTTTTTCTTTATATTCCCAGAGCTTATCACAGTACTTGGCACATTATCAGTGCTTAATAAATGCTTGCTGCATGACTATTCCAGGGAGCAGCAATGTGGGAATGTGGGAGAAATCGGGGCTAAATATGTAGATCTAGGAGTTTACTGAAGAGAAGAAATGAGGACTCAAAACAGAGTCCTGGGGTAAAATCACATATAAGAATCACTATAGATGAATGAAAATCTAGCAAAGGAGAATGAGGAAAAGTCAGACAGAATTATACATTGGAGTAGATAATAGTACTTACTCCTCAAGATTATTGTGAAGATCAAATGAAATGACATTTGTAAAAGTACTTAATACATTGCTATATGAATACTGGAGAGAAGGAGGATAAAGAGGAGAAGGAGGAGGGGAAGGAAGAGGAGGAGGGAAGGCAGCTGTAGCATTGGCGATAGTAGTGGTAGTTGCAGTAGCAGCAATAGTAGTTGTAGTAGTTATAACCATAGAATATAAACATTGAAATAAAAATTAATTGAACTCACACTATCTAGAGCCCTCATATTGTGTGTATGCTAGTAAGTAAATGTGGGTGTATATTTGTGTTGTACTGTACTTTAAGGAGAAAAGGTAAATTCACAAGAAGATAAGCTAATATCAAATATTTCATAATAAAATTGTTTAAGTGTGTTCTGATTTCAAAACAGACCCAGTACATGTTTTTTTCATCTTCTAAACTCACATTATATTAGTCTAGAAATACTATTTTAAAAATGCAGGTTTTAAACAAACAAAAAAGGAAACATTTCTACACAGTAGTTAAATGGTCATTTTAATTCACCAAAATGATTTGTTCTCCAAGTAGTACTGGTAAATTAAAGCTTTCTGAATCCTGCTTGTGTTCTGCTAAAAGAATAGTGGTTTTTCTAACAACATATTTCTATATTTCATATAATTTATATTTCTGACATCAAGTGAAGAAAGTCTATAGGAGAATGAACCAGACTTTCCAAGTGTTCAGACTAGCCATTACGGGAAATGTTTGTGGTTGGACATTGTACAAGCACTGTTCCAGTATTCTGCAGCCTTGGGTTATATACAGATAGATTATGGAAGGGATGTGCAGAATCCTGGAAGTTCAATACTCTAGGTGACAATAAAAAAATACAATCTGTATATAGAAGAGGTGGAAGTGTGGAGGGGCACTACTAGGTGATAATATGCTTTAAGAAGAATGATATTGTAGATCTCTGATGCCTGTGAGTTCTGTTTTTCAGTAATTGGCACATTCTGTATTGTATTGAAGGAAAAAAAACTCACCATGTTAAGATTACAAAAGTAGAGCTGGTCATAAAAAAGAAATTGTTTATAACAAAGAGTTGTTTCTATGAAGGACTGAAACATTTGGAATGATTTCAGGTCTCTATATACTTTTAAAGGGAAATGAAAGAAGAAATGTGTAATGTTTCTGTATCTAGCCCTTTTCTTAGTGAAATATGGACTATAGGTAAAATATTTTTTTGGAATGTCTTTTTTTCTACTTATAAATCTAACTTTTCTCAATCATCAAGTTCTTTAAGAGCTTACTGTGGGCTACACAGTGTGCTAGATGCTGGAGTTACATATACAATGAATTATAAACAAATCCCTACAAATCCTGAGGGGGAGGAGAATGCAGACAGCAGGGACATTTGCATTAAGAATAAATATAAAGAAAATAAATACAATATATAATTCCAAAGCAGTTAAATGTAGATAGTATGAGAAAGAGTACTAGCAATCTAAAGGATCAAGAAAAACTACCTATAAAAAGTAGTTGGGCTGCATCATGAAGAAAGAGATTCCATTTGACAGTAGTGAGGAGGGAGTGCCTCCTAGACAAAGAGATGGCATTTAAAAGGTTTTGAGATGGGAGATAGAGTGTTATGTCTGTGAGGAACTAAGGAAAGGACAGTTTGGCTGAATTGTGAAAAGCAATAGGTGGAGTAATGCCCAATGATTCTGTAAAGATAGAATTGGACCAGGTTGTAAAGGATTTAAAACCCCAAAATAAGTTTTGATATTGATGCTAGATTTAAGATGGAGCAACTGGTATTGACTGAATAAGGGAATGATGTGGTAATATCTTATTGTAGGGAAATATCACTTTGAAAACAGCATGAAAGTTGGATTAGTTTGAGGAGGATTAGATTGCAAGGAAACCAGTTAAGTGGAAGTTTATAAGATGACACATAAAGTGAGAAGCTATGCAAACAGAGAGAAATGGGTGGATGCTGTAAAAGGAATAAATGGGAATATTTGGCAAATGTTTACAAATGTAAACTGAAAGAGAATGAGGCATCAAGGATATTGCTAGGGTTAAGAATGCTGGTGCTCTGTAGTGTGCTGATAAAATCTGAATGTTTTGAAGAGGGTGGGTTGCAGGGGAGAGAGATGATGACAACTATTTCAGACATGTTGAATTTGAAATATATATATATCACTTTCATTTTGAAATGTGCAATATATGCCTTTGTTGATGCAAAGTTGAAGTGCAGACAGAAGGTCTATGAATCATCTCCATGGGGATGTTCAAATCCAGGGGAGCTGATGGTTCATCAATAGAGAGACTAGTTCCTGAGTATTTGATATATTTATTCATTGTTTTATTGCTTGCCTATTAAGGTTTGGATATTGGTTATAATATTCTCAGTTTTCCTTTGGAGGTTTCTTTCAGAAAATGATCAGTAGATTGTATTTTCACTTCTCCCTCTGATTCTAAGAGATCTGGGCAATTTTCTTTTAAAATTACTATAAATACCATGTCAGGTTCTTGTTTTGTTTTGGTGTTCAGATAATATTATAATTCCTATATTTTCTCCTTGTAAGCTATTTTTATTAGGAGACATCTTATGTTTTCTTCCTTTTTTCAGCTTTTAAATTCATTTTAATATTCTCATATTTTATTTCAGAAGTCATTGGTTTCTATTTGATCCACTCAAATTTTTTATGGGGTTGGTTGCTTCCATAAGGTATTGTGCCAATTTTACCTAACTGTAAATTCCCTTTCCACTTTTTTCTTCCAAATTTCTCAATTCGTTTTTACAAGTTCCTCTAATGATCTTATTTTATTGAGAAAAACATTTTAACTTTTTTCTGACTCTTGTTTCATTTTGTTCAGGAATTCTAGTTAAATGTGGAAAAATTGAGACACTAATTCACTGTTGGTGGAATGTGAACTGATTCAAACATATTGGAGAGCAATCTGAAATTGTGTTCAAACTGTTTTTGCCTGTTTGCCTATACTGTTAGACCCAGCAGTACTACTAGACCTATTTTCAAAGATGATTAGAAAAAAGGATTTCTAAAATGCTGTTCTAAAATATTTATGACAACTTTCTTTGTGGTATCAAAGAACTGGAAAATTCAGGAATGCCTGTTCAATTGGGGAATAGCTGAACAAGTTGTGGTATATGATTGTGACAGAATACTACCTGGCTATAAGAAATGATGAGCTCGATGATTTTAGAAGAAAAAAAAACATGGATAAACTTTTATGAAATAAATGAGTAATGAAATGAGCAGAACCACAAGAACATTGTACACCATAACAGCAATACTGTTTAAGGATCATTTTGAGTGACTGAGTCATTTTGACTATTATAAATATATGAAGTATCTACAAAGGACCTATGAAGGAAGAACTGATCAATAAAAGTATGAACAGAATGATTTTACATATATACATATTTGGGTATAAAGTAGTCATCTCTAGGGTGGGGGAAGGGAAGAAAAATGGGAAAAACGAGTTACATGATAACTTTATATTTAAAAGGAATAACAAAGTATGCACAATAGATTTGAAGATTCATGTGCAAAAAAAACCTGCCCATGAAATATTTTTCATTGGAATGTTGGCTTGTAAGATGCTATTCTCTTGTGATTTTCTGTCTTGAAGATCTCTGTCTCCAAAACAGTTTTATTGTGGTATTCATTTTATTGGTTTGTCTGTCTATTTTTCCAGCCTACTTCCTGACTTCAGATTTGATGTTAAGGCTGTTGATTTTTTGCTTCTGGAGGAAAGATATGGGCTGGTTCTATTGCTGCTGTCTTAATGTTTCGAGTATATGTTATTATACAGTCTTTAGACTAGGGCCCCGCAGGTTTTCAGTGCTCTTAAAGCCATCTGATCCAGGGAAGAATCTAATAACTGACCCCTTGGTTTGGGCTGTATAAGTTCTTAATCTAGGTTTGTATCTGACCAACAGTAGTTCCTGGACTCAACCACTATCAGCTTGCTTGGAAATTTTGCTTTTTCAGAATGATAGAACGGCATGATCTTCTTTGGTTGGCCTGGAATTTCTGCCTTGATTATTCCTCTGGGGCAGAAGCTGGAGCTGCTACCCAGCTCTGTTCCTGGGATCTGTTACATTCTTCTGTGGTTTGTTTTTGAATTTATTCCTCACTCAATATAGAGTCTGAGGCTTTGGCTGGGAGGTGGCAGAGGGCAAGCTCCCTCTTCATGCCTCATTGGATCTATGACCCAGAATTTGTCACTGGATTAAAAACTGCCACCTTCACCTGTCGCAGTCAATATTTCACAGTATGAATCTGATTGTGCCATGGCAAGGGTTTGGGACCTTTACCTGTCCATGGGCACAGCCCTGTCCTGTGCTGGAGTGCTCTGTGTACAGTATTCCTCTCTAGAACCCTTTGCCAGTAGGCCCACCACATTCTATCTTTCTTCTCATGTGAACCTAGGCTGGAAAAATTACTTTTCTTGATTTCTCCCTAGACTTGGATTCAGTCTGGTGCATTTTCTAAATATTTTGAGAGGAGAAAATTTGGGGGAGTTCAAGGTATTTCTTCCTTGTAGTCAACTTTCTTAGCACCACCTTCCTTACCATTTGTTATATTGCTTGTTTGTTGTTTCTGAGGTTCAACTAGGGCTCAAAATCAAAATCATACTTTACAGAAGGCAAAGCATGTTTATGGGCACAGACAAAATCACACAAAACCAGTTACCTCATTTTTATAAGAACTTTTTGAAGGGAAACACAACAACAACAAAACTCTAAGTATTGTTATCCTTATTTTAAAGCAAATATAACTTAGAGTTTCAATGGCTCACTGTCACATTGCTAGTAATTATCTGAGGCTAGATTTGAATTTAGCTCTCTCCTGGTGGTAAATCCAGCACTCTTTTTGCTAGTTGAGACTTATCCTAATGACTAGACTTTCCCTCTGTATTCACCATTCTTTTTTTGCTTAAAGTAGATATTTTTCAAATTTGGCTTTAACAAATCATATCAAGGACTTTAGATCCTTGGTGGACTGGCAGTTTTCCATTACTCTTGGGCAGTGTTACAGCTTATCTAGTAAAATCAAGCCTCTTATTCCAAAATATTGTACTGTCCAAAGATATGGGAAGGTTGCCAGACTATCATACTTTGCATAGTGATATATGGGCCTAGTTAAATTGTGGGGAAGGAAATGAAAGACCAATCTCATTATCCTCCTGCCTAGCCCAGAACTTGGCATCTCTTCTTCTAGCTCAATTTTCATAGTGCTCCTCTTTCTAAGTCCTTTAAAATGATTGAAAAGCTCTTAACATAATATCTTACTGCTAAGCATTCCAAAATACTGAAAATTTAATCTGTTTATAACAGAAAGACAAGATAGCTAATGCATGAAGTTGTGTAACAATGAAGTTAAATAACTGGGGGGTAAGAGGGCAAGCCTTGGCATCTTAGAGAACGTGTGCTTTAATACAAAGGTCACATAGTAAAGCTGTATTTCTGCTGATGATGAGATAATATATATCATGGAATACAAGAGCAGAATTCTGTGTGTGTGTGTGTGTGTGTGTGTGTGTGTGCATCTATGTGTGTGTGTTTATTATAAAAAGGAGTTGAAGATATAAAAGGATATACTCTAAGCACTCAGGATATTTTATATAGCAGAAATCAGTTTCTTGCTGTCTATTACACTGTGTCTGCTCACCAAGGTCAAGGCTTAGTGAAAATAACACTTTAATTAATTTTAGACGTAAAGTTTAATTACGAAAGAAAGGATAGTCTGTTATATTCAATATATAAATAGTAAAGATGGTAGCAGAAATTGAGTACCAGCAGGGCTGTATATTGGAGAAGGTATTGTGGTGGAAATATTCATTGAGATTATTTTGCTAATAAGATAGCATTTAGATTCTAGCAATTTACAATGAGAAGGGACATGGAAATCATCCAACTGAAACACTTCATTTTGCAGCTGAAAAAACAGGCTCAGATAGGTGGTAGTTTACCCAAGGTCACACAGAGAGCTAATAACAGAGCTAAGACTAGAATTCTAGTCTCTCAACTCATATTGCTCCTTCTAATTCTTTTAAATAAGAAGACAAAAAGAAAATAAGATATTAGAATATGGAAAGTGTAGCCAAGGAACTATATTTTTCTTTTGTGTGAAAGCACATTTAATTGTAAGCTTATTTATGGGGAAAAAAATTACCAAAAACTTTATAGAATGTAAGTTCCATTTCTATTAATATGCCAACTTTAATAAGATTATCTTTGGCTTGATCTTAAAACATTTTCCTTCCTTAAGTCAATTTATAGGGAGGCATAATGTTGGAATTTGATACATTGCTCTAATATTAATCTAATAATTAGATACATTGCCTAATATAGATACTGAAAAGCAGTGGAGGAGATCGATATCCCTAGTCCCAGAATGATCCTAAAGTAGTAGAAACCTGGGACAAGTAACTTCAACCCTTCTGAATATTAGCGTTCACACTTGTAAAAATAAGAAATGTGTAAAATGTGGTCTTTACTATCATTTCCAGCTCAAAAATCTATAGAAATATTTTTGTGATTATCTATTGAGTCAGTACAAAGCCATATTTTTGATCTATAAGTAAGATCTCAAGGGAACAGAAAGCAGCAACAACAACAACAAAATATGCCCTTTATCATTTGAAAATTGCATCTCTTCTGTGATATTGTATAGTGGAGGCTTTCAGCCTTCACACTGCAACTTGTTCTTACCTATAATGTATGGAAAGTAATACTTTGGGGACCAGGGGAATTAAAATTTGTTGGAATGAAACTAACGTAGCTCAACTCATCTTTGAACATAATCCCTCCTGTAATAAACACCCAGGACAAGAGGCTAATTTGCCTCAGCTAGAAGGCTTCCAGTGATTGAGAAACTACTATGTTCCAAGGCAATCCGTTCCACTTTACACACACACTGAACTGAAGTTTGTCTTTCTATAACTCTATATAAGCTCTGAGGTCAAGAAAAAGAATCAAACCCCTTTTGCATGACAGTCTTTCAGATACATGAAGACAAATTCCTGTGCCTTACTTGTTTTTCCAGATTTAATATCAATTTCATTAATATATAAAGATGGTGAGCAATATACCCTATAATCAATTTGAAGATTTATAAATTAACTTGATGAAATTCTAGTTTATGGACACTTGTATAGAATCGTAGTTCTGATTTGTTCCCGCTGATGGAAACTCAAGAGGATGGATGCCTGCTTGAGTATTATAAAAGTGATTGGGTGTGACATGGTGCATTCCCTTTCACTCTGTGAGATGGTCCTTCACAAACCACTTACCTGTGTTGAACAGGGGAATACCGTTCATCTGAGTTGTGCTCAAAAAAGGGAACAGAAAGGCAGAAATCAGTTAGGAACCAGCAATATTTAATGCTGTTACTTACAAATCTTGTAAGTCAGATTGCAAGATTTCAATTTTATATAATATTTGCTAAATATAGAGATATTGTATGTATGGACAATATCAACAACTGGCGATTGTTTTAAAAATATTCAGAATGATTTCCATGCTTTACATATGTGACAGAGGCTATCCTTGGAGCATGTACTTTTGGTTAGCCTAATTTGGGAAGTATCTGATGCCATGAAATAAAATAATTTTTCTACTTCAGAGTGCACTCCGGCACTTTATGAAAATTTCTGAAGGTACTTTTTATATCATCTATGCAATATTTGGAAGTGACTGTACTGAAATGAATGAATCAGAAATATCAACCTGTCATTCACTTCCAAGTCATTCTCTCTCTTCTCAAGTTACAACCATCAATTGAGAGCATTAATGATAATATTATTCTAAGGAATCTAGATGTTTTATTTTAATCTCATAATTTCTAGTTAATATATTCTAATTATACTCATCTTCCTTTTGGTCATTTACTTTTTCTAAATAGCTAGAAGGGAATAGAATTCTTCAGATTTTATTTCTGGAAGTTTTCCATCATTTTCAAAATATATGCCTATCAAGCCATCAGATCTCTGTTGTTTATACCAGTTTCCTTGGTAACTCCAATCATCATCACTTGTCTGTTCTTTCCCTAACCAGTAATGAATAAACTTGTTTTGTTGTAGCACCTTTATATCTACATATACACTACATAGAGAACTCTTAATGGAAGATCTTTGTATTTATTAAATAATTTAAGAAATGCTATGGTTGTTTCCCCCATCTTTCTTTCCAACTTAAGTATAGTACTATATACTCTTTTCAGATCCTTTTTCTTATTTTTTTAACCAAAGCTCTTCTATTCTTTTTAAGGAACACCATTCTGTCCATTCACTTAAAGAGATGCCCTTTAAAATGTTTCTCTAGTATGAAGACCAGCTTGCATAATTTGTTGATGGAATATTTATTTAACTGATCATTTCCCTTGTCTCTCAAACTTGTTGGAGTTAAGTTCTCATATTTTTTTTTAGTGAAAAAGCTGTTTACATAGTGATTTGATGTGAAATATGTTTTAAACTGCTTCAGATGCTCATTAGCTGTGCTGCGTATAAAAAAATGACAACTCATTGGCATTTCAGTTTCTTTATCTCTAAAATGATGACAATAGTATCTATCTCATATGGTTGTGATGAAGAACACAATTTAATCTATGCACACTTATAAGCTCTGGGAATCTTTATCACAAATTACACTAATACTGACAAGTCAGTCATTCAGAACAAGCCTTATTACATCTTCCTCTCAAATTGTGAGGGTTACTTCTTCAAGTCTTTAATCTTGTTGGCTAGAGCTCCCATTCTGGTGCTTTCTTCCCATGATCAATTTCTAGTTTACTTACTATCTCCTTTATATCATTGATTAATTCAGTGATTAGTGTAGTGCCCCAGTATCATTTAACCAATTAGAATGACTTAATTTTTTAAACAAGGGTATTTACTGAGAAGCCAGAAAAACATACAAATACTAATCATCCTCCCCAAATTGGGAATTCACATTCCTCTAAACCACCTTGGTCCCTAAGGAAGTTGGATTTAGTCTTAAAGCATCTGATGATAATGATGGCAATAGCATTTTCAAAATCATCCAAATAATTTTTAAGTCCTTTAAACAAGACCTTGTTTACCACGGTGGCATAAAGTTCTGCTATCCTCAGCGTAGGTAACTATTTTCCTTGAATTCATATCCTGAGAGAGAAAAAAACCAGATGGTCACTATTTCTACTGTAACTATTGATGATGAAAATGAATAAAAGTTAGATATTAAAAAGAAAACAAATCCAAATGACAAAAAAGACTCACGTTCTAGACTTCCCTACCGAAATTTCAAAGCAATATTGATGGATTTATGAGTCTTTTGTGAGGTGGAATATCAGGGGCACCAGAAGCAGGGTAATGAACTTATGGTTCCACACTGACTGTTATTTTTTAAGACTAATAGTTATCTTCCCTCCTCTGCACTGAAATGATTCCCCAAACCCCATTGCCAGTTAACGTATGCAAGAACATTGTAGCAGCATGAAAAAGGGGCTCATATTTGCTAAGGCACCACTCACAAAGTACCCAGAGTTGAAGAGAAGGCTGACCAGTTTTTCATTATCTTCTTTCTTCAGTTTGCCCCATGGTTAGTATTGTTACACTAGGAAGGTAGGTAAACTAACAAGAGTTCATTGGAAAAATAATTTTTGAATGCACTTATTAATTTAAATTTATAAAATATGAATTTGAAGGACAGAAGCCGATATTACAACATAGTTGGGCATAAAGTGGTTAAGAAATATTTAGTAACAATCACGTCTTTCATAAATATCAAGATTCTTTAATTTTCATATGATATAGACAGGTATATATTGACTCATATTAACCTTTAATTATAAAATATTTATTGACTCTGATAAACTTTGGAAAAGGTCCATTTTTCCTTTTCAATTAGATAGATAGGCTTTCATTGAACTTACCAGTTTGTTATTATACAACTATTATACAACTAATTTTACTATGACAGATTCAACTTACTTCTTTCTTAATGAGATCATCCACTTTCCAGGAATAAAAAATACCCTGTGCTTTATATATTATTCTTGGTTCAGTCTGTAAAAGCTATGGTCTGGGTGACAACAGTTTTACTGGAATTCTAATTATTTTTCTTTTTAACTGCTGCTAAAACTTCTCGAACTTGAGTAGGGTCTGATGAGAAAGCTATAAATCTCCATTTGTTGTTGAAAGTTCTGACTTAAAATTGTACTGACCAAGAGAAGTCAGATCAGTTGCTGAGTATTTTATTATTCTTATTTTTATTGCTTGCATTTACAGTGTATGCTTGCAAAGTGGTTCAGTCTGCTTTCATGTAACATTATGTTGTCCATCATAATGAAAACTAAATAGAAACATCCATTGTATTGTGGTTGGTGAACTGTGTAAAAGATCTGAATGTGAGAAATTTCTAGGGATTTGAAATTAACAAATGTCCAAGTGTAGATAAAAAGGGAAGAGTAGATTTAAAAAAAAAACTATAGTCCATTACCTTGACTTCCCTTTATGGCATAATTCTAGAACTTACTAGTGAAGGGATCTTTTTGAGGATTTAGAAAGGAGAGCAGTGATACTTAAAAGGTAAAATAGTCTGACAAATTTACTAGACTGGCAGGTCAGGGGATCGTGTAGATGTAGAATACTTGAATTTTGTCAAAACATATGACAAGTCTCTTATGACACCCTAGTAGATAAAATGGAGTGATGCTGATGAGAAGAAAGCACATTTAATTGGATCTGATAATAGTTGAATGACTAAACTCAAAGAATGGTTAGTAATTGTTGATAAGATAGTGATCTCCATGATTCCTAAATCAATCAACATGGATTCATTAAATTTCTAATATGTATCAGTCAAGCATCTAGGTGGCACAGTAGATAGAGCACCAGGAAGACTCATTTTCCTGAGTTCAAATCTGGCATGTGGAATTATGATTTTAATAAAAATCGATATGATATGTGTAATGAATATACTGATAGATTGGATATTTTAGAACTGCCTTTTCTGGCTTGTGAGTTAGTAGCTCACAATGCAGCTTGAAATGTTCAATCAAACTTTGACAACTCTCATAATCATTGACAGCCTTGTGCCTATGTGCCTCAAGTGAAGTGAATCAAAGATTGTAGAACTTGTTCCTGTCAAAGAACTCTGGTTTTGTAACTCACCTAGTAATGACCCCCAAAGACATGAACAATTCTTTTCACACAGAACTTCAGGACATCTGAACCTTAGTATTGGGGGATATGTGGGCAGGACTTGGTAAACCATTCTGCCCCTGGGAAGGATTATTAGTAATCCATATTCCTCTCTCCCATCCAATTCTGATTTATGTATATAATCTCTGTCTTTACTTCAGCAAGGTGGAATTCTGATCAGGAGAATTCCCCATTTGCAAATCTGTTTTTCATAATGAAACTAATTAGTTAAATGGCTACCTGATTAGTGGCAGTTTGTCTCTGGCCCATTGTTTCATCATTCTTAGATTAGCGTCTGGCTCAGTAAAAACCCTGTTAATAGGCCTTAGACACTTAATGGCTGTGTGATCCTCGGCAAGTCATTTAATCGTGTGTGCCTCAGTTCTTCATCTGTAAAATGATTTAGAGAAGAATACGACAAACCACTGCAGTATCTTTGCCAAGAAAACTCCTAATGGTGTCATGAAGAGTTGGACATGACTAAAAATGGCCAAACAATAATAGCTGTGTGCCAGTAATTGTGCTAGTATTGAGAATACAAAGAGAAATATGAGACTATACACTAAAAGAGATTACAATCTATCAAGGGAGACTACACATTTAAGGGTTTTTTTTTTTTGTTGTTGTTGTTTTAAGAGAGGTACTGCTAATAGACATATCGTAATGGACAGAAACCTGGATTTGAAGTCCAGAAGATCAAAGTTCAATCTAAACTTAGATACTTCCTAGCTACGTGATCCTGGGTATATTAAGTAACTGTTCTTGTCTTGAGTTTCCTCATACGGCACATAAATGGAAGTCCTCACTGTTCTCTTAGGTCACTTATAGATCTAGACATATAATCTTATGAACCTTGATAATATTTAATATCATTTTTGGACTTTAAATAAGGGCCAAAGCCTGAAGTAATCAATCAGACTGCTTTAGTTTCCTCTAAAAATGCCCTTTCTGTATTAGCAACTTTAAAGACATGTTTATGACAAGATGCCTGCAGCCAGAGTGGAAGGATTTTTCTTATCTTGATATGCAGAGACAGAGAAAAACAGACTTCCTAGGATCTTAATTTCCAACTTGTTAATTGTCTTGTCTCACTGAATTTACAACTTAAACAACTAAGAAAATATCTTCCTCATGGTAAAGTGCTTTTAAGCCTGGTCATTCTTCTGTCAGGCAGTCAGGGGTTTCCTTCTGGTTCCCTGGCCATGTAACTCTTAGCTCTACGGAATAAACAATATGCGTTTGGTCTGTTTGCCTTTTTAATCAAATTTTCAGGTTGACAGTTATGGTGTTGTGACATGCACATGGAACTGAAGGATTAGAGAGAACAACTCCCCACCTTGCCAATGCCAAAGACTCAGGAGCCTCAGGATTCATTTTTCCTGAAGTCTTAAACCATGTTGGGGGGTGACAAAATCCTCCTATTTCCAGCTTCCAAAGGACTCCCACTAGTTTCATTGAAGTCCAAAATTGCCCTTTAAAGCTAGCTCAGGAGGCAGGGATCAAATCTGTGGTCAAATGCCCTATATACATGCCCTATATGGATAGATCTTAGGAAAAATTAACACAATCAAGCACTTGTGGATTGACTAAAAAGAGCTCTAACTTATGTTGGCCCCTATAGGGGTCTTTTGGACCTGTCAATTAAACCAATTCAAGTTTAAAGGCCATTGAAGCATCTAGCTAGGAGTGGAAATGTTTTTACCTTGAGATACTGAAATGACTGAGGGAGAACAAAAGGCAGGATACTCTTCCTTTAAGTCTTCCAAAACTACTTCAGTACCAAGCAAGTACTGGCTAACTCCCTCTACCCCACCTTTCCCTCTTGTCCAAGGGCCCCAGCCTGCCTTTCCTTTTTACTCCTTCTGTCCTATTCCTCACCTCCTTCCCTTTTTCCTTTCCTTACAGGCTCTGATCATGGGTAAGATAACTACACTTTGTGGTTACCCATTCTCTACTTGTATTCCTTTACCTGCTCTAGCCCTAAGGAGGATAACTCTGTTCTGCTGCTGTTGCCTCCTTCCCCTTTTTCTCCTCCCCCCCACCTTTCCCATAAAATCTCTGGTCTTGAGAAGGATAGTTACAACCTACCTACAGACAAGACATCTGACCCTTTTCCCACAGGGCCTCACCTTTTAAGATAGTTAGAATCTTCTGGGGCACCAACGCTCCGCACCTCCAACAACTGTAGAGGTGCTCTGAGGAAGGTTGCAAAATCTACCCTTATTCTGTCAGGTCTTGAAACCTTTCAACCCCTTTCCTCAGAAAAATAATAGCCAATTCATGATGAAGATTTCTAACAAGCTTCTGATTCCCCCTCTGTTGTTAACTGTGATTTCTGTTTGTATTTGTCCTATTTTTAATTGTCAATTTGTCTGTCAGTGTAAGTGTCTGTATTATGTCTGCTCTGAATGTGTCTGTTATCATGTAAGATTTAAAATGCAGGCCTCCAGAGATTTCTAAGGGCTGCAGCTAGGGAAACAAACAAAACTGTTAGACACTTTTCCTTCTTTTTCCAGTCTGGCCAACCTGGAATTACAATGAAAAGTTAGATCATCTTAGTTAAAAACATTTTAGACTGTGAGATTAATCATTAAAAAGTTTGGAAACTATTCATTTGAAATTACTGAAAAAGAAACTCCTAAAACTATAAGCGGCTTTAGGAGTTTACCTTGCTAAAACACCCCGTTGCAATCCAAAACACTTAGCATTCCCCACTCCCTCTCACAGTTAAAAGAGTATCTCAGAATGGGGATTTTTAAAAGTCACAAGGGTTCATATTAACCCATCTCATCCCAGATCTAATTATAGAGAAGAGAATGAAAGAAACAATTCGCAGACTGCCAGTGATTCTAACAGTCCTGTGCTCTTGGGCACTTTGTAGTCCACCCTTCTAGGTAATGCTTGGAAATGTCACCTAGGTCCTATACATTCTTCTCACCCTGTCCCAGCAGCTGGGTTAGTAAATTCTTCAGCTGTGGGGGAAGGGATAGGTGGATGGATCAGGTCTGTGGCAAACATTCACTAAAAAAATTATCACCACTGGGACACTAGTCTCTCTGCTCTTGGTAAACTTCACACATCTTTTTTCCAATTGCTAAAATGTATTTTATCTCTGACCTTTTCCTGATTTGTTAAAAAGGAAGATGAGAATATTTATTGTTAGGGGATCAAAATGATGTAATTATTGTAAAATACTGAACATAATGATGGGTATATGCTACATACATCACTATTATCTCTCTATTGTATTTTTAAACTTTGAAGTGGTTTTATTTACCAAGAAATAAGATCAATAATTTCTGGAAATGCAAATGATACCAGATGAAGTTATTGTTGTGTTATTTTAAAATTTTATTGTATTTTTGAATTTCTCTTTGATTGTCAAATTTGAGAGATCATTGTGAGGTAGAAATATTGTTAAAGCAATTTTAATTTGGATCTTGTTGCATATGAATTGGACTTTTTAAAAGAATGTGATAAAATTAGATAATTTTATGTTTATGGTGATAGCAAATATTCTCATCTGAAATCAAGCTATTATGAAAAAAATATGGTGGCCTGAAATTAGAGTTTCCACATATTATGCAAAGTGATTTAGAAAATGCATTGACCCAAATTTCTTATGAAATTCTACAAAAGTTTCTGTGCTATAGGATTTTGATTGAGCAAATAAGAATCCTTTAAAAAAGAATTTTCATGTGATTTTCAAGACTGTTCCATCTAAAAAATATATTTATGTATGTTAATTTGGAGGTTTATGGACTATCTATGTGGAATGCCAGAATGTATTTAATTTCTAGTGATTTAAGGAAAAATTTGTTATTGTTAAAAGGCTAAATTAATTGAATATCCTTCTTGACTTATAGAAACTAAATCTCCTCTCCGTTACAAACACCTGTTTGATTAAGGAACTTTGTGATATTTAGAAATTCTGTAATAAGTAAGAATTTAGTTTTGTTATAATATTTGCGAACTTGTGTTACTTTGCACCAATTTAGTTTTAATGAATTCCAATTTTAAAGATTAATTTTTGCTTTAAGGAAGAATAAAGACATCAATCATTTTAAAAGTTTCTAACAAATTTTCTTCATAAAAGTTTAACGAACATCAGAATAAATTTTAAACTGGTTTTAACGAAAGGACAATATTTTAGAAGAAATATTTTAAAAGATCTTGTGTGATTTTTAGAAGGTCTACTAAATTTCCAAAATAATTTACTGTTAAATTAAGCTGTAATACAGAAGAGATCTTCTGTTTGATCTGAATTTGTAGTCATTCCATGGCCTAAACAAGAGTTAAAATTTGTGTTTGAACTTATCAAATGTAAAATATTTAATTTCTGGAATATCTCATTCTTCCAGAGTAAGTATTATTAAGGAAGAGTAACAAACTTTTGAAAAAAAGACATAAACCTATCAACCTGTAAAGTTGGCCATTAACCTCTTCATTTTGTTTACGCTATAATGGGACTTCAGTACAGTTATGTTAGTAAAAAGTAATAACTTATGAGTTATCTTGTCTTATGGTTAAAATGTAAAGGAAAGCTGGATAATCTGAAGAATAGGATTGAGAGATTTGGAAAGATAAATGAAGCTCTGTTTGAAAATATGGAAGGCAGATAAGGTTTAGGAACAAATGGAGGTTATCCAAAGCCCTCTTTTCCCTAGGTAGTTGTTCTGGATATTTTTGGATACGTTTCAGATGACTTAAGTATGTTTAGAGAGTGTGAGCAAGTGTTTTAAGAAGACAGGAAAATTATGTAACTTGATTTGATAATTAATAGCTCAATAAAATTTGAGATGGCCCTATCTGAAGGATATCAGCCAATATTTATTTGCTATTTAAGGCTTTATGGGACTGTAATTTACTACTGTGTTAAGCCTTGATTACAGGAATAGTTGTCTAAATTATCATAAACCTGATTGGCATGTACTGCAGGCTGAAAAGTTTTAATTGTGGATGATTAGGAAGATTTTGAAGACCACCTTGCACACAGCCTGGTTAGGATCTTCTTAACTCTATTTCCTTTTTTTTTTCTTTTGCTATTTCCTTTCTGAAGAAGGAAAATTTCCCACCTGATTACTCCTAAGCCCTGATTTCAGCATCTAGTGACCACAAGATTGGCTGTCAGATAATGGCTCACTCCTGAAATCAAACAGAGCTAAGGAAGTCCTTTCCTTCTGTTGAGATATATGATGTTGTCTTTCTTTTTCTTTCATAGAAAATTTCTAGAACTAAGGATTTCTGTGAGAACAAGGATAAATCTATTAAATAATAAATGGAAATGGGAACTTCTTTGAATTACTATAATAGAATGCAAGAATGGATAGCTTACAACTTAAACCTATATTCATAGCCAAATAAATAAATACAATATACAGAAAACATCCTCTAAAGGAGGAAATGTTTAGACCAAGGAATAAAAGATGTAATATGATAGATGTCTAATTAAATAGAATGGTAAAATTTTGTGGACAAGCAATAGGATGAGTGATTTCTCTAAGAATTATATTCCGATATATATGATTGACTTCTAAAATTTATCATTTTGGGTAATAAGATCTCAAATTTGGATTTTTGCCCAATAATTGTACAAGCTAGTGGTAAAAAAGAAAAATTAATTCTTCTTTGTTAAAGTATCTATCCAATAATTTTCAAAGGCAGATGAGTTCATTTTATGGTTGAACCCTTACATTTTAAAAGATTCTTATTCCAGGTACAGGATTTAGGTAAGAATAAAAATTGCAGATGATATATCAACTGAAATTCTCTGAGTTTCCAAAATGAAGAACCAATTTTAAGTAATTGTATTAAATTATATCATCAGAATTATCTGGGAACTGTTAGATCTGAACCAGAAAAGTAAAACTTCCATTTTGAACTGTCCTGAGAATAAAGCCCATTGTCAAAAAAATATATTGTCTAGACATCAGGCAACTGCATGAGGTATCTAGGATTCAAAAAGTGATTAAGAATGGATAACTGAAATATCAGGAACTTGATGTTATTTAACATTGAAAATAATAATTGCATTTATTTTTATGGTTCATGTTTAATTTTCTTATTTATATTGGTGACATGTAAATCTCCCTTCTCAATCTGTTGTGAGTCATCTGAGTGGTGTAATCTGTGCCTGACTTAATGTAATTACTCAATTCTGTGATTTTTTTTCTTAAAATTCACAAAATATATTTTCTGTGAGCCCTTGTCAGGTCCTCCTGACTATATGGGTTCTTGGATCCATTTGTCACATCCATTGCCCTGCTCCTGAATGAACATCTATGCCCATAGGAGACCTTGACCTCCAATTTCAAAGAAACCTGAAAAAGATAACATTAGATATAGACAGCTTTCCCAAGAGTCCAGACCAGAACTGCCTGAAGAACAGCTTCCTCCCTACCTGAGCCCCTTGCATACCCAGGACTGATTGTTTATAAATTTTTCCACACCTTCCTTGGTCCACAGGTGAAGGCATTAGCTTGCCTTTGACCAAAAGGAGGAAATTGTATCACTTAATATCATTTTTTGGACTTCTAATAAGGACCAAAGCCTAAAGTAATCAATCAGACTGCTTTGGTTTCCTCTGAAAATGTCCTTTCCTGTGTCAGCAACTTCAAAGTCCTATTTATGACAGGATACTTACAACCAGAGTGGTAGGATTTTTTCTTATCTTGATATGCAAAAACAAAGGAAAGCAGAAATTTCCAACTGACTCTATCTTGTTAATTTTCTTCTCTCACTGAATTTACAACTTATCCAACTAAGAAAATTCCTTTTTCATGGTAAAGTGTATTTAAGTCTGATCACTCTTCTATCAGACAGTCAGAGGTTTCCTTCTGGATCCATGGCCATGTCACTGCTAGCTTTAAGGGTATAAAAATATGCATTTAGTCTGTTTTCCTTTTTAAACCAAATTTTCAGGTCCATACCCCTCAAAAAGAGAACCCCTAAAATACATCAGATTCAATCTCAAATTTAGAATTAAGAAAGTCCATTTCCTTCCAACCTATAAGGATCTGACTAATAGAGTAGAGAAATCTAGAAAGAAAACATATGAAAACATATGATGACTATGTAAAAAGAACAAAAAGATAGGACATAACACTTTGGTTTGTCCCTTTATTGTGTTCCTCTTTCTTCTAGGGAATATGACTGTTCTTCCACTGGAATATGTCAGTGTTCTTCCACTTTCCTCTTTCCTGGCACATAGAACAACAACCACATTACTATTCTCAAGCTCTCTGTGAAATTTACATGGTCTTATGTCAAAGGACCCATGATTGGATCCAGGAAAAGTGATCTAATTCCAACGCATTTGAAGGAATATTTGTGTTTCTCTATGTTTGGGACTACAATTGAACATATTATCCTCACATTGTAAAACTCATTTTGATGAATTTGCATGTATGGCACATGTGAGTTCTGAAGAACCTTATCATAACCCCTACTCTGGTTGCTAGAGGCAGGATTAGAAAAATCTTCCCACCCAAGGTTCTAGGGGTTTCTAAGGGATCAATGTTGTCTTTAATGCCCTTGGATCAAGCCCCCTCCATTGTGCTTTCCACCCTAGGATTATCAGTTGAGAGTCATTTGGTCAGTACTTTATCTAATTACTCAATTCCTAGACAAAGTTTTATTGAGATGAATTTTCTAAAATGGAAACAATGTAAGCTCTGGATCTCTCCATTGATGAAAAGAATAACGAGAATTTTTTTCATAAAATTGATCCTTTTAAAGTCAAGAATATCCATAACTGTTCAGTTCTTAAAAGCAGGTTGCTTCCATGTGACCACCCAAAGTTAAATTTCAAGTAGGTGATACAAAAGGAATTAAGCTTTATTAGGAAACTCTCCAATGATGTCACTCCTTCTGGAGCACAGTGTCCTAAAAGAAGGAGCAACACTCCAACTTTCAAGTACATAACAGTGAGAGGTAAGGAATGACAGGAAAGAATGAACCAATCCAGCTGGGAAGAAAGTGGAGAAGATGGTCATCAGTCATTCATTCAGTCACTCATTTCTTTATTTTGATCTGCAAGTCTTCAAAACGCATCAGTAATTTAATTTGGTTTAAGTCATGGCTAAATATACATGTACAGAAGACTACTTTTTATATTCTTCTTCTACCTAGAAAGCTTTTCCTCTCTTTAAGCATTCAACTCTATTTACTGTCATACACATAATGCAACAACATTCAAATACAATTTCAGAACAATCATCCAAATAAATGACCTGCCCTCTCTAATTCCAGTTCTGTGCCCTCCATCATGGTTCATTTGAAGACCTGAAATATACATGGAGATTTTTCAATCATCATCCATGGCAGCCTGGTCTGAATCTTCACTCCAGTGAACTCCTTGCTTCTTAGTCACAAATTTGATGAACTGGGAATGACTGGCATAAAGCTTGAGCTTGTCACTGACATTCATCTATTTCTCTTCAGCATCATCTCTTCCTCCACTGGAGAGCCAGATTATCCATTGTTTCACTGGTTTCATCATAATAGTTCACAACATCTGTCTCTATCCATGCATTATCATTGTTTCAATGATCATCCATCTATCCCTTATAAACCACTAAATGTGCTTGGCTGAAGACATTGTGTAACTGTTCTTCCCTGTCTTACTTCTTGGCACTAGATTTCTGTAAGGAGTTCATAGCTTCTTCACTAAATTCTCATTTTAATGTAGCACTGATTTTCTCTTCTGGATCCACCATCCCCCCTGGGATTGTCCATTCACTACAATTTTTCCTTTTGATTGCTACAAATTGTAAGATATTTTTCACAGAATGAGGGTGAATGACTTTATTTTCACTCCTATTCATTTTTCACCTAGTAATGATGGTATCTGAAACATGATTTGGGCCCCAGTGTCCCAAAAGTCCCTGGTCAGTCAGTCCTGTCCAACCTGCTGGATTTCCAGGTCGTCGATTTTCAGTCTCATACAAGCCATTCTGGTTCTTTCCTTCAACATGTCCATGCTTTTCATTTAACTTCAAGGAAAATTTTCTTTCATGGATCCATTGTTCTGCCCACATAAGTGTGGAGAAGAGGGAGACTGCACTATATTTCCCAGGATTATACTTCTGCCTCTCATCAAGTCAGCCCACTTTCTCATTGTGTACCTGACTACATTTGATTTTTGAACCTGGATAATGTGACATCCAAGGCTTGTTGTGGGAATTTTCATCAGCACCTTTTGAAGCTGACATAATGCCTGAGTTTTGATGGAACAAATGTGATGAAAATGACCTATTGTAGAGTGGCCCTAGCCTAGGAAGCTGCAGAGAAGCTGTCACCCAGGACAGACTTGCACTGAGACACCTGGCAGCTATTGCCTGAATCAGATCAGGTTGCCGGGCCAGCCACCAGGGGTTGGGCAGTGCTAGGACCAACTGCTTTGTAAACCTTGCATGGGATATTTATCTCTGTCACATCAGCTCAGCACCGGTGGAGAACTCCAGGTGATTCTGGGGGCTTCTTGGGCAGCTAAGCCTCCCCATTGGAGAAGCACCTGAGACCCTTACCTTCTTGCAACCTCAAGGCCCATCACTCAGTATTAAGTAGTGTTGACCTGACAGTTTGATTAAGCAAAGTAGGTGATATGTAAATTCATCTTGTTTATTCTCTTAAGGCTAGCCAAAGCTAGTAAGCTTCTATGTTCAAGGAGGCAAAACGTAACTTCTGACTGACTGATAAAGAATGAATAGGCATTAATATGTTTTAGGACAATGCCAGGATGTCTGTGTCCCTCAGATTTATGGTTCCCATCCATATTCAACTATACCATGAGAAAGAAATTTTCTTAGTTGAGTAAGTTGTAAATACAAATTGATAAAACAATTGACAAAGTAGTTTCAATCATATAGCATATGCCTCTGTGATACTAAGATAAGTCCCACCACTCTAGTTGCAGGCATCCTGTTATAAACAGGTCTTTGAAGTTACTGGAACAGGAAAGGACATTTTCAGAGTAAAGCAAAGCAGTCTGATTGATCAGTTCAGGCTTTTGGGTTCAAATGGTTTGGAGAGAGATCTGCAGTAGTTTGTTTTGTTTCTTAAAAGGAACATTTATTGAGGTAGTATAATAACCATTGTTGGTACAAAATATCCTTCTTCACTGTACCTTTCCACCCCCAAAGGCTATGACATACTTTTCCAAAAGTACACTTAAAATATAAGAGAAAATGGGCTAATGTTTAAAGAGTCTACGTGGCAAAGGGCAACTCCTAGCTCTGCATTCTTGAAAGTGATAAAGTAACAGGTGTTAGTTAATTCTATGATGCCATTTAAGAAACTTTGGGGAATAAGGAAAGTCTTACATCTTTTGTTTCCTTTGAAGATGAAAGAATCTCTTCCATTCAAAAGTGATAGGAAGAAGAAGACATGGTCAAAGAGGGAAGTGATATTTCTCCTCCCTCCAATAATTATCAGTTGACAATTTATAAACAATCCTTGAGTTGAAACCACATTTCCATACCTATTTGAACTGACTTTCTGTCTGGTATCATTTAACTTCATCTAATGACTTTAAAAGACTATTCACACATAGTCTAAAGTTTCTTTATTTTTGGGTGATTGTTTGATTAATGGAAATGAATTCTCATAAAGTTGTGATATCAGAACTAAAATGTGGTAAGTTTCTTTTAATCCTATACTTAAATAAATTTGCATTAAGTTATAACTTTCTTGAAAGTTCATAGACAGACAGGTTGTTATTAAATTTGCTTGTGCCATCATCAATTGTCTTGAGGCTTTTTACTTAACTACTGGATAGTGATGGTAGATAAAAAGTGATTATAATTTTCCAAGAAACTCTGTCTTGGAATGATTTTACTGACCACAGCTAAAAGTCTTCAGATGGAGGTTGAATAGTCCTTTGTCAGCGGTTTTGTATAGGGGATCTCTGATCATATGTAAATTGACATGTAAGTGCTTTGAAACTCTAAAAATCTTTGATCTTAACTTCAAAATAATTTCAGTAGCAAAGAAGTACAGTTCAAAACAGGAATTGTGCCATGATCTGCCTTCATCATTTCACTACTATCCCTCTCATATCTTTCCAATACTTAACTGATTTTTTGGATTACATGGCAATTTTGTGATCCTTTTACCTAAACCATATTTGCTACATTTTTTTTCACATTTCAACTGTTTCAAAAGTGTAAGATAAGATTGACCTCTGAAAATAAAATTTCCAAAAAAACTCAAAGTTGATATTTTTTGGAAGTATTCTGGTAATTGTTCCTGGCATAGTCTTTCAGGGGCAGAGTGCTGTATTTCCTAATCATATCCCAAACTAATCTTTATTCCATAGAATTTCTTGCTTGCAGTTTAGCACAAAATTTCACACAACTCCAATTAATTTTAATTCTATTTCTTTTTTAGCTTCCCAAAAACTTACAAATGCATGATTTCTAACATTCTTTGATGACATTGTTTTTCTTTACTTAAACAGCTAAATCTCTTACATAAGTCTTTGAAAATTCTATCTCAGCTATTCCCAAAGACCTAGTTTCTGGTTACCTCTTCTCCAGAGATATAAACCAAGATACATGATTGAGTGATCTCACTTCTAATGGGAGGAAATCACTGAATCTGAATCAGAAAGAACTTAAGAAGTTTTCTGAAACAAACCAGATCTAAACCAAAATGGCCTTCAAAGGAAATTTGTCTCCTAGCTTTTCCTTAATATACTTTGGGAAAAAGTAAAGTAATACCTCTAATAGCCTCCTGTTTTATCTTCGAATATGCCAAAGGTTAGGAAATATTATTTCTATATATCAAGTCAAAACCAACAATAGTGATTTTCACTTTTTGTTCTTTGCCCCTCACCTCAAGGCTAAACCAGAAAAAAAGTTTAAAAGTTTAATTATTCTTCCAACACAACAGCACTTCTAATAACTGAGGAAATTTACCTTGTTCTCTGCTGTCTTCATTTCTCACAGATAATGATGCCCAGATATTTGACTAATGTTCACATGGCATGTGTTCAGAATTAAACATAACACTGCAACTGTAATATCACCAGAGAAGGATACAGTGAATTATTGCCTCATTAGTCCTAGACATTGTCTCTCAATAAAATTTAACATCAAATTAGTGTTTTAGGCTACCGTATTGTCTTACTTAACCATATCGAACATTTTATGCAAAACATCAAGATTTCTGTTGCAGAGAAACATTTTTGTTTAGTTATAACCTTTCTTACCTTGTACCCATAAAATTTAATTTTTGAAGCAAAGAATAAGATTTATAATTACTGCTATCAGGTTTCATCCTTTTTAGATTGATAGTCTCTTAAATTCTTTCTGAATTCTGTCTCTACCAAATATAGCTTCAATATTCAGTTTGGTGCTGGGAGTAACAATCCAAATTGCTTTTTTGATGACTGAAAGACTATTTATGTGCCGAAGACTCATAGAACAACTCAACTACTCTATGCTGATGGAGTTCCCTTGACTAGTGATAAGAACATGATTTTAAAGAAATGTGCTGAACACTTCCATAATGTTCTCAGAAGATGGTTTTCAATGAATTCTGTAGCAGTTGATCATATGCCTCAGGTTGAAGTCAATCCTTCTCTAGCTGAATTTCCAAATGAAGAAGAAAGTTTGAATGCATTAGGCTTCTCTCATGTGTCAAAGAGATTGGTATTGATTCTATTTCAGTGGAGATGTAAAGGTAGGAACATTTTGAAGATCACCTGGCTAGATGAGGTACCAGATACTAAGGTCCTTTCTTTTGCCAGATTACTGAGCACTCAAATTCTACTGGAGAGAACACAACTCTGATGGGCTGACCACATTGTTTGAATGCCAAAATGAATGGTTGCCTAAAAAAATTATTTTGTGGAGAATTCACAGAAAGCAAACATGCACATAGAAGTCAGAAGAAGTAACACAAGGATACTCTCAAGGTTTCTGAAGATCTTTAATAACAGCTTGTGAGACATGGGAAACACCAGCACAAGACTATCAAGTATGTTGTGCCTGCAAAAAAAAAGCATTGTGCTCTATGAGCAAAGTAGAATTGCAGTAGCACAAAAGAAGCTACTGTGTGAAGTGTGAAAATTTATAGATATCTCCATTCTAAATGCCGAAATGGACTATTTGTGCTTAACCTGTGGTAGAACCTTCAGAGCTTGTGGTTGTCTGTCAACTCATTATACCTTGATCCAGACTGAGTCATGTCATTTTTGTTGTCTTTGAGCACAAGGGAAAACAACCAACCATAACTGAAATGTATGCATATATTCAGATTAAAAAGTAATTCCTATTTAAATATTGTCTTAATTTTGCTTATAATGACAAAGAAAATTTCTACTAATCAAAGATCTTATTTATATATAGCTAACATAAAATATAATAACATACCCATGTGTACAAATGTATAATTATATAAAATATATAGTCATGGAATCCAGTATTCCTAAACTTTGTGCTGTGAATGATTTCCTGACAACAAATAAACCAAATATTATGCATTTACAAATAGCCACTCTCATCATCAGGTTGAATTTTCATCATCCTTTGACTAATGTTCCATTAGTTATTTCTTTTGAGATATTAGATAATATTGAATAATTTTAGGAGGGCAAATTCATTCTGAGAAATCCTTTAAAGGAAATTAAATCAATAGAACTATCTCTTAAACTTAAGTGAAAATAAATGAAAAATTATGGGAAATGGAATGTCAGACTAATATGATTCATTTAGGACTTCAAACAGTCATATGATTGCAGTGTAAAGACATTGGTATTAATGTTGATTTTGAGATTGAACCATTTTACACACTTTTATAAATCCTTCTAAACCCAGAAAAGTAATACTTTTAATAGGTTCTGGAGAAATTGTCCTTTGTGTAGCATCTGCTGTAACTTTAGTTCCATTTGTATTAATAATGTAACAAGGGGAGAATAAACCATGGAAAGTGCTATTTTATAGTTAAAATAGTTTCATTTCACTAACAATAATAGCCACTCATTAGCAGACAGAGAGGTCCTCTTCTTTGATAGCACTTTTGTTATCTTTTAGTTCTCAGTCCAAAAGGAACCACCCTTAAGATCTTCACAAAATCCTCTTCTCACCAGGGGATTTAGAAAAAGGATTTCTTTTCAGTCCCTAGAGAAAGCTCTTAAATACAATAGTTGGAGGATGGTGCTATGGAAACTCCCTGATCTTCCCTAGGAGCTAAAAGTCTTTCTTATTCTTCCTGGAAATGATTGATATGGCCAAGCCTGTGTCCAACTCCATTGATTCCAAAATGTCCTTGAGAACAATATGTGGGAAGGAAGTGGCTTTTAAAATCCCTTCTTTAAGTCTGTTATCTGATAATTTCTACTACTCAGGTTTTTTAGAAGTCATGTCCAGATGAAATCTATGAAAGAATTAGCCTTGTTACAATAGACAATGGGGCAGACCAGGGAAAAAAATATAAAAACCCTGAAATGCTCTATATAAAACACAGCTGAAGTTAGTCTTACTTCTTCAAAGTTGCTTTAACCCCTCTTTAACGAAATATTAAGGAAAGAATGGGAAAAAACATTTAAACTTTGTGTACTGTGGATATTTCTATTTCAGGTAATTTGAGTGACCAGGGAGTAATTTACAGTATTTATCCAATTAATATAACTAAGGTCTGGCGAATGCCCAGGCTACCTCATATGAATGTGAATTCTCTGGAGAGAATTCAGGTGTGAGAGAGATAAAACATGTATGGGTCTCTTCCTAAGATTGTGGTTTTAGGCAGGCAGTCCACCAAGGAATAATGACAGATCGCAAAGTAGAGTATTCACAGAGTGGTGAGAAGAAAGACTAACGGTCCCATGAGACCATAGCAGTCATGTAATAACATCTATTTCTGTAACCAGTATATTTATTTTCATGGGCAGTTATGTAAGTACTTGATGCCAGATGTTGGTTTTTCTATGAATACAATAGCCAGCATAGGATATGAACTCATGTCATCTCTGATCTCTATTTCAGCACCCTTTCTACTTACCTGTGCCATTAAGAAAAAGATCATTAGGGCTCAAAGGAACCTTACAAGTACAAACACCTCATGTTATAAGCAAGGAAGCACCTGGCCAGAAAGATTATATAGCGTTCTCCCTGTGAGGCACACAAGACTAGAAATCAAATCTCCAAATTATCTTTCCATTATAATGAACTATGTTTTTCTTGAAGTTAACCATGATAATACATTCAACTAATCCTTGTACACCATGTTTAGTAGTCACTTCATCGTCTTGTTCATGCTCTAGCTTGTCGATATTTCCTCTTCATAACGATGAATCTGACCATGAATTTAATGATAATTTCATCCAGGACTACAACTACCCCCATCATGATAAGCTGTAGACCCATAGGGCATTATAATTCAGACCACTGAAAATGAATTATTATATTTCACTGTCCTTAAGATCTGAAGAAGACGCTGATATTATCAATTATGTTTGAGTGTAATGAAAAAGATTAATATTAGAATAATTGTTCAAAAATATATACTCAAAAAAAACCTCTTTGGTTTGCAAGTAATAGTAATCCTTATCATAGCTTTCACTTTTGTTTTGCCTTATACCTTTCTCCAAATACTGTTATTTTTAAAAAATTAAATTGTGGAATAAATGGTTCAGGTGTTATGACCCCTGTTTTATAGACCAGAAAAGTGAATCTTAAAAAAATTGAGCACTGACATACCTGGTCAATAGCAGTATCAAATTTTTCTTAAGTTTTCTGACTTCAAATCTAGGCGTGCTTACACTACCTTATTCCCATTTACATGACTGCGATTTATTTTGACTCATAATAAAACTTTATATTATTGGTTCAAAAGGAAGTATTTTATATTGGTTTATAACTTTCTTTATCTCTTGGTTTTGGCCTGCCAAAAAATCATAGATAAAATACATCCTTTGAAATAGTACTGCAAATGACTTTACTATTTCTTTTCTAGATGTTCTGCTTTGGGTCTCTATGTTAATCTACCCATTCAGAAGCAATTTAGCTCAACTGATTGTCATTCATTCTGTACTTATACACTGCTTGCCAGTACTCTCCAGTTGTGCGGCTTTCATTCTTAAATGCATTATTTTGTTTGTTTTTATTTTTTTAAAATATAATGTGTACCTTTAAAAATCAGTTATTTAATGACTAGAAGGTTCCCAAAGGCAAAACAAATCTCTTTTTTCAAATACCAACATTCTACTGGTGTTGCCATGAGACAGACATGGAAGATGACAGTCTCCAAAGAATTTAAAATGATTATCACACAGAAGTCAGTGAAGCAGTATGAGTAAGATGCAATGCATACCTTCTGAGGAATTTTGAAAAGAATAAGAGTTATGATATCAATAAGGCAATAAAAAAGAGAAAATAAACTAACAAAACAGAGAGGGCAAAGGGTTCAGTCATAGTACTACACTGCTACTCTTTCCATGTCAGGACAAAATGAAGGCGATTTCAAGAGTGTTAGGTAGACTTACTAAACACATTAATGGAAAGTCATAGAAAAAGTTTATATAAGATGAATAGTCGTACATGGATTAAAGAGGTGTCTGTCCAGGGGCCTTCTGTGGTAGCAAATTCTGGAGTATAGATTAACCAGATTAAAATGTATTTGGGAAATGTTTAAAAAATTAATTGAAAATATAACCCCATGTATATAATGTTAATTTGTAGTTTCCTAAGTCAATATAGGATCCAGAGATCTATTTAATTTTGTTATCACCTACTCTCTGCATTGTTGGTGAGAGCTGCCAAATCATTTACAAAACAGGTACATTTGAGTATTTGTGTTTTGAATTTGTATACCCTCCTCTTGACAAAGGACTCGAAATTCAAGTGACTGGCAGGGAAAATGTCCAAAAAAGGGGGAGAAATAAGACTATAGAAGGTGATTTTGAATTTGAATTATTTATTGAGGTAAAATCGTTTTACTGGAAAATTCAAATCCCAGCTTAAAATATGTTATGATGAAATGTTTAAAAAAATCAAAAATAAAAAATGATGAATATGTGGTGATGTATGTAACATTTTGCCCTCATAGTTGTCATGACAATGAGATCTATTTTATTATCTGATCTCTGGGAACTTTATTGTTTTTTCAGCTACTCTGAGTTTGACTTCCTGTTGATGAATTTAAAATGTACATGTTATATAGAATACATATGTGTATAACATGTGGTATACATACAATAATTATAATAACTAGCATTTATACAGCATTTTAAGGTTTGTAAAGCACCTAAAATATATCAATTGAAGAGAAGATTCTTAATGTTGTTGACTTAATCTATGGACTTCATCCAGGGTACTGCTGCATGGTATAGGGGGCATGGGGAGCTGGAGGGGAGGAAGGAACAAGCGAGAGACATCTCTGTCATTTGTTTTTTTTTTTATTTCAAATAAAATAAATTTTTGAGGCAAAAAAAAAGAATACCTCACGTCATTTTTGTAAAACTTCTGAGGGATAGGTAATATTCCAATTTTGCCATTGAGAAAACCAAAGCAAAAATAGTTTAAGGGATTTTCTAAGGTTATATACTCATATATAACTATCTATAGCTATAGTTATCTATCTTTAAATATGTGCATATATTTACAAACGAATACATACATACTCATTTAAGCACACATATATTCATATAAATATATGTGTATGTTATATGCATATATATGTATATATAAATATGTATATGTGTGTATATATTTATATGTATGTTTGTGTATACTCAGTCACATATTTCATTGGTTGCATTGGACTCTCAGGGTATGACAGAAATAGTATCTTTTTTCCCCTGCCCCCTCCCACTCCCAGGAAATTAGACTAGGTCTTAAAAAATATTGAATGATCCGAAAAATTTGATTAGCTCAAGGGCTAAATGTTTGGCTCAGAGGTTTCCTTTGACTGTGCTTTCTGGTCACCTAATGCAAAAGAGCATAGCAAAGTTCTAACCTTTGATCTACATGCTTGTGTAATAGACCATGATAAACTACTTAGTGACCAGAGCTTTACTCAGTTGCATGTCCATATTCCTTCAAATATATAACAACAGAGATAACCTTATTCAGTGACTCTCTGATTAAAAAAAAGCTGATATAAAAGGAAGCATAAAACAAGATATGCATATTTATCAAAAGCATTTGCCACTGTGAAGACAAAGTGTATTTTCGAGAAATTAAAGTTTTAAGAAATTTTACTAATTGATGATGAGGTTCTCCAGACACTCTTGCTTATGGACGACAATCCCTTGGAATAAATCTGTAAGCATCCAAAAGAGTTTGCCTAATGTATCCACACAGGAAAGACCAGATGGAGGAAGGAAGTCTATTGCCCAGATTTCAAAATGACTCTGATTGTACACCATAGAGAATTTGTCAAATAATATGCATTTGTGGGACAGATAACACAGATGAAAAATGATTTGGAAGTGGAATTGAAAAGAAGGAGGAACTAAGATGTGTTATTTCTGGGAAATTGAAAAGCACTGACCTCATGCTTCCTATAAAAGTAAAGAACTGTGTTTTCAATACAAACATTTGCTAGAATTGCTATGTGGTAGTAAAACCTGAATTGCTACTGCCTTCACGGAACTAAAGATCTGCATCACACAAAAGACAATGGAAAGGTGTATGGTGTGTGGGAGTAGATAGCTGTACATAACAGAAGAGGAACTCCAAAGAAAAATGCTAGTAAAGCATTGCATGATGGCAAGAAAAATGAGCTGATCACATCGCAATAGTGAACAATGACCGATAGATAATCAGAATATTCCATTAGTAATTTTAAAATGCTGGAGAAAAGTGAGGAAGACTTTCAACATTTTAGATAGAATCTTTATTGTGAGTTTTTTGAAGAACTTAAAAAAAGTTCTCACAGGAAAGTGTAAACTTGGATGGATTAAGATCTACAGTATTAGAGGCAACTTTTGAATTGTTGAAATCACAGACTCATTTTGATATTTGAATAGTCGAGATACATTACTTGTTCTTTAAATGTTGGATGATATTTATTTGTAATTCAAGATAGTTCAGGGATATCTTTTGACATTGGTAGTTCATTTATGACTTGTTCATTCCTCTCCCCTCCCCAGAATTAGGTTTTAATATCTATGTATGAGTTCATTTGGATAAGTAATATTTTATACACATCAAGTTCTTTCTCAATTTTGCTAGCAAAGAAATATATACATTCATCGTAATTCACTTTGTGCCTCCTCTGTTATCAGTTGACCTTATTCATTTTCATGTTGATAGTTTGATTTTTCCTATTTTTCTTGTCTAGGTTAGCTAATAATGTATTGCTTTTGTAATATTTTGAAAGAATAAAATAAATATTGCTTATCAGTTCTATCATTTTTACTTTCAGGACTCTCAATTTTTGTTTTTTTCTAATTGTAAAGATTAATTTTTTACTCCAAAAGTTTTAATTTACTTCATAAGCTTTTAAAATATTGTGCTTATTTCACTTTTCTTTTTTTCAATTATGATCATGTGAGAGTTTTCTTTTAGAAAGAATTATCTATTCCTTAAATTTTGGTGTGTTGCTTTAATTTCAATATCTTTAATGTAATTATTTATATAATTTACTTTTTTATTCATTTATTATTCAAGATATCATTACCTAGTCTCTTAGCTTGTCTTTTGTTCTTATTTTATCTGTCGATGATTTATTGTATTGTATAAATGATATGATTATTTCTGTTTTTAAATATTTATGATTTTTTTATTATAGAATGTAATTAGTTGTTGATAAGGTACCACCAAATAATGCAGCAAAAAATGTGTACATGATATACATCCCAAAGTCTCCATGACTTAGTAATAAAAAATTGCCAATTATTTGATCAACTATGTATTTTCTTTCTTATCTGTTTAATTTGCTGAAGTTTTACAGAGAAATATTGAAGTCTCCTATATTGCTATCAAAGTTTTCTTTAAATTTTCTTACCTGTTGTTTCTTTTTTTCAAAAACTTTGCTGCTAAATATTTTGGTTCATTTGGATATTTATAATTCTGGGTGACTTTAATATCAGAGTAAGAAAAGGCTGTCAGACATGGCAGGGAATCCTTGAGAGCAATACAGTTAGAAACAGCAATAGTCTTTAACTACTGAAGACTTGTGCATGTTATGACCTTCACATCACCATTATGGTCTTCCATTTACTTACAGGCAATAAAATTTGGTGAATGTACTCTCATAGCAGATATTGACATTCAATGTATTGTTATTGTAAAGGGAAGAGACAGACAGAATGCTGGAGTGAGGAAGATAGTGTATGGCACAGGGTGCTAGAGCAATCATAGCTATATCTTCTCTAAGCTAAACATTCCCATTCAACAAAAGCAGTGGCCCCAAGGCAAGATGAATACCAGAAGCCTTCATGTCAACAGTTTAGAGTGCTTCTCTGAATGTGAACAGTTTATTGTTAACTTAGAGGGAAAGTTCAGTCAACATATATTTGAAAATAGTGGAGCAAGAAAGAAGTGGACACCTTTCAGAGATCTGGTGTACAGAAGTGTATAATGGACCAGAACACTTACAAACATCAAGATTGGCTTGATGAAAGTGATGGGAAAATTCAGAAGCTACTAAATGATAAATGAGAATTCTATAGTGTTTACCAGCATGAAAGTTCATCTGTCTCTAAGAAGGCAATATTTAGCTACAACAAAAGTAATTTGCAAGTGAAACTTGGAGAGATGCAGAATTTTTGGCTAAGTAAGAAAGCAGATAAATTCACTTTTACACTGAGAATAACAATCTAAAATGCTTTTATGATATCCTGAAGGTGGTTTGTGGACCAAATACCTCTTGTGCATGTGTACTACTCAGTACTGATGGAGCCACCTTGACTACGGATAAGAATATGATCCTGAAGAGACAGGCTGAATATCCCCAAAGTGTTTTACACAGATTATCATCCATCAATTCTGAAACCACTGACCACATACTTCTGTTGGATGTCAGTCCCTCTCTAGTCAAACTTTCAACTGAAGAGGATTTGAATGTTATTAGACTCCTCTCATTTGACAAAGCTCCTAGTGGTTAGTATATTTCAGTGGAGATTTACAAGCCAAGTGGTCCTCAGGTCATATAAATGTGAAAGAAATTTTCCAGGTTATATAGTAAGAGGAGGTTACCTACAAGATTTCAAAGATGCCTCAGTTGTCCATCTCTGTAAAGGAGAGGGAAATAGGTTATCCTGTGAAGATCTTGGGAAGGTGGGTGTCTTTCTTAATCATTGCTAGCAAGATTATTATTTAATGTTTATTTTTTACTTTTAAACATTCATTTCCACAAAATTTTGATTTCCAAACTTTCTCCCCATCTCTTCCTTCCCCCTACCCTAAAATGCCACGCATTCAGATTACCCCTTCCCCCAATTTGCTCTTCCTTCTATCACACCACTCCCTTCCCTTTTCCCCATCTTTTTTCTTGTAGGACAAGATAGATTTCTACACCCCGTTACCTGTATTTCTTATTTCCCGATTACTGCTTTTAATTATTGGAATTGTGTTAATGACTTGCTGTGTGTGCACTGCCATGATTAAGATGTTTCTAGAGTTATTAAGGAGGGATCATCCATTTTAAAGGGTAATCATGGACGGTGCAGGGACCCCTTGGAGCCCTCCGGGGATCCAAGTGTCTGTGAAGGGTCAAGATGTTGTGACAAGAAAGATGATGATTCTGTGTCCATTACTATGCCTTTAGAGGAGGACTCTGGCTCTCCTGCTCTCTCTAAGTGTGCCACGCGTGCTGATACCTCAGTGCTGCATAGGAAGCTTTATCCCTGTCTTACTGACCTCCCTCCAGGGGATGATTCCCTTGACCCTGCTAGCGCTGCCAAACTTGAAGATGAGGCTGCACATTATACTGATGATCCCTCCCTTTTCCCTGTTGTTTCTTCTTCTTCCTCTTCTTCTGCTCCCCTTACTAGGCCCCATACTAGATTTCCTACTCCTTTTGTCTTTTGGCCCCTGGTTATTTCGAAAAACTACGGCCTTTATCAAAACCCAGATAGATGGATAGATGGTATGTTGGCAAAACCCATTCAGGTATGCTATCATCACCTTGAGACCGGCGATCCTGATTTATATTTACAGGTGCATCCTCCCCCTGAGGACCTGGATAGCCAATGACTGGTAAGATCCTTCAAGGTTAGGTGAACCTAAGCCAGGGATATGAAGTGATTTCTATCCCCATGACGGGTAAGGCCTTTCCCCATAAGGACATCCTAAGACAGGCACAGGTCTGGGGATTATACTTTTCTTTATATAAAAGAAAAGGGTGACCTGTGGGAAGCCAAAAGCTATCTGGACTACTCCATCGCAGCAAACATAAGGCCTTGCAACATGCCACCCCGGATCTGGAACATTCCCCAGTTATCTTAATCTTTACTGCCCCTCCTTGCTTCTGCCCTCTGGAAACCCCCTACTGCCTCTGGAACGACTATAATTACTGCTACTCTGCCCTTCAATAAATGAGACTTGATCAGAAAGCCTGTCTTGTCTCCATTCTCCGAGTCTCCTGTCCCCTGCCCCTCTTTTAGTCCAGGTCCCCGTTCTTGTCCCTCGGGCTGGGACAGATTGGAATAAGCTACCTCTCACCTCTCCCCTTTTCTCCTCCAATGAAAAAGCTTTTTCTTGCCTCCTTTACCAGAGATAATTTGCTCCATTCAATTTTTCCCTTTCTTCTTCCAAAATATTCCTCTCTCACCCCTTAATTTTATTTTTTTTTAGACATCATCCCTTCCTATTCAACTCATCCTGAGTTCTTTCCATCTGTCCATCTATCTATCTATCTGTATGTATGTACGTATGTATACATGTGCATAATCCCACCAACGACTCAAACACTGAGAAAGGTTTCAAGAGTTACAAATATTGTTTTTCAATGTAGGAATGTAAACAGTTCAACTTTAGTAAGTCTTTACTATTTCTCTTTCCTATTTACCTTTTCATGCTTCCTTTGATTCTTGTGTTTGAAAGTCAAATTTTCTATTCAGTTTTTGTCTTTTCATCAACAATGCTTGAAAGTCCTCTATTTCATTGAATGATTATTTTTCCCCTGAAGTATTATACTGAGTTTTGCTGGATAGGTAATTCTTGGTTTTAATTCCAGTTCCTTTGACTTCTGGAATATCTTATTCTAAGTCCTTTGACCCTTATTGGAGAAGCGGCTAGATCTTGTGTTAGTCATCGGACTAACACAATAATCGAATTGTATTTCCACAATAATCGAATTGTTTCTTTGTATCTGCTTATAATATTTTCTCCTTGATCCGGAAACTTTGGAATTTTACTCCTAGGAGTTTCTTTTCTTTTTTTTTTAAATAAATTAATTTAATTTTTTACATTAATTTTCATAAGATTTTGAGTTCCAAAATTTTCTCCCCATTTGTCCCCTCCGCCCTCCCTGATACACTGGACATTCTAATTACCCATATCACCAATCTGCCCTCTCTTCTACCATCCCTCCCTTCCCTTACCCCATCTTCTCTTTTGTCCTGTAGGGCCA
>CM053773.1:72348670-72362504 GCA_028658325.1 Potorous gilbertii
TTTCTGAGAGTCCTCTCCACCCCCTGGCCTAGATCCGCCCAGTTAGTGCTTGTGGTCTGAGATTCAAATGCTGCTCCCCAGCCTCAGGGCTTTTGGCGTCAGGCCTGACTGCCCTTCAATGGGAGTTTATCTGCCGGTTCTCAGGTGGGGGAAGGGCCGCCTCTCAGGCTCAGTTCCCTCAGGGGGTTTATGCAGAGATCTTTTGTAATGGAGCTGGGGTGGGGAGCTCCTGCCTGCTCGGGGAGCCTCTGGCCAAATGGCCTCTGCCTCTGGCTCTGCAGTGGCTGCTGCCTCCCGAGGGGGTCCGAGTCCCAGAGATACCCCACTCCCCTCTCAGCCCGTCTCTCTCACTGACCTGTGTGTCTGTGGGTGGAGGGACCTAAGGCCACCTGGAGATTCAGGTCCCTGACGCCTGCTAGACTCTGCTCTCTCCTCTCCTCTCCTTCTCCTCCGGGGAGGGGAGCGTTCCACAGGGCAGGGCTCTGCTCCCTACCGCGGTACGGAAATCTCCTTCACTGTGTTTCTGCACGGCTTCCCCTGTTCCAGAATTTGTCAGGAGTTCTTTTTACAGGAACTCTATGGGTTGTGGATTCGGAGCTAGCAAATGTGAGTCTTTCTACTCCGCCATCTTGGCTCTGCCCCCTAGGAGTTTCTTTTTTGGATCTCTTTCAGGAGGTGATTGTTGGATTCTTTCATATTTATTTTTGCCTCTGGTTTTAAAATATTGGGGCAGATTTCCTTGATAATTTCATGAAAGATGATATCTAGGCCCTTTTTTTTAACATGGCTTTTTTTTTTTTAACATGGCATCCTATAATTTTTAAATTGTCTCTCCTCCATCTACTTTCCAAATCAGTTGTTTTGCCAGTGAAATTCGTCACATTGTCTTCTACTTTTTCATTCTTTTAGTTTTGGTTTATAATTTCTTGGTTTCTCATAAAGTCATTAGCTTCGATCTGTTCCATCCTAATTTTTAAAGAACTATTTTCTTCAATGAGCTTTTGATCCTCTTTTTCCATTTGGCTAATTCTACTTTTTACAGCATTCTTCTCCTCATTGGCTTTTTGGCCCTCTATTGCCAATTGAGTTATCCTATTTTTAAAAGCTTTATTTTCTTCAACATTTTTTGGGTCTCCTTTAGCAAACTGTTGACTCACTTTTCATGATTTTCTTGCATCACTTTCATTTCTCTTCCCAATTTTGCCTCCATCTCTCTTACTTAATTTTCAAAATCCTTTTTGAGCTCTCCCGTGGCCTGAGACCATTGCATATACTTTTTAGAGACTTTGGATGTAGCAGTCTTCACTTTGTAGGCTTTCTCTGATGGTGTACATTGTTCTTTTTCATGTGAAAGGATAGAAGAGAATATCTGTTCATCAGGAAAAATGACCTTCTATATTCTTATTTTCCCCCCTTTTTTGGGACATTTTCCCTGCCAGTTACTTGACTTTTGAGTCCTTTGTCAAGAGGAGGGTATACTATGGGGACCTATATGTTCTCAGTTCCTTCATGGTGTCACAATCAAAGGAGAGGAATTACCTCCTCTCATGGCCTGTGCTCTGGTCTAGGAGCAACCACAAATACTCTTCTGCCCAGGATCTATTAATAGGATTCCCTTTCCAATACCTCCACCAGCTCCTCCAGGCTAGTTGTCCTTCTTACCCAAGGGCTGCCACTCATGGTTGAGACTGAGATCAGCGATTCAATTCCCTCAGGGTCTTTTGGTGGAGAGCTCCAAAAATGGATGCTGCCACTGCAGTGGCTACTGCTGGTGGGCCCAGGCCATGGTCCCTTCTCACCCAGGTGAAAAAACTTTCTTGCTGACCTTTAAAGCTGTCTTTGCATTTGTGGGTTGAGCAATCTGGAAACTGCTGCTGCCAGTGACACCCTGAAGCCTGCACTGATCTTGTCCTTGCTGCACTACACGACACACACTGGACTCTGCTCCACTCTGAGCTGGTGCGACAGACCCCTTCTGTGGGCCTTCCAGGCTGACCCTGACTGGAAATCTCCTTCACCCCATTGTCCTGTGGCCTCTGCTGCTCCAGAATTTGTCTAGAGTAATTCTTTACAGGTATTTTATGGGCTATGAAAGGGACCTTCTACAGGTCCGTTTTTCTACTCCACCATCTTGTCTCCTCCTCTGCTAGCAAGATTCTTGCCTGAGTTCTCCTTAATAAATTGACCCTTCACTTAGAATATGATCATCTATCATCAGTGGGGCTTTGGCAAAGGCTGATGGATAGTCAATATGGTATTTGCTTGCTGACAACTACAGAAGAAATGCTAGAAGCCAGGATCAGTGTTTGTTGATCTAATAAAGGCTGTTGATACTGTCAGTCCTAAGGGATTGGATATTATGACAAAATTTGGTTGGCTGGGAAAGTTCATCAGTACTCTATGTCAGTTTCATGACAGCATAATTGCTTGAATTCTGGATTATGGACAATTCTTTTCTGCTTTCCCAGTAACCAGTGGAATGAATCAGGCCTGTGTACTTGCTTCCATACTTTTTGGCATGATGTTTTCAAAAATAGGTTCTACACATACAATCATATTAAATACATTTTTTTCCCTCAGTCATTTTGCATAGAAGAATTAAAATGAATTGGAGAAGCAATAAAAAAAAATAATACAAAAGAAAATGATCTGCTGTATTCTTCAATTGAATTCCAGTTGAATTCTCTATATGTGGAAGGCATTTTGCCTTAATAGATCGTTGGGAATTTTCTAAGTCCTTGAATTGCAATGAAATTCTAAGTCTACGAGAAAAAATCCTCGCACACTGCGGTTCTTGCTGTGTATAAAGTTCTCCTGGTTCTGCTCCTTTCTCTCAGCATCAGTCCTTATGTAAGTCTTTTCAGGCCTCTCTGAAGTCTTCCTGTTCATCATTTCTTACAGCTCAATAGTATTCCATTATATTCATATACCACAACTTGTTCAGCCCTTCCCCAATTGATGGACACCTCCTTGATTTCCAGTTTATGGCCACCACAAAAAGTGCTGCTATAAATATTATAGCATCTTTTCCCATTTTTATGATCTCTTGGAAATACAGTACTAGAAGTGGTATTGCTGGGTCAAAGGGTATGCACATTTTGGTAACCTGTTGGGCACAGTTCCAAATTGCTCTCCAAAATGGTTGGATCAGCTCACAGCTCCACCAACAATGAATTAGTGTCCCAGCTCTCCCACATCTTCTCCAACATTTATCCTCATCCTGTTTTGTCATGTCTTCCAATCTGACATTTGTGATGTGCTACCTCAGAGTTGTTTTGATTTGCATCTCTCTAATCAATAATGAATTAGAGCATTTTTTCATATGATTATAGATAGCTTTGGTTTCTTCCTCTGAAAACTGCCTGTTCATTTCATTTGACCATTTATCAATTGAGGAATGACTTGTATTCCTATACATTTGACTCACTTCTCTATATATTTAAGACATGAGGCCTTTGTCACAGAAACTATTTGCAAAAATACATCCCCAGTTTTCTGCTTCCCTCCTAATCTTGTTTGCATTGGGTTTGTTTGTGCAAAAACTTTTCAATTTAATGTAATCAAAATTATCCATTTTTTCATTTCATAATGTTAACTATCTCTTGTTTAGTTAAAACTTCTTCCCTTTTCCATAAATCTCATAAATCCACTAATCAGTGCTCCACTAATTTGTTTATAGTGTCTGACTTTATACATAGTTCATGTACCCATTTAGATTTTATTCTTGTGTACGATGTCAAGGATTGGTCTATGCCTATTTCCCACCATACGGTTATCCAGTTTTCCCAACAATATTTTTCAAACAGTGAGTTCTCTCAGAAGCTGGGGTTCATGGGTTTATCAAACAGTAGCTTGCTATATTCTTTGACTCCTGTGTCTAAGGGACCTAATATATTCTGCTGATCTGCCCTTCTGTTTCTTTGTCAGTACCAAGTTGCTTTTGTTAAAAAATTTGTTTATTTATTTTTAGATTTCAACATTAATTTCCATAAAATTTTGAGTTCGAATTTTTCTCCCCATCTCTCCCCTCCCTCCACCCCAAAATGTCTTACATTCTGATTACCTCAATGTACCCTCCCTTCTATAACACCACACACTTCCCTTATCAGCATCTTTTCTCTCTTCTTGTAGGGCAAGATAAATTTCTATATCCCATTACCTGTATTTCTTAATTCCCAATTTTATGCAATAATAATTCTCAACATTCATTTCTAATACTTTGAATTTCAATTTATCTCCCTCCCCCACCATACCCACTGAGAAGGCAAGCAATTCAATTCAGGATATATATATATATATGTGTGTGTGTGTGTGTGTGGGTGTCATTTTGCAAAAGACTTCCATAACTATCATGTTGTGTAAGACTAATGAAATTGCCCTTCAACCTACCATGTCCCCTTTTTTCTATTCTCTCATTTGACTTTGTCCCTTCCCAAAAGTGGTTACTTTTAAAGATGATGGAGTAGAAAGTTTCACCTATGCTAGCTCCGAACCCACAGCCCATAAATTACCTGTAAAAAGGAACTCCCAACAAATTCTGGAACAGTGGAAGCTGCACAACAATGGAGTGGAGGAGATTTCTGTTCCAGAGAGCCCTGAAAAACCAATACCAAAGGTCCATCACACACTGGCCTGGGAGCACAGCCCAGCACTGCCTTGGCCATGGGGCACCAAGATGAGCAGATCTGAGTAGGTTTCAGGGGCAGAATCTCCGGTGCCCACAAAAGTACCTCCACCCACAGGTGCTACAGGTCAGTGAGAGAGACTTCTGGGCTGGCAGAGAGGGGAGCGGGGCATCTCCATAACTCAGGCCACCTTGGGAGGCAGAAGGGGGAGGAAGCAGCTGACAGGAGCTTGGGTCCATTACTGAAGGTCTCCGCATAAACCCCCTGAGGGAAATGAGCCTGGGAGGTGGCCGTGTCCCAACCTGAGAACTTGAATTTAATCTTACCCTGAATAGAAGCTCTGCCCACCCCGCTGAAAGCTGTGATGCTGGGGAGCAGCATTTGAATCTCAGACCCCAAACACTAGCTGGGCAGATCTAGGTGGGGGTGGAGAGGAGTCTCAGAAGTCAAGTAACTAGTTGGCTAGGAAAATGCCCAGAAAAGAGAAAAAAAATAAGACCATAGAAGGTTACTTTCTTGGTGACAAGACTTCCTTTCTGATGAGGAAGAACAATGCTTCCCATCATCTAAAGACATAGAAGTCAAGGCCTCTGTATCCCAAACATCTGAAATAGATATCTCATGGGCTCAGGCCATGGAAGAGCTCAAAAAGGATTTTGAAAATCAAGTTATACAGTTGGAGGAAAAACTGGGAAGAGAAATGAGAGAGATGCAAGAAAAGCATGAAAAGCAGGTCAATACTTTGCTAAGGGAGACCAAAAAAAATGCTGAAGAAAATAACACATTGAAAAATAGGCTAACTCAATTGGCAATAGAGGTTCATAAAGCCAATGAGGAGAAGAATGCTTTCAAAGGCAGAATTAGCCAAACGGAAAAAGAAGTTCAAAAGCTCACTGAAGAAAATAGGTCTCTCAAATTAAGAATGCAACAGATGGAGGCTAATGACTTTCTGAGAAACCAAGAAATCACAAAACAAAACCAAAAGAATGAAAAAATGGAAGATAATGTGAAATACCTCATTGGAAAAACTACTGACCTGGAAAATAGATCCAGGAGAGACAATTTAAAAATTATGGGACTACCTGAAAGCCATGATCAAAAAAAGAGCCTAGACATCATCCTTCATGAAATTATCAAGGAAAACTGCCCTGAGATTCTAGAACCAGAGGGCAAAATAAGTATTCTTTTGATTAGTTCCCTTGATATTCTGGACCTTTTGTTCTTCCAGATGAATTTTGATATTATTATTACCTGATAGTTTGATTGGTAGGGCAGTGAATAAGTAAATTAATTTAGGTGGAATTGTAATTTTTATTATATTGGCTCAGCCCTCCCATGAACTACAGGTGTTTTTCCACTTACTTAGATCTGAATTTATTTGTGTGAAAAGTGTTTTGTAATTATGTCCATATATTCTCTGGGTTTGTTTTGGCAGGTTGACTCCCAAATATCTTGTAATGTCTACCCCAACTTTAAATGGGAGTTCTCTTTCTATCTCTTCCTGTTGGGTGTGGTTAATAATATATTGTGATGTATGTAGAAGATATGTGTGGGTTTATTTTGTAACCTGCAACTTTGCCAAAATTGTTTATGGTTTCAAGTAGTTTTTTAATTGAATCTCTGCGTATCATCTGCAAAGAGTGGTAACTTGTTTCTTTTTTGCTTATTCCAACTCTGTCAATTTCCTTGTCTTCTCTTAATCTTACAGCTAACATTTCTAGTACCATATTGAATAATATTGGTGATGATGGACATCTGTTTCACCCCTCATCTTATTGGAAATGCATCTAGCTTATCTCAATTGCATAAAATGCTTTCTGAGTATTTTAGGTTGATCCTGCTTTTTATTTTAAGGAAAATTCCATTTATTCTTATGATCTCCATTGTTTTCAGTAGGAATGGGTGCTGTATTTGCCAAAAGCTTCTTCTGCATCTATTGATATAATCATGTGGTTTCCATTAGCTTTGTTGTTGATATGATCAATAATGTTAATAGTTTTCCTAATATTGAACCAGCCCTGCATTCCTTGTATAAATCCTACCTGATCATATTGTATTATTCTTGTGATTAGTTGCTGTAATCTTTTTGCTAAAATCTAATTTAAAATTTTTTACATCTATATTCATTAGTCAAATTTGGTCTATAATTTTCTTTCTCTGTTTTAGCTCTTCCTGGGTTAGGTATCAGAACCATATTTGTATCATAAAAAGATTTTGGGAGGATTCCTTCTTCCTCAGTTTTCCCAAATTTTCTATATGATATTGGAATTAACTGTTCTTTAAAGGTTTGATAGACTTCACTTTTGCATCCATTTGGCCTTGGAGATTTTTTTTCTAGGGAGTTCATTGATGACTTGTACAATTTCTTTTTCTGAGATGGGTTGTTTAAGGATTCAACTTCCTCTTTGTTAATCTGGCCAATTTATGTTTTTTAAAATAATCTTCCACATCATTTTGATTGTGGAATTTATGGGCATACAGTTGGACAAAGTAATTTCTTATTATTACTTTAATTTCCTCCTCATAATTTGATTTTCTTCTTCTTTTTAATCAAATTAACTAAGTGTTTATTGATTTTATTTTTTTTATTAAATTATCTCCTAGTTTTTTTATTAAGTCTATAGTTTTCTTAATTTCAGTTTTGTTAATATTTCATTTGGTTTTCAGTATTTCTAATTTGATAATTACTTGGGGATTTTCAATTTGTTTTTTTTATAGAGTTTTTTTCAGCTGCATGCCCAATATACTGATCTGCTTTTTCTTTATTTTATTCATGTAGGCATTCAAAGACATAAAAACCTCCCCTAAGAACTGCTTTTTAGTATCCCATAAAATATTTTAGGTTGTCTCATTAGTGTCATTCTCTTGAATGAAGTTGTTGATTTTTTCTATAATTTGTTGTTTAACCCACTCATTCTTTAGGATTAGATTATTTAGTTTCCAATTAGTTTTTGGTTAATGTTTCCATGGCTTTTGATTACATATAAGTTTTATTGCATTCTGATCTGAAAAGGATGTATTGACCATCTCTGCCTTTCTGTACTGGGTTGAGAGGTTTTCATGGGCTAGTACATGGTCAATCTTGGTATATGTGCCATGTACCACTGAGAAAAAGATGTAGTCCTTTCTATGCCCATTCAAGTTTCTCCGGATTTCTATTATATCTGCCTTATCCAGAGTTCTAGTCACCTCCTTCTTGTTTATTTTGTGTTTAGATTTATCCAGTTCAGAGAGGGGGAGTTTGAGGTCCCCCAAGTATAGTTTGGCTGTCTATTTCTTCCTGTAACTTCCTTAACTTCTCTAAGAATTTGGATGCTCTACCACTTGGAACATCCATGTTAATAATGCAATTTTTTTGTTGTCTATGGTGCCTTTTAGCAGGATATAATTTCCTTTCTTATCTCTTTTGATTACATCTAGTTCTGCTTTTTCTTTCTCTGAAATTAGGGTTGCTACCCCTACTTATTTTATATCAGCTGAAGCACAAAATATTCTGTTCCAACCTTTTACATTTACCCTAGGTGTATCCCCCCTTTTCAAATTTGTTCCTTCTAAATAACTTATTGTTGGATTAGAGTTTTTAATCCATTCTGCTATCTGTCTCTGTTTTATGGGAGAAATTATCCCATTCACATTCACAGCTGTGATTAATATTTGTGTCTTTCCCTCAATCTCTTTTCCCCTTGTTTATGCTTTTAATTTTCCCTTCCCCACCCCAATAGAATTTTAAAGTTTGACCATAGCCTATCTCAGTCTTCCCTCCCTTCTTTCATCCCCTCTTCCTTTAAATCCCCTTTCCCCTTGCTACTTCTTCCTTCCCTTTTAGCCTCCCCTCCCTTTTCTTTCTGCCTTCTCCTCCTATTGCCTATAGAGCTTATTATTATTTATTATCATAAATAAAAACCAAAGCAGAAAAGACCATAGAATCTTTCTATGGGGTCAATGACCAAAACACAAATACCAAAGAGATTAGCATTGAGCCTATATTCCCATCTGAAACTTCATAAGGGAATATGAACTGGTCAGAAGCAAAAGTAGTCTTCTTGGAAAAGCTCTGGAAAGATTTTAAAACCAGAATTAGAGAAATAGAAGACAGACTGGTTAATGATTTAAAAAAATTGAGAGAAGAATTCACTGAAGAGAACTCCTTGCAAAGGAAAACTGGACAAATGGAAAAGGAAGTACAAAACCTAACCGATGAAAATAACTCCATAAAAGGAACAATTGGACAGATGGAAAAGGAGATGCAAAAGTTAACTGAATAAAAGAATTCGATAAAAAGTAGAATCAGGCATGTAGAAGCTAATAAATCTACGAGACATCAAGAATCAGTCAAATGGAATGTAAAGAATGAAAATATAGAAGAAAATGTATATTCTAATGGGAAAAACAACCAACCTGGAAAATAGATCCAGGAGAGAAAAATCTGAGGATTATTGGTCTACCAAAAAGTTATGGTGGAAAAAGATCCTGGACAATATTATCCCAAAAACCATCAAGGAAAATTGCCCAGAAGTCACAGACCCAGAGAGCAAAATAGTCATTGAAAGAATCCACTGCTCACTTCCTGAAATGGATCCCATACTAAAAACACCAAGGAATTGAATTCTACCCATGAAACCTGAATCTCAATAAGCCTAAATAAATATCTATATGATAACTTTAATTCTCAATCCATAGATGGTTATCATGGGACAAAACCAGCAGATATAGGTAAATTAGGAAACAGTCTGAGCCAACACAATTTCACCTAACGGTTTAGTTTTACATTAAATACAGATTTTCTAGGTTGTCAATTCCTTATTTTATGTGTATAAATAGGTATACACTATTTATACATGTATTTATATTTGTGTATATGTATATGTCATGAAATATATTTGTGTATATTAAAGCATATACACAGAGAAAGGAAATTAGAGACTAACATCAAGGTAAAATGTGGACAATTTATGTACACAATGCAACCAAACAATTTTTTACCATATATACCTTGATTATATTGTGATTATTTAAAAAGTACTATGTATAGATTGCAAACTATACTTCTGTAAGGTCTTGTAAAACAAGGTGTTTTCTTAATGTTTTGTTTTAACGATTATGTGGTTATATAATGATTATAAGATGTTATTTACATTCTTGTATAGATAAAAGTTTAAATTATCTGCCATTGTGAGGCCTGGATTTGAATTAGGAAACATTCAATCCCCATAGCAAATATCAAGGTAAATAGTATGTGTGGTTCAGTTCTTGAATAAAGCAGATCTATGTCTCTAGTTATTCTCTTTCTTTGTTACTTGATTTATTTTTAGTGAAATTTACACTCATGAATTCCAGAGAAGGAACCACAGCCTAAAATTATGTCTTCATCTTTTCAAATAGGTACTTCCTAGGCACAGATTCAATGTGTAATTTTTTTTTTGCTGTGCTTCCAAGTTGCTTTAGTACTTTTTTTTTGACAGAACTAAATCTATAAGAAGACACAGCCCTAATTAAAACTTTGAGGGTATCTTTTTGTCAACATATAAAATGTTTTTATTTTGGTGAAAGTCAAAAAGGCTACAGAGATTTATGGAACACTAAACTGATCATCTGTGATGTGAATTTTTGAATAATCATCCTATTTTATTTATTTTGTGTCATGTACAATGCGAAAAGGTGTCTAGTTCTCTGTTAAATTTGAAGTTCTCAGATTTCAAGAGCAAAGACTTCATTTTGTTTTTTTTTTTTTTAGTTTGGACTTCTTTCTAAGATAGCAAGGCATTACTGTTTATGACTATGTTTAGAACAAATTTTATAGAATCTAGTAGATCAATGTAATAGCAAACATGCCTTTATATTTCCTGACTATATTTGGAGATAGTGGAAATGTTGACTTTGGAATTAAATGATCAGTATTCATATCTTGTCTTTGTCACTTGCTAGCTGTGTAATTTTGTGTAGTCACTTGATTCATCTGACCCCTGATCTATAATAAAGAGTAGGTTTGACTAGACATATTCTGAAGCCACTGCTAGTTATGAATCTGTGATCCTGTTGTAATGGAGACTTGGCCATTCTTAGAAGACCTAATACAGCATCACTTACATCAAAGAAACCAGAAAACTGTTTTCAGGAGACTGAAAGATTGTAAAATGCCTGGATATCCTGTATTGATCTACCATATGTTTGGGGTCAGCCCTTTTCCATTAGTTAGATAGGTAGAACTTTTGGAAACTTTAAAACAGCTTGACTCAGTAATATCCCTGGAATTTTGCTGTGTTTTTGTCTGAAAGGGAAACACTCTTTTACTCATACCATGGGGTAAAGAAAGAACGACTGAGGAACACCTCTTCTCTTCATCCCTTTAGGCTACATGGCCTTGATAAATGGGATTGTGTTTTCATTCATTTTATCTGTTTCTTTTCTGCCAGGTATTTCTTCTGTGTAGGCCATATATTCTTCTACCACAACTCTCATTTATTTTTTACAATATTCAAGAGCCATGGTTTCATGTACTCTCAAAATCTGCAGAGTCCTCTGACATGTCAAGTCTTGAATTATTTTCCTTTGTTTTATATTATTTATTTATAGATGTCTGAACTCATTTATTTATATGTATACTCTTTTCAGAGCCAGAGGGCATCACAACCCTTGAGAATCAGTGTCTTATTAGAAATTAACAAAAGGTATGGGACTCCCCAATCAAGGTTCCCTTAATGGGCTGGGCCATCAATGGGTGGCTTAATGGTAAGATCTTTAACCCTCTAATTAATATTACAGAGACAGAAAAGGGCAAATTATATCCCATGAAGAGGCACAGAATCATATTATAATAGAGGGAAAGAAGGGAAGGAACTTTGTTTGAGCTTGATTATCATCAGATTTGGTTCAAGGAGGCTACAATATCTTCAGTTCAGTGTAGAAATCGAAACTGCCCTACAGGTCATAGGAGAGGACAGGGGGAAGAAAGGGAACTGAGTGGTTAAGGAAAGAAAAGGGAGGGGAGCTAACAGAGAGGGAGGAAGATTGGGGTAAATAGTGATCAAAAGTAAAACTTTTGAGGAGAGGAAGGGAGAAGGGAGAAAGAAAACCATAAACAGGGGGAAATTGTTGGGTTTGTCCTTCATTCTCAAAGAGGACTATGACAACAAGATGATGACATGACCTGTATTTGACTTTGATTTGAATGAGGGAGGGCTGTGCAAAGTCACCAGCCTCACTTTTCCTCCAGAGACACCTGGGTCCAGTGGCTTTATATTCATCAGAATAACTGGAAATGGTCCAGGATGCCATGTGGGACCTTGGCCCCATAACCATTCAATGAAAAAGGAGCTCTTTAAGTAGTTACTCAAGGGATGGCTTCTTTTAAGAAAAGAAAAACAACAAGAAAATCAAACTGGGAGGGGAAGAGGGGAAGAAATTCAGGATTCTTGGCTAAAAGAGAAACAGCTACTATTTAGTAATTACATTCACTCTGTGCTAAGTGGGAGGGGAACTGGGGTGCCATCTATCACCTCCAGAGTGATTTGGCCTTTAAGGGTTGTTCTTTGAGCAAGAAACATGGCCAGTAAATCCAAAGGAAAAAAGGCAGCTTTTGGCTACGGAGGTATACCTTCCTCTGGGTAAAGGGGAAATAAAATGGAGAAAAAGACACGGACTTGCCCATAAAACAAGGGCAGAAAGCAAAATGGATTAAAAATCATAATCCTAGAGGGGTGGAGCCAAAAGGCAGAGTAGAAAGACTCAACTATGCTAGCTCTGAACCGTCAGCCCATGGATTTCCTCTAAAAAGAACTCCCAACAAATTCTGGAACAGTGGAAGCCGCGTGGCAACACAGTGAAGGAGGTTTCTGTTCCAGAGAGCCCTGAAAAACCAATTCCAAAGATCCATTGCACCCCGGGCAGGAGTGGAGCCCTCCCCTGCCCTGGCCACGTGGCACTGAGTGGAGCAATGCAGATCTGAACAGGCTTCAGGGACGGAATCTCCAGCAGCTGCGAAGGTCCCTCCACCCACAGACTCACAGGTCAGTGAGAGACACAGGCTGAGAGGGGAGCAGGGTGTCTTGGGAACTCAGGCCCCCTCGGGAGTTAGCTGCAAAGGCAGCAGCAGAGGCAGCGGGCGGCCAGAGGCTCCCAGAGCAGGCAGGAGCTCAGCAGCAGCTCCATTACAAAAAGTCTCTGCATAAACACCTTGAGGAAACTGAGTCTGGGAGGTGGCCCTGCCCCCATCTGAGAACCTGATTTAATCTTACCCTGAATAGCAGCCAGGCCTACCGCCAAAAGCCTTGAGGCTGGGGAGCAGCATTTGAGTCCCAGACCCAAAGCACTAGCTGGGCAGACCTTGGCCAGGGGTGGAGAAGACTCTCAGAAGTCAAGTAACTGGCTGGGAAAATGCCCAGAAAAGGGAGAAAAATAAGACCATAGAAAGTTATTTTCTTCACAGATGATTCCGCTATTCCTCTCTGACAAAGAAGAAAACTGCTTACCATCAGGTAAAGACATAGGAGTCAAGGTCTCTGTATCCCAAACATCTGAAATAGGTACCCCATGGGCTCAGGCCAAGGAAGAGCTCAAAAAGGATTTTGAAAATCAAGTTAGACAGTTGGAGGAAAAACTGGGAAGAGAAATGAGAGAGATGCAAGAAAAGCATGAAAAACGGGTCAATACCTTGATAAAGGAGACCCCAAAAAATACTTAAGAAAGTAACACCTTGAAAAATAGGCTAACTCAATTGGCAAAAGAGGTTCATAAAGCCAATGAAGAGAAGAATGCTTTCAAAAGCAAAATTAGACAAGTGGAAAAAGAGGTACAAATGCTCACTGAAGAAAGTAGTTCTCTCAAAATGAGAATGGAACAGATGAAGGCTAATGACTTTCTGAGAAACCAAGAAATCACAAAACAAAACCAAAAGAATAAAAAAATGGAAGAGAAGGTGAAATATCTCATTGGAAAAACAACTGACCTGGAAAATAGATCCAGGAGAGACAATTTAAAAATTATGGGACTACCTGAAAGCCATGATCAAAAAAAGAGCCTAGACATCATCCTTCATGAAATTATCAAGGAAAACTGCCCTGATATTCTAGAACCATAGGGATAAATAAGTATTCAAGGAATCCACCAATCACTCCCTGAAAGAGATCCAAAAAAGAGAAACTCCTAGGAGAATTGTGGCCAAATTCCACAGTTCCCAGGTCAAGGAGAAAATATTGCAAGCAGCTAGAAAG
>CM053773.1:72362604-72372799 GCA_028658325.1 Potorous gilbertii
AATCAGGATAACACAAGATCTAGCAGTTTCTACATTAAGGGATCTAAGGGCGTGGAATAAGATATACCAGAAGTCAAAAGAACTAGTTCTAAAACCAAGAATCACCTACCCAGCAAAACTGAGTATAATACTTCAGGAGAAAATATGGTTTTTCAATGAAATAGAGGACTTTCAATCATTCTTGATGAAAAGTCCAGAGCTGAAAAGAAAATGTGACTTTCAAACCAAAGAATGAGAAGAAGCATGAAAAAGCAAACAGCAAGGAGAAGTCACAAGGGACTTACCAAAGTTGAACTGTTTGCATTCCTATATGGAAAGACAATATTTGTAACTCCTGAAATTTTTCAGTATCTGGGTAGTTGGTGGTATTACACACACACCCATATACACATACACGTACACACACACATGTACAGACATGCACGCACACACACACATACGCACAAGCACGCGCACAGAGACAGAGAGCACAGAGTGAATTGAATACGATGGGATCATATCTTAAAAGAAATCAAGGTAAAGGGCGAGAGAGAAATGTAGTGGTAGGAGAGCAGGTGAAATGGAATGGGGTAAATTATCTCTCATAGGAGAAGCAAGCAGGAGACTTCTTAGTGGAGGGAAAAAAGAGGAGAGCTGAGAAAATAAAATGAAGTTTACTCTCATCACATTCGACTAAAGGAAGGAATAAAATGCACACTCATTTTGGTATGTAAACCTATCTTACAATACAGGAAATTGGAGGAGAAGGAGATAAGCAGGGTGGGGGGGTTGATGGAAGGGAGGGTAATGGAAGGAGGGAGCAACTTGAAGTCAACACTCGGGGAGGGACAGGATCAAAAGAGAGAATAGAAACAATGGGGGGCAGGATAGGATGGAGGGAAATATAGTTAGTATTACACAACACGACTATTATTGAAGTCATTTGCAAAACTACACAGATATGGCCTATATTGAATTGCCTGCCTTCCCAAAGGGAATGGGTGGCGAGGGAGGGTTGGAGAGAAGTTGAAACTCAAAGTTTTAGGACCAACTGTTGAGTATTGTTCTTGCTACTAGCAAATAAGAAATACAGGTAATGGGGAATAGAAAGTTATCTGGCCCTACAGGACCAAAGAGATGATGGGGTAAGGGAAGGGAGGGATTAAAGAAGAGAGAGAAGATTGGTGATATGGGTAATTAGAATGTTCAGTGTATTGGGGACAGGGGAGGTGAGAAATGGGGAGAAAATTTTGGAACCCTAAATCTTGTGAAAATGAATGCAAAAAGTTATATAAATTAAATTATAAAAAATAGATAAATAAATAATATAATAAAAAAATAAAAAATCATAATCCTACAACATGTTGTTTACAAGAAACTCATTTGGAACACGGGGACACACACAGGGTAAAGATAAAAGACTGGAGTAGAATATATTAAGTTTCATCTGAAGAAAAAAAAGGCAGAAATCCTAATCTAAGTCAAAGCAAAAGAAAATAGATCTAATCAAAAGAGATCAGGAGGGAAACTACATCTTGCTAAAAGGCACCAGAGAATATGAAGCAATATCATTACTAAACACATATACACCCAGGGTATAGCATCCAAATTCTTAGAAGTGAAGCTAGGAGAGTTACAGGAAGAAATATCAAAACTATGCTAGTGAGGGACCTCAAACTCTCCCTCTCTAAATCTAACCTCAATATACACACAAAAAAATAAGGAGGTGAACAGGATTCTGGAAAAGATAGGTACAATAGTTTTCTGGAAAAAAAGACTAAATTGTAATAGAAAAGAATGTTCATTTTTCTCAGTGGAACATGGCACACACGCAAAAAATTGACCATATACTAGGGCATAAAATCCTCACAATCAATGCAAAAAGGCAAAAATAGTCAATGCATCCTTTTTCAGATGATCATGTAGTAAAAACATGTATAATAAAGGGACGTGGAAAAATACACCAAAAGTTCATTGGAAATTAAATAATTGAATCCTAAACAGTGGGTCAAACAACAAATCATAGAAACAATCAATAACTACATTCAAGAGAATGACAATAATGACACAACCTACCATAGCAAAAACAGTTCTTAAGCGAAGTTATATATATCTGAATGCTCACATCAGTAAGCTAGAGAAGGGGGAGATCAATGAATTGGGAATGCAAATGAACAAAAAAAAGATAAACTAGAAAAAGAACAAATTGAAAATCCCCTATTAAATACCAGGTTAGAAATATGGACAAGCAAAGGAGAGATTAATAAAATTGAAATTAAGGAAACTATTGAACTAATAAAACCAGGATCTGGTTTTATGAAAAAACCAACAAAATTGATATACATTTTCTCAATTTGATTAAAAAAAAACAAATGAACAGTATCAAAAATGAAAAGGGTTAATTTCCTCCAATGAAGAGGAAATTAAAACAATAATTAGAAATTATTTTGCCTAACTGAAAGCCCATAAATTCGACAATTTTTGTGAAATGGATGAATATTTACAGAAGTATAAATTGCCCAGATTAACAGAAGAGGAAATAAAATACTTAAATAACCCCATCTTAGAAAAAAAATTTGAAAAAGTCATCAATGAACTCCCTAGGAAAAAGTCCTAAAAAGGGCTAATTCAATTTACAGACAAATTCTTTCAAGCATTAAAAGAACAGTTCATTCCAAAACTTTATAGGCTATTTGGGAAAATTGGTAAAGGAGTTCTACCAAATTCTTTTTGTGATATAAATATGGAGCTGATACCTAAAGCAGAAAGAGCTAAAACAGAGAAAGAAAATTAAAGACTAATTTCCCTAATGAATATAGATGCAAAAATTTTAAATAAAATATTAGCAAGGAGATTAAAGCAATTTATACTGCGAATAATACACTTAGCTCAGGTAGGATTTATGCCAGGAATGCGGGACTGGTTCAATATTAGGAAAACTGTCGGCATAATTGATCATATATCAACAACAAAACTAACAGAAAACGTGTGACTATCTCAAGATCTAGAGAAAGCTTTTGACAAAATACGACACCCATTCCTATTGAAAACACTGGAGAACATATTAATAAATGGAGTCTTTCTTAAAATAATAAGTAGCCTCTACCTAAAATCATCAACAAGCATTATGTCTAACACTGGACTGAAACAAGGATGTCCATTATCACCACTGTTATTCAATATGGTAATACAAATCTTACTTTTACAATAAGAGAAGAAAAAGAAATAGAAGGAATTATAATAGCCAAAGAGGAAACTAAGTTATCACTCTTTGCAGATAATATGGTGATATAGTTAGAGAATCCATGATAATCAAGGAAAAAAACTACTTGAAATAATAAACAATTTTAGCAAAGTTGCAGGATAAAAATTAAATCCACATATATCATCTCTATTTCTATATATTACTAACAAAGTCCAATAGCAAGAGATAAGGAAATTCTATTTAACACTATTGTAAACTCTGAAATACTTGGGAATCTACCTGCCAAAACAAACCTAGGGATTATATGAAGACAATTACAAAACACTTTTTGCACAAATGAAGTCAAATCTAAATAACTGGAAAAACATCAGTTACTCATGGGTAGGCCGAGGTAATATAATTAAAATGACAATTCTACCCAAATTAATTTATTTCAATGCTATACCAATCAAACTACCCAAACACTATTTTTCTAGACCCAGAAAAAAATAATGTCTAAATTCCTCAGGAAGAGCAAAATGTTCAGAAACTCATTGGAATTAGTGAAAAGAAATTTTAGGGAAGGGGGCCCTAACCATAGTAGATCTTAAATTCTATTACAAACCAGCAATCATCAAAATCACTTGATGCTGGCTAAGAAATAGAGGGGTAGATCAGGAATAGGCTAGGTACACATGATACAGTAGTCAATGACTATAGCAATCTTGATAAACTTGAGGATCACAGCTTCTGGAATAAGCATTCACAGTTTGACAAAAACAGCTGGGAAAATCAGAAAATAGCGTGGGGGAAACTGGGCATAGACCACTGCCTGATGCCATATAGCAGAATAATGTCCAAATCAGTACATTATCTAGGCATAAATGTTGATACTATAAAAAACTAGAAGAGCAAGGAAGAGTTTATCAGATTTATGGAGAATAGAAGAATTTATAACCAAACAAGAGATTCAGAACATTATGAAATGCATATTGGACAACTTTGATTATATGAAATTGAAAAGTTTTCCACAAAGCTAAAGCAGCCAAGATTAGCAGGGAAGCATAAAACTGGGAAATAATTTTTACAACATGTGCCTCTAATAGAGTCTTCATTCCTAAAATATATAGAGAACTGAATCAAATTTACAAGGATACAAGTCATTCCCCAATTGACAAATGGTCAAAAAGGATATGAACAGGCAGTTTTCAGAGAAAGAATTAAAACTGTCTATAGTCATGTGAAAAAAATACTCCAAATCACTATTGATTAGAGAGATTGTGATGGCAAAAAAATAGGATCTTTTGCTGTTTTTGTTTTAGTATAATCAAGTGTCTCTGACTGAATCTTGCCTTTATCAATCAAGAGTTTTTACTAGAAATAGTATATGCCTTTGTACTGTTAATTATTTTAGTGTGATTAAAGATCTTCCTCATCCATTAGTAGGCCTATCCATTGTGGGTTTGAAATGCAGATTTCTGTGATTCACTCTCTGATAACTATGGTCTGACAGTTGGACCTGTCTGTTGATCTTTAATTTCTCTGTATTTCCTTTGAAGTTCAGGGTGTTGACTCCCTTGAACTAGTTGAATGATATATGTGCTTTGTTAAAGGAATGATACATGTGCTTTATTAAAATGATTGTTAACCCCTTGAAATTTGCTTTATGAATGCAGATCTAAGAACCTGTGATAGAAGACCCTCCTTTGTATGTTGGAGTACTTACTGTTACAGACAGGCAAATCAAAACAACTCTGAGATACCACATCACAACTTTCAGATTGGCTAACATGACAAAAAAGAAAATCATAAATGCTGGAGAAGCTATGGGAGAGTTGGAACACTAATTCATTTTTGGTGGAGATGTCAGCTGAACCAACCATTCTGAAGAGCAATTTGGAACTGTGCCAAAAGGGTTATAAAAAAATGTGCATACCCTTTGACCTAGCAATACTGCCTGTAGGGCTGTATTCCAAAGAGATAGTAAAAATGGGAAAAAAGAGTCACATGTAAAAATTATTTATAGCAGCTCTCTTTGTGGTAGACAAGAACTAGAAATTAAGGGGATGCTCATCAACTGGAAAATGGCTGAACAAGTTGTGGTATACGAATATAATGGAAAACTATTTTGCTATAACAAATGACAAACAAGTGGACTTCAGAAAAAATTGCAAAGACTTATACGAACTGATGCTGAGTGCAGTAAGAAGAACCAAGAGAACATTGTACACAGTAACAACCACAGTGTGATAGGACTGATTTTGATAGACTTAGTCCTTCACAATACTGCAAGGACCTAAATATTTCCCAAAGGTTCATGATGTAAAATGCCATCCATATACAAAGAAAGAATTACGAGGTCAGAACACAGAATGAAGCAAACTATGTTCTCTTTTGTTACGTTTGGTTTCATTTTATTTTTCTCTTGGTTTCTTCCATTCATTTTAATTCTTCTATGCAACATGACTAGTGTGAAAATATGTTTAATATGAACGTATATGTAGAGCCCATGTTAGACTGCATACCATCTTTGAGAGGAAGGAAGGAGGGAGAGAAAAATTTTAAACTTATGGAAGTGATTGTTGAAAATAGAAAACAAATAAATTAATAAATTTTGAAAGAAAGTACGACTCTAGTATCAATTTGGATTAGAAAGGAATGAACCAGAAATCAGAAACACCAAGAAATCTGTGGCCTAGATAGTTGAGGGGCCTATAATCACATATTTTTTTCCTGCCAGAAGATTACCACTGGATATGAGTGGTTGACTCTTTATGTTTGGGGGGGGGAGAGAAGGAGGGACTTGTGGGAAGGGATTTCTGCAACTCCTTATAAAGCTACTATTAGGGTATAAAGTTGAACTTTGAATAATTAGGCTGTGACTAGAATTCTGGGCCTTGCATCTGGAAAAACTAAATTCAAATACAACTTCAGACACTATCTGTGTCACCCTGGACATCATTTAATCTCTGTTTATCTTAGTTTCCTTACTTGTATGTGGGGGATACCCTACATCATAGGGTTTTTAAGGGAATTGAAAAACGTATTTGTAAAAGTGCTAAGACATTAATGCTTGTTTACTTTCCTATTGCCATCAATGGAGAGAATAGCCACTTTAGCAACCATCTATCTTTTGAATTATTTTAGGAACTGGAATCATTTGCTTTGATTGAGAATTGATGGTTATGACTGCCATTTTGAATTTTTTTCCCCTGTTGTTCTAGGATTTCATGAAGAATAGTTAATGAATAATGGTGAGAATGACTGATATATTTGTGGCAGACCCACCTCAGCAGATATTTCTGTACTGATGAATTACTTTTATATTGTGCTTCATAGCTTAGTAAGTATTTTGACTAAATTATTTCCTTTGATGTTCACAAAAAAAGCTGAGAGATCTTCATGATGGATAATTCTAGTCACAATTTGTAGATTAGAGAATTGCAGGTTGGAACATAATACCTGCTGCGCAACAAAAACTTAATAAATGCTTGTGTATTGATTTGGGAGATGTAACTGATTTGTCCACATAGTGGTGCCAAAAGTAATAGCTAGCTACTCTCAGTTTGGCTCATTTCCTATTCTACTTCATTGCTCCATGGCTGAATTTGCACAGGTACTTGACTTTAAGCATGGTCCAGCCACCAGGGATAGCTCTTGGCACTTCACTCAGGTTCTCCAGGCTCCAACTTTACAGGAAAATAGAAATACCAATTAAATGGCTTTAATTCTCATTTTGTTGACACAGATTTCCATCAAAACAATCTCTTCCTGGCAAAACATAGCTTTGTTGGTGCGAGTACTCTATTTTTTTTCTCACAGAAATATTTCATATTTGGGAAATTTTATTGAATGGCCTTTTGCCTATTTATAATAAAAAAAGTAATCCATGCCAGAATTGTGAGGTCCTGGACTACATTGTTAAAATCATGTAAATATCTTCTTTAGAAGACAAATTGGAAAAAAAAATAAGGAGACCTAATACTCTGGTATCTTAGGCACAGTTATTCTCTCTTACATCTCAAATCTTGCTTTGCTTTGTAACTATTTTTCGTGAAATATGCATCATGCTTAGTTTTCCAGTGGTCCCAGACAACTCTCTAAAGCTATCAGTTACATATATATATATATATATATATATATATATATATATATATATATATATCTCATGGTAAGTTGCCATCCAACAAAAATATTTTTTCACATCCCAATGAAGTCACAGGTGTGGGACAATGTGTGTGTATGTGTGTGTTTGTATGTGGGTATGTGTATTTATTCATGCATGTGTCTGCATAAAACATCAGATTTTCTAAGTGTAATATTCTTTACTAGACTTAAAGCTTTGGTGGGAAAAGTTCTCTCACAATAGAACATAGTTGTATAACAATTTAAAGTTTCAAATGTGCTTTGAGCAAAACCCAATTTTGAAAGATATTAGAATTATGGTTATCTCCATTTTACAAATTTTAAAGATATGAGATTCAGTGAAACTACATGACTTACTTGCAGTCAAATATAAAATTAAATGTCTAATCTAGAATTTTAATGCTGGTATCTTTTGATTACAATTCTCACATTTTCTAGTGTTAAAACTATACACTTCTACCACTTCTTAGCACTATGTTCTTCATCCAATAGAAATACCATAATTAAACATTACCATTAAAACCTGTCACAACAAGATCCTGAATTTTAAAGCTGGAAGGGAGCTTGGAGGTCTTTAAATCTTCACTGCTTCCCCACCCCATTTAGTGGAAGAAATTATGTATTACAGTTTTTAAATAAGTTGCTCAAGGTCGCATAGGCAGTAATTAGTAGATTTGGGATTGAATCCCAAATCCTCTGGCCCTAAATTCAGTTCTCAAGTGTTCTTTCCCCTAGGACTTGCTATTTGTTATAGTTCTGCTTAGAAATAAGGTTAATCAACTTCTCAAGGTCCTTTTCAGGTCAGTACTTCTTATGATCAAATTCTAAGAAACTGTGCTACCTGCAGGGCTAAATGAATATGAACACACACTCAAATAATTTGTGTTAAGCATTTATTTTTGTGTGTTTAAGAAAACTTTAAGAGGATTGTCACAATTCTGGTCAGTCATCGTTTTAGATAATTGTAGCTAAAATATAATTCAAAACCACATCTTTATTAAAGAATAATGCTGTTCTCTTTTCTCTTTAATCTCTGTAAAAAGCTTTTAAAATATATTTAATTATTCTAAGTTATTCTCACAATATGCAAACTGGTATAAAAATCAGAATCCAATGTTCCTATCTTTTTGGATGAATATGATTGTGCAATATATTTGACCTTGAAAATAGAAAAAGAGGATAAAATTTAGAACTAGTACTTAGACCAGAAATATCAAATATATCTACATGACAGGTCGTATGAAAAATAAAAGTTTCAGATACTATTCTTTTCTTGGAATACAGTCCAACATCTCCATGGATTAATTCATGACTCAAATGGATGATGTGGTTTATCTAACACCCCAGTTTGGGGGTATATAGAATTTGAAAATCAATTAAATAAACAAAATCAGGAATCCATTGAATTGATTCCCACAGTAACTTATAAAAAGATAATATAGTGTAGTGGAAAGATCTTTAGAGTTTGGGTCAAGAAGACTGGAAGTAAGAATTGTAGGATCATACACTTAGGACTAGGAAAACTTTTGGGGTCATTTAGTCATATAAACAAGAAAACTCAAGCCTAGAAAAGTTGTGACTTATTCAAAGTCACATAAGTAGTAAGTAGGAGTCGTGGATTTAAATTCAGGTCCTCTAAGACTAAAATGATTGCTCTGTCCACGGCATCATGTTATCACCTTTGATACTCGATAGCTATAGTGTACCAATAGCTATAGATAGCTATAGATAGACCAATAGTGGAACTCTAGGGTCAAAAAGTATAAAAAAAAATTATCTTCCAAAATAGTTGGAACAGTTTAGAACAATTATGAAATTTAATTAGATGTAAGCATTGCTTAGAAATCCACATCATAGGATTAATTACAAATTTTATGAACTTGTATTCCTATAATGCATTTAATTGAGTTCTATTATATACTTATCTATTAATATAGTGTTTTGTTATAATTCATTGCTTTATTGTGCTATATTCCTTCTTGTATTTTTATAATTTTGTATATTAAAATTGGTGCCACAATCCAGCTCATCACAATGCCTTCATATAGGATATTTTAATGGCTTTGAAGACAAGCCAATTTAACAGGAATTTATTAATTTCCTTGAACAGAAGTCTGACACTTGTTTACTACTCCAATAAAATATATTTAATGCAAAACTAAATTTGATAGGCTTTATGGAATTAAATTATAAATTCAATATGAGTCTTCTCATTAAAAACTTAAAAATCAGGTCTCAAGGTTACTCACTTGGGAGTATGAGAGAAAGACTAAGAAAAGATGGGAAGGAGTCCTTCTTGGCCTCAGCAAGCAGTCTTAATTACTCCTGCGCTTAATTATAAAACTAATATTTCCTTAAAAAAATAACTTGACTCTCTTTCTAACTTTTTTTAATGTGTTTTGCATAGAGGTCACCTCTCACAATACCATCATCCCCTAAAAACGAATACTTAGAAAGCATGGGACAAACATCAATACTATGTCATTTAATTCTTATACTGGAGAAAGTAGAAGAATATCCCCAGGCAGATATTTTATGAAAACACTGAGGTATCTGTCTTATTATGTAAATTAACAAAACTTCACAATCAAGGTCTTGAAGGCACAGAAAAATATTGTAATGAACTTATGGGGATCATGGGCCTAGATATATATATATATATATATATATATATATATATATATATATATATATATATATATATATATATATATATATATATATATATATATATAATATATATATACATATATATATAGTCTCTGTTCTATATCTTGTCATGACTGAAGCTAGCTATTTCTCTGATAACTCGTGTTCATCATGCTTATGCAAAAAAAAATTATGTACAATTAGTTTTGGGGGAGGAACATATCCATCACTGCCAGG